>MNCI01000668.1:85589-162489 GCA_015680685.1 Gnetum montanum | reverse complement strand
GTAACCAAGTCGTACTCATGCCGCGTTACTAGGAAAGCAATAAATAACATTAAATAAACCTATCCATGCATTGCAAGGTTTATCCACAAAGCTTTTCTTTATTACCGTACACAACTTGCGTTCAGGTACAAAGCTGCTCGCATAAAGAACCATTCACTTGGGGGACTCCTATTGTGGGCACATGGAAAATATTCTATCTTTGGGATGATCAATCCGCTAGAGCTTTGCTACTTCTAGCCTAGGATGAGAAATGAGGGGAGTTCCGCCTCTTATTTATAGATTTGATGGCGGACTGCAATATCGCGTATGCGATATCACGGCTTGTGCATGTTGCGTCTCATCAAAAGTGTTCTCATGTTCTTGTTCTTGAAACATAATTTAAGCATGAAAGTGTCTTGAATTAAATTTTCCTCATTAAGTATTCGATTTAACTTCAAAAGCAATTGTTCTAAATGTGGATGGTAATTCATCCCTATGTGAAACAACATGATGCTTTGTTGTTGGCTTGTGAATAATCAAATATATAAGTACTTATGTGCTTGACTATAATTAATGGATAGTAGAACATGTGGTAGTGCTCTTGGAGGAGTGACAACTATGGTGGATAAATCTCTATATTCACCACATTCCTTTCATGTTTTACATCTGACATTGTGGAGAATTTGGTGAGATGATGTTCTATCCATGTGATACGATGCTTTTGATTACCTATGAATAGTATGACAAATATTGGTTCTTGTTTTATGGGAAATCTTAGCAAAGGTTGTTTTTGATGCTAGATACTTTATTAATTATGACAATGAATTTAAAATATTATTCTATGTTTTCCATTTCAATGAAATATGGATAATTAAATTTTTTACTAAAATAGTTTGTTTTAAAGAAAATGAAATGTGAGTAGCTAGGTGCTACACTTCCAAGATGGACCAAAGTAGTAGTGTGTATGAGGAGGGGTGTAGAAAAAAAAAGATCTATAAAAAGAATGAGAAAAGATAAGGAAGATCATGTGCATGCAAGTGTGTGGGGAAAGAGAGGTTCGTGGAGTGACTTTGAGGAGGGAGTTCATATTTTTGATGATGACTCTAAGTAGGGACTACATGTTCTTGATAGTAACTTTGAGTAGGGGACATATGTTGTTGACAACAACTGCAAGTAGAGAGCATATGTTCTTGATTATGACTTTGAGTAGAAAGCACAAATTTCTACTGTATCTTTGAGAAGGGAACACAACTACTTTTAGAAGAGGAAATGATTTAATGTTCTCAAAAGTGGAGAAAATGCCCCATGATTCTCTAATGGAAGGGAACATCCTAGGTTTCTAAATGAGAGTTACAGTGTTTTGGAAGTCATAGTGATGTCTGTAAAAAAAAAATGGGAGGATGTAAAATAGGCTTGGTTGACACTAGTGGATCCAAGGATGGATCACTTTGAAGGGGTGGAGAATTGATATGTTCCTCCACTATTGAGAAGTTTTGGGTGATTGCTATAGTGAGGCTCAAGTCCCAAAGATCCCTATTTTTTCTAGTGTTAGACTACCACTAAGGGAGGTTTTTGTTATATTTAGAATGTATCATTATTTTTGGAATTCTTAGAATTTTTATTTTTTGATTAATCAATAATGAATCATAGTTGAAATTATTATATTTGGTAAAATTACTACATAGCTAAAATTGATAATCATTAATGTATTAGGATATATGTTATTATATCTACCATTATACGATATTCATTCATACTAAAAAGTAATTAATATCATGTGAAATTAAAGAAAATACTTGTATATTTCAAGGTAAATAATAGTAAAAACTCTAATAGAGTTATATTGATCCTTCTAAAAAATATTCATATCACTTCAACATAAAGAATTTACAAATAAATCTTGTTAGATTTGCATATCATTCTATATAAGAGAATGAATGTCAACTTGTAATATGATACTATGTAATTTTACCTATATCCTATGCATTATCATTCATGGTTTGCTGCAACATGTCTTTGATTATCAACTTTATTTTGTATTTAATTTCACCTTTCTTTTATCTCCTGTTTTGCTTATCCATGCATAAACCATTGAGCTAGGTTACACTATTCTAACCTTAGTATCCTTCAGATTATATATCTAGCCACAATATAGCTATTTTTCTTTACTTTTGATTTTGGTACAAACTAGTTCATTGTTAGATCTTTTATTCCATCTTTCCTTGATTCAATATTTCTTACCCTATGCACCCATATAATGTTTGCTTCATTTTCATCTCCTAGACTAATCAAAAGCATCATCCAATTTGTGATATTAGAAAATGGATTAAATGACCTCTTTAGCTTCTTATTCCTTAACCCAACATATGCAACTTCCTATTCGTCTACTTGAGTTTCATCATTGTTTAATCTTGGACTCATAATATCCTACTAAAAAGTTATCAACTAGAAAGGTTATGTGATTGCATCCCATATAATATTATCTCCTGAAAATTATGTATAATTTTTAAAATTTTTTTCTAATAATTTATTTTTTCATCCACTTTAGCTTATCATTTTTCTAAAGGCCTTCCATCACCTCATCTCATACCTTGATGTTGGATCCAATGCAATTTGTAACCATTGTTATGTCCTTTGTTTGATCAAATGCGGTAGAGAGGATCTTTGGTTCACCTCCAAGAAGGCTTGGATTTTCATTAACAATTTTTCATATCTTGAATGGTTCAAAGTAATTTTTTCTCTTAATATTTCTTTTCCATATCATTACAAAAGTACCATTCTTTAGGTAGAATATGTTATAATGACTATGTTATGTTGCATAAAGGTTTTTTACTTGATTTAATATGTATATTTCAAGGAGTTTCTTAAAGTCATATACCATATCAATGTAATATAGAGTGTAGTTGCTTCCGCTGTCTTCATCTATAAAATGATACATATCCATAAGCTCTGGTAGAAAAATTATGCCCTTTTTTCTCATAGCCTTTAATAGTCTTCTAAAATTTTCATCAATATCCTCATGCATAGACCCTACTAGAAGAATGCTTAACACTACAACCTTGAAGGTTCTTCTTGTGGTAAGTAACAACAAATAAAGAAAAACATATTTATTCTTGTTATCTCCTTCATAGTTATCCATTTGTAGAAAAAGTGTAGTAGGCAATGCCTTAAAATTAAATTTTGAATTAATTTCATTCAAATAATCTAAATGATATTGTTCTTCATGTACAATTTTTGAAGGATTGAGCAGTGTTGTTGTAAGTAAGCATCTTCTAGAATTGCATTGTTTCTTCATAATATCACCACAACTTCCAAATCTCTCAAGCATTTTGACAAAGATGTTATTATAAATTGTGAACCCATCTATGTATAAAATGGACTGAAATGCCCAAAACCTTTCATATCCCCATCCTTTCACTAGAATTCATGTAAGGAAAATTTGATATCTCTCGTTCTTGAGAACATCCTTAGGAAAAATTAATAGTTTTGGAAATGAAATTTTTGAGTTATCCATTCTATCATGAATGATACTTAAGTAATTATAAGGTTGAATTATTGCTAGATCATTATGAATGTAGTATGGATTCTTGTATACAGTGATATAATCATAATGATTTTGAAGCTTTCTTTGAATTCTATCGCTTTTCAAAGGGTCCTTCATGCATTTCTTTCCTTTGTCTAATGTAGAAAAACTTCTACAAATTGAGAAATCATGCTTTCTACTGAAAGTTACATTTGGACAATATTTGTTAAAAATCTTTGATAATTGAGTTTTTTTAATTAGTGGAAATCCTAGATCAGCTAATCTAGGGTTAATATAATTTTCCAGTAAAATACATTAACTCGTAGTCATTGGTAACATTTTAATTGGTTAAGATGTTTCATTTCTTATAACTTGTCTATATTTTGATGGTGACTAGTTATCCATCTTATCAACCACACTCTTAAGAATTTTTATTACTATAATCTTGCTAGATCTATGCTTTACCTTTCTTGTGTTCCCATGCTCAAAGGAAAAATGTCCACCCTTGAAATTACATAAGTGATTATAGAATGTATTACCTAGAATCCTATGAATTGTATGCCAAGCCCTACAAATATTATTCATTGTCTCTACTAGATAACTTTCATTCTTGGTAACATGATTTGATTGAAATTCATACATAATGTATGATCTTTGTTCATTCCCACTCATTATGAACATCATTTGTCAAGTTCTCCTAATATTTTCTAGTGTAATACTCTACATATAGTTCTTCTTGTAGTAATAAGAAAATAAGATGGATAGAAAATTATTAGGATGGTAAGAGGATATATTTCTTGATATTTCTTCCTATTCTCTATTATCAATATTCTCATCCTTTCTCAGATTCTTGTGAGTTCTCTTCTTAGTGAATGCATTGTAGATAGGGTGCACTGGCCTATTATTAATAGGATCAACAAACTTAATTTATTTTCATATATTTATTCCAGTAGGGTTGGGCATATTATTTTATGAAAGACAAAGGCATTAAAAATTCAAGATACCATAGACATGATACTCTCTCCATTTTGTCATTGAGAAGATGTCCTTGAAGAATAGAAAATAATTATGGTATTCCTCATCAATTAATTCAATATAAGCACCAATCTCATTATCATCTAGTTGAACAATGGAACAATTGGTTATGTCTTTTAAATTACATCTAAACTTTATTCTATTTTTTCTTCATGAGTCTACCACAATGTCATTAATCTGAGTACTGTATATTGTACTAGTTGCAAGGAATCCTTCATTTATACATTCATGCTTTAACATAACATTTTTCTCAAATAATTTATCATGTCTCTTCTTTATATCATTCGATAAGAAATCCATATCTAGCCTATATGAAAGTAAATGAATATGAAATAAAACTATATTATTCACTCATCATAAAGATTAAATATTCCCAAAAAAATTTCAAATAATGAATATACTAAAATAATAGTATCTAATAAACTATTACACGCATGACCTAGAAACATAATATACTTGATTTATAATATGATTCTAGTATGAGGAGTCAACAAATTGAATCATTCATGACCTATCATTCTCACTAATTCATCGACTTAGTAACCTCTTCTATTTCATAATAAATTGTATGAATAAAGCACAAGTAGTAAATAACTTGATCATAGTAACTAATTTTTTCATAATTAATCACAATAACTAAATATTACATAAGAGATCAACCTAACTAAATCATGCACGATCACACAACCTTATTTATTCATATAAGAGTATTTAATAACTCGAATCTTGCACTACTTAACATCTTGAATTAATCATGCATGATTGATCAACCTCCATAAATTAAGGAATTATAATATGAAATGGTCAAGAAGTATTAGTAACCTAAATTGAGTATTCTAGATTTAACTTGCATGACCAAGAAATCTCTTATATTTGATAATATATAAAATAAATCATGTACAAGGAGTCAATAATTTGAATCTATCACGATCTAACACCCTAATGAGATCATCCACAATTAGCAACCTTCATTATTTTAGTAGTTATAATATAAATTATGTACCAATATTTAATAACTTAATTCTTTCAATACTTATCATAGTAACTTAATCATGCACGATCGAGAAACCTTCATGAATTGAGGAATTATAATATGAAATGATTAATAACTTGAATCTTGCACAATTGAACACCCAAAATAAATCATGCATGATTGAGTAACATCCTATATTTTAATCATTATGAAATTTAACATGTATGGATGCTTGGTTATTCATAAATTTTTAAAATAAATATCTTGTGTGGAACTATTTGATGGAGTAGTAGTTTTTTTATTGAATATCTTTTTAGTGAACTATATTATGAATATTATCTATATGGATATGTGATATATCTTCTATAATAAAATATAATTTGAAGTGAAATACATAATGTAACTTTAAAATGCTTTAATATGACATAATATAATATACAAAGATATATCTGTTCATAGAGGCATGTAATGAACTCAGGTTTCTTTATTTTCTTGTTAGTCTATCAGGATAAAGTTTATTGAAGCTTTAGTTCATATCTTATAATAATGAAAATTGTAGGATGAAAGAAAAAGTAGAAATCAAGTCTATAGTTCATATTAGATTGCTTTTTGTTGAGGAATTGCTTCAACATAGATATACATAGAAAAATGTAGGTGCAAATATAAAAAGATAACAAATATGAAGAGTGTATTGAAATGTTCTAAGTCTAGAAATTGCAAGAATAGAGGTAAATAGAGGATAATATATAAGTAAATATAAAAATATTACTTGAAAATGATTATTTAATGGAAACAACACTTGAAACTTCCTTTTTTATATTTTAATGATAAGAAGAATATGAAATATTTAGAGAATTATGACCTATAATGCTTCAGTAATGCCTGAATACTAGCATGCACAAGAATGATCTACTATTGTCAGTTGTTTACATCCTGATCAAGTTTCCCGTGCTTCTTTCTTGATTTTTAATGGCATTATAGTAGAGTTTTCTTTTTTAATTTTTGTGGGGTTAGCTTCTTACTTTTTAGAAATTAAAGTTTTAGTATTGGTAGGATATCTTTCCAAATGTAACCTCGACTATTGAAAAATATGCTTACATGCATTTTGATATGTGGAATTTTTTTCATATGTCAAATTATAAATACGTAAAATATGTGATTCTCCCTTTTGTCATCTTACTGAAGATGTATGCTCCCTTTGATAAGTCAATTGCGTGTGGGGTACATGTGTCATTGATTCAGTAATCGTGTGATTCTCATGGATAGTTGTCATCCTAGTTCTTGAACTAGGTTTAGTTCTCATGTTGTCATTTCATTGAAGATGTGCTCTCTTTGATGAGTCAAAGGTGTGTGATGTGCATGTATTATTGATTTAGCAATGTTATGATTCTCATAAACAATTCTAACCTCAGTTCCTAAACTAGGGTTAGTCCTCATGATGTCATCTCATCGAAGATGTGCTCCCTTTGATGAGTCAAATATGTGTGGAATACATGTATCATTGATTTAGCAATGTTGTGGTTATCATCAATAGTTGTAACATTAGTCCCTAAACTAGGGTTAATCCTCATGATGTCATCTCACTGAAGATGTGCTACCTTAGATGAGTTAACTATATGTGGGGTGCTTGTATCACTAAATCATAATGTTGTGATTTTGATGGATAGTTGTAATACTAGTCCCTATACTAGCATTAGTCCTTAAGATGTCATCTCATTGAAGATGTGCTCCCTTTGATAAGTCAATTATGGGTGGGATACATGTGTTATTGATTCAATAATTTTGTGATTCTCATGGGTAGTTGTTAATCTGGTCCTTGAACTAGGATTAGTTCTCATAATGTCATCTCACTAAAGATGTGCTCTCTTTGATGAGTCAACTTTGTATGGGATGCATGTGTCATGGATTCAACAATATTGTGATTCTTCTAGGTATTTGTTACCCTTATCCTTGAACTAGGGTCGATGCTCAAGATGTCATGTCACCAAGGATGTTCTTCTTTAGACAAGTCAACTATGTATGGGATGCTTGTGTTATGGATTCAATAATGTTGTTATTTCCATGGATAGTTGTAATATCATTTCTTAAACTAGGATAAGTCCTCATGAAATCATTACATTGAAGATATGCTCCCTTAGACTAGTCAAATCCTTCTAGGATGCTTATATTATTGAATCACAATTGATAAAACAATTTATATGAAAGTATATGATATTGTATCTATGATATCGTAGCTTTGCATAAGTCATCATAGATACAATGTAGTGGGCCATGATCATGCCTATAAATACCAACTTATTATTGTGTCAAAAATAAGTTTTTGCCAAACACTTAGCAAAGTTCTTGTAGTTTTTTTTCTTAAAGTTAGAGTTAGAGTGAATGACTGTAGTGTAGTGAATTACAGCTGTTCGAAATCTTTATTCGAGTGGATTGTTCCTGGATTGTAGCATATTGCTTAGTGTAGTTTTATTTTTCCATAATGTTTACTTTGACTAAGTCATTTACATTTCTTAAGTTATTTACTATTTCAATACCTATTAGTAAGGCAGAATAAGTATGACTTTTGAGCATAAAGTATAATTATTTAGTAACCTAGTAGTGACTTTGCTTACTTTGGTCAGTGGTAAAGTTTCTTGATAATCCCAATAATAGTTACATTACCCCAAGACTTGTATAGAAAGTTAGGAATGAATGCTTATAATCATAGGATAGAATAGATTTACATTTCTATTGTACTTAGACTTAGAAGTTATAATAATATCCATCATAATTATACTTATTCTTATTAAGAGCTAGTTAACATTAGTTTATCATATATCTTACTAAGAGTTTAATCATATGATTTGCACCTCGCTAACTCTAAGTAGGAAGACAATGATTATGAACCTAACTTTAAATCACTAATATAATTATATTATCCATCCATGGATTACAATTTGGTCATATGTGAATACTTGTGACTTGTATAGTTGAGTATTGGAATACCCAACTACTCATCATTGGCACCATTGCCGAGGATGTGTCAATGTTTGCTAGTTAGTTGATTTTACATAGTTCATTGTTTCAAGAATCACAAAGTATACCTTTTATACTTAGAATAATTTTTTTTAAAGACATACATATATTTAAGTATTAAAAAAACTGAAATGACTTCTACAACTAAAGTGAAATCTCCACTGGTTATTGATATTAATGAAAGTCAAGATAGAGATCACAATGAAGAAGATTGGAGTGCATCGATGTAAACCAAAATTTCATATGCTCATACTGATCCTTATTATCCTGAATTTACATTCATTTTTCACCAAGATGAACAGCTTAGATGGAGAGACTTATAGAGAAATATTATCTTATCAATTGAATCTTCAGCACAATTAATGCTTCAAGTAGCCCTCATAAAAGTGAAATCTTGACCATGTACAAGAAGGACATCAAGTCACTAAAAGCATGACCAAGCCATATCAACCAATAGAGGCTTAACCAATAAGGAATGCCATTATGGAGGTAAGATATGAATAAGATAATGGGAAGAAGGTACCATAGATAGTTGTCCTGGAAGCAAAAGAAGATGCTTCATTCCAAGCTAAAAACTCTATTAGACTTATGGATCTCATTTCTAGACATCAGTAATTTGTATTGAAGATACTAGGAAAAGAGAGCTACATTTAGCTCTTATAGAAAACCTTGGAAAAAATAAGGAGGACTCCAGACATAAGAGGAATTAAAGGCCTAAGACCTCCAATGGATCTAGAAGAGATGAATAAAGAAGTCATAAAAGGAGAACTAGCCAACATCATTTTCCATCTCCTCCATCTTCTTCCTCATATTTATTAATAGATTTTGGACAAGAGGGAACAAAGACTAAGGGATTATAATGGGAAAAGAAGAAAAGATCATAAGATTCATGTAGATAGAAGAAGACGTCCTAATGAAGAGAAAGATGATCATGAAGAAAGAGGAGAAAGGATCAGACATGAAAGAAGAGAGCATCATGAGCATTGGAGGGATCACAACTACAAGAGAGCTTATAAACCTAAAGATTATGTAGAACCCCTGTTAGCCACTTAAAATATTATTAAATTTAGAAAATTAATGTACATTTTTACTAGGAATTTAAGGGATAGTCGCATTAAGCAACTTAACATGAATAATATCCCAAGAATTTAATGGTGGATATAATGCAGATCCACAATATCATCTCCAAGCATTCCATGATGCTTGCATCCTATAAAATATCGAGAGTGATTGATAAAAACTAAATTTATTTCCTAGAACACTCATCAAAGAAGTAGAGAACTAGTACAGCTCCTTAGAACCAAAATCAATCCAAAGATGGAGTACCATGCTAGAACTTTTTAATGATAACTATCAAACTTACTCTAGAGCATCAAATCTAAGAAAATAGATCCAAGGATGGAAAGAAGGGATACATGAATCCCTTGATGTAGTAATAGGTAGGTATTACACATTATTACATAAGATGCCTAGGCCATAGATTTTCTCAATGGAAACAACTACGACATATTATCAATGAGCTAAGAAACAACACTAGAGAAAACCTTGGAATGTATGTTGAAGGTAAGCTATCTGAACTAATAGCTCATCGAATCCAATGGTTAATAGACCAGGTGGTGAAATAAGAAGGGGAGCTATGAAAAAGGAAATTAGTCCACAAATTAAAAATTTATGAACCAAAGCACACATATGGAATAAATGTGGTTCCCCAACTTGGGTAGTCCATAGTTGGAGGATAGATCGCAAGCACACCTTTGGACTTTGTTGCTTTTAAATATGGTTTGAAAGGTCCACACCTTGTACAATCTTTAAGCCTTGCTTCGAAGTGTTATGCCGCAACACCAACCACTCAACCTTGCAAGGTCTTGGTAGGCTTAGAATGTGGTTTCTAGGTTTCCACAACCTTTACAATCTTAAGCTTCACTTTGAAGTGTTGTGCTACAATACCAATCACTTAATCTCACAAGATCTTGACAAGATCAAGCAAGATGCCTTCTTGCAAGAAGCACATCAACCTTGTAGGATAATAGGAAACAACAATTACAAGGGATAAATGCAACTTAGTTTGCTGATCCTTGCACTTTCAGATACAACACATTTTACAATGAACAAATGATGATATAATGAAGAGTAATAGTGATTACAATAATAAACAAATGATTAGAAGATGATTGTACATAAGATTGCACATTTCCCAATGCATATGATGTCTTCTTATAGCTATCATGTTTTTGAATCCATCTTGGAACTCATGCAATGGCTAGCCAACGATCACGAATGGTCATGGAAGACATCTTCTTCATGCTTTAGATGTCTTTCTATATTTTCCCTTTATTTTGGAAAGATTTTTTTGTCTGGGAAAGATGTCTTTTTGAAATCTCCATTCTAGGAAGATGTCTTTGTCTGATGGAAGACATCTTTCTAAAACTAGCTTGCATTCTGTGAAGATGTCTTTGCTTGATGGAAGATGTTTTTGTGTGAGGAAAGACATCTACTATTTCTTGAAGATGTCTTTGCCTATGCATCCTCCAATTCTTCCAAGACATTTATTGTTTCTCAAAGGTGTCTTTCTTCAAAATTTCTTTGCATGATGAATTCATCATTTCTTGTCCATGAGCTTGATCTTTCACTTGCTTCAATGATGACAATGTTTTTTGAATTATTTTCTTTTAAGCTTGCCTTTTGTGGATGAACCCTTGAGAACTTGTGGATGACTTTCTCCTTTTGTTTACACTAGTGTTTCCTATCATCTCATCTTGGTCCTACAATGACAACAACTACACACACATCCTTTGTCTCAATTTTACTTAACATTTTGACACAGGGAAAGGTCCATAAAGTAAACCAAGATCCAAGAAATGTCCCATCCTTAAGAAAAGTCTAGAAAAGGTTCAAAGGATGGGGAATTTATGTAACCTTGTTTTGTCTATATAAAATTCTTAAAAGAACACTATGCTTCAGATATTTGTAGAAAAGGAGTTGACCACTATCATGGTGACAAAAACAATCATTCATTAGATCAAAGTAGGACCACTTCCTAAGAAAATAATAGACCCAAGAAGTCTTTTAATCTATCTCCAAATAGCAGGACATAAACCATGTGAGGCTCTACTAAATTCTAGGTCAAGAGTTAATCTTACTACTCAAGACATGTATAAGGCCTGGAATCATCCTCCAATGAAGAAAAGTAACATTTGACTAGAGTTAGCACACTAGTCAATGACTATTCTACTTAAGCAAGTGGAAGAAGTAGTAACTACCATAAGTAGATGGTCCTATCCTACTAATTTTCTAGTTATTCATGTGAAGAAGAATAAAGGATATTTTTCTATCATCATGGAAAGAACATGGCTTAGTACCATGGATGCTAAGTTGGGAATCAGAGACTTATCCTTGGAATTTTTCAAGGAAGATGAAGCTAGGATAATTCAGAGGTATAGAGTTCCATGTATTACATACAGTGATAATGGAAACAATCGTATGTAGAGAATATGTAGAACAAGACATGATGCCATCATAGAATGCAACAAATGTGTGGAAGATGTGTGTATAAAAGCATTTATATGTAGTAGCTACTAGATAAGAATGCATCTAGTGGCTGTTCAGTGAAGAAGAATCAAAGTTTAACATATGCATGGAATGATTGGAAAAAATTACAAGTGCATCTATTGAGGAAATCACTAAATTGAAAGAGATACAAATATAGCCTTCCTATACTAAGTCACAACCAGAAGAAGACATTGAATGGGGAAAATTAGAGATACTAGAAAGATATGAACCATAACAACAAGAACTAAAAGCCCTATCAGATGCACTTGAATATGCTTTTCTTAATAAAGAAAACCTAGTAATCATAAATGCCAATCTTGATAAAGAGTAGAAAAAAATTATTGGAAGTGATGAACAAATGGCCAACTATATTCACATGATCTTATGATGAGATCAGTGGCATCGATCTATACATCTGTCAATATTGAATCTACATTGATCCAGTTATTAAACCACACTACCAACCTTAATTTAGATTGAACTTGAAGCTTAAGGATGTTCTCAAATAGGAATTGGAAAAGCTATTATAAGTGGGGTTCATCTATCTTATCATAGGTAGTGAATGGAGTAGTCCATTAGTTATTGTTCAAAAAAAGGATGGCAAGTGGAGGGTCTATATAAATTTTTAATTATTGAAGATGAAAACATTCAAAGGCCATTTCATTTTTCCACTTGTTGAGCAAGTCTTGGATACCATTGTAAGACATTAGTACTATAGCTTCCTAGATGGATATAATGGATATAATCAAATTCATATCATACTAGAGGATTAAGAGAAAATGATGTTTACTAGTCTGTGGGAAATGTTTGCATACAGGAAAATGCCATTTGGCCTATGTAATGGTCTTGCTAGCTTCTAGAGATTTATTCTCAACATCTTATAAAATTAGATTAGCATTAGAGTTGAGGTATTTATGGATAGTTTTTCTACATATGGGCTTGAATTTAAACAAGGTTTGGATTGCTTAGAGTTGGTTTTGAAAAGATGTGTTGAAAAAAAATTTGAAGCTTAATTGGTAGAAAAGCCACTTAATGATCCAAGATGGTATAGTTCTAGGACATAAGATATCTTACAAAGGAATTGAGGTAGATCTAAAAAATATTAGATTCATCTAGAACATCACTCAAAGACCACAAATAGTTAAAAATGTTAGATCATTCCTTGGCCATATAGGGTATTACAGAAGATTCATTAAAATTTTTTCAAAGATTGCAAAATTGCTTATTGAATTGACAAAGAAAGATGCATCATTCAAGTGGTTAGAATAATGTGAGAAATCATTTGGTAGCCTAAAATAAAAATTAATTAATACACCAATTCTTAAAGCGTCAGATTAGTCAAAGCCTTTCGACATTACGATTGATGCTTCAAACTATGCATTGGGAGCAGTGTTGACTTAACTTGATGATAAAAAATGACTATATTACATACACTACGCTAGTTAAAGCATTACCAGACATATTTGGTAGTTTCACTTATGTCTAGATATAGAGTCTATTATAATCCAAATCATGTCCCACAAAAGATGAAGTTTCAAATTTTATGGATAGGACCCTATATTATCCATGCTACATATCAATTAGGCACCAAGAAAATTTACCACCTGAATGACTCACATAAACTCATCCTTGTTAATATCCAACAAGTTGAACCATTTTATGACTTTCCATATTCCAAAGATTCTACCTTGGATACTAGACCTCTCATTGTCTATTCAATCTTCCAACTCTCCACTTTCGACAATAGTCATGGGGATGATAATTTTTACACTTAGGTAGTACACACTTTGTTTTTTACATTTTTATTATACATTTTACATTTTTTAACCAATTTTTACATTCTTCAATATTTTTTTGTTGTTTTACACTGTCACATTTCTTATCATTTTTCATTCTTTCATAACTTTCAAATTCTTTATACATTTTCTATTTTTATTCATATTTCATGTACATGTTTTTGTTAATTTTTTTAATAACATGTAAAGGAATAAAAAAGATGTAGTTGAAATAATGAGAATTTTACCCTATGTTATTAAATGATTATAAAATTGATTATATATATAGTGAGACCACATCATCTATGCACTCATTTCTAATAATATGAAGTTCTTACCATGGACATAATGACATTCTCTCCATAATGAAACGAAAATAAACCAATGATCATTATGTCTACATGGAAAGGTAAAGAGCTCAGATGGAATGAAGATGGTGTGACATCAAGGAGATTTTTGGATTCTCTAAAGATATTACTATAAGTCTTATGGTACTATGAAGTTGTATTATTTGCTTGATTTCTAATGAAAAATGGGAGTGTGTTCTAAAATAAGTGCTACCTTACCATGTCACTAGAAAGACATGTTACCTATGCTTGAAGGTAGTCCTTTGGTAAGGTTGACATAGCAATAACATAATAAATACACATAATAAAAATTTCCGGGGGTTCCATTGGAAAAACATTTTATCTATGCCTAAAGATAGGAAAATTTTCAAAAATTTTAAGGTTTCTTAGACTCACATTGGTTATGAGGCTAGAAAGACATGTTACCCTTTCCTAAAGAAACTCCTCTATCCAATGGTCAAGTCCCCTTTTAAATAAATCATGTAGTTAATACAATTTCTTTCTTATACTTCATTGACAAGTAATAATATGTATTATAGTTATGATAGTCATATGATTATTAGTTTTAGGATAATATGATGCAATGTCAATGGTAAGTGGTATGGACTTGGTTTGGATCTTGGATAGAAAGACTAATGATCATTTTAATCATGCATTACACATCAAATTCATTATACATATGGTAAGACACTTCATGTTCCATTTTCTACAATCCATGCTACTACCATTTCACCTTACTCTTATATGAAATCATAATTTAGTGGTTTTATATAACATAGTGTTATTTTCTTATTAAGATAATACTAACATGTATGTCTTGGAAGATAGATATTATTTACATTCAACTCCTTAAGTGCTTATGGACATTTGTAGGTGTGGTTACACAAGGGCATTAAGGGTAGGAGTTTGCTTTGTGTAGGATCCACTTGTATAACTATTGTGTTTCATATTTGATGACCAATTACACATCATCTTGTATCTATTTAATATTCAAATAATCATCATTATTTCCCTACGTGTGTGTATTCACTCATAAGTTTAGTAATTTTGATCAACCATGTGTTAAAAGCTTAGTTAACTTACCTTGCCAAAACTTATTTTACATACTTTTGATGATTAATTATTACATTTTAGGCATCATCTATGTTGAAAAATATTTTGGATCATCTTTACACATTCCAAGATATGCATTTTTTTCATTTGTTCATCAAAACTCATAAAAACTTACAAAGCTCAACGATGATATCCTAGATATAATATATGAGCCCCTATAATATTGTATCCTGATGTTGTATCTATGATATATCACTTATATATATATATATATATATGTGAAGATCATTAGGAAAATTTATCATTTCCTCATTTTATGCCTAGGGAGTTGATGAATTAGCCAATGTTTACTACCTTAATAATTAACTTCGTTTTAAGATTGTCAGCTCGTTTGTGACTAACTTGTGAGCTGTATCTATGAAGGAAGGGTTCCAAAGTCAAAAAGATCATCAAGATAGATAAAAATTAGATCCAAATTCAATTAAAAAATTCACACTTATGAGTGTAAGTTATAAGTAAAATCAACAAAGCTTCACCTTAACTTCTAATATTAAGTTCAAAGATAAAAATAATTGATTAAACCAAATTTAAATTACATAAATTTATCATAAATATAGAAGATCACAAAGGAGATGTCACCTAATTTATGACTCTACTTTGCTGTCTCTATAATGTAACAACTTTACAACCTTCATACATTAATGATTGTTGATTGTCACAAGTATCAACAATCTTCCTTAATAGTTTTAATATAGAAGAAGATTCAATTTTGTGTGGGTTCTCTCTTGAGTTTCCGTCCTCCTCAATTCATAGTTGAGGTTCTTATTTATACTCAAAAGGGACATACAATAATATAAAAATAATCATTTTAGGAATCGATTGGTATCAAAGAATTCAATAACAATCGATTCGAATATTATCAAATTGAATTACTAATTTTGGCATCTTTGATCATTGATTCATATCACCTTTCTATGAAAATCAATATCTTGATTTCTTATTGAGAATTTTACTCCACCGAAATCCTTGTTATTGATCTATATTGTAGTTGCTGTAAGGATTGATATAATCAATATTGATCTCCATCACTCTCATGATTTACTATGATACATAAACTAAAAAGAGAAATTAGTGCTTATCGATTTATATTGCCAAAATTGATTATCTTCGATAGATGAAAATTATAAAAAAGATAAAAATACTAGTTTATAATGTTAGAAATTAGAGCAATTTGGGTTTTAACATAGCACCCGACTAGCCTTTGGCTAATGCCTAGCTATAAAGGTGAAAAAAAAAAACAAGAAAAACCATTATTATTTACACATAGCTGTAGAAAAACAAGATAAAATTATGATGATTACACTACCTGTACATTCATGATATCTTTTGGCAATCCAAAACTTAATGCATCTAAAGCATATATGTATAAACAAAAAGATTATTAACGCTCACTATCTAACATCAGAGTTTAATAACATACAAAAGAAAAAGAAAAAGAAACTGATTCATAGTCACCATAATTTCTACAAAACCATTAGAGAAAAATAAAATTAAATTTGAGGCCTACATCAAGCCTTTGAACATGCTTCCACTTCCATATCCTCTTGAAATTGAGAGGGTTTTGCCCCTTTATCATCATCATAGATTTGAGGGTGGACATGTCTCTTAATGTCCACCATCCTTTTGTCCATGGTGGTGAGGGTTAAGCTAACCCTCTTAATCATTGTTAGAATATCCATCTATGTGGATTGGAGCTCTTGTAGCTGGGACTAAATTTCACCTCAGAATCCATGGATTTTACTAGTCTCTAGCACTAATGAAGAACCTAGTTCCTATGATTCCTTGATGAATAGGCCAACCTTTGTGTAGATTTTAAGTGAATGGATAAAGATATCCTTCTTGAGAACTAAAAGGTATATCTCAAGAACTTCACACTTATGAAGAATTACTGAAATGAGAAAAGGAAAGCACAATTTGAAGGCATCATCATTATAGTAATATACTTAATACCTAATTGGGAGATAAGCAAAATTTGCTTCCTTCTTGTACTTTAATGCCTTCATGACACAAAGTGTAGGGCTTAACACATAGGTGGTGTGGGTAGAATGAAGAACACTTATGATGATCATCCTATCATTACTTGGTGTTTAGGCTAGAGGTTTACAAAATGCAAGCCCTTCACCTAAATTCATTCGGAGTCGATCTCTCTAATGAATTTATGGAAGAGATTAAACTTCTCTTCCATGCTTACATTTGGTCTGAAAATATCATACACCCTAGTTGGTAGTCTAAACCACTCCTGTAGCCTAGCCACTATGACCTTAACTGTTATCTTCTTGATGAAAGATACTAAGTAGTGTTATCGAGGATTGACCTTCATCAAGTGTGGTTTAAGGTTTTGATAAAATTCTAGAAGCTCATCTTGGATAAACCAATCAATAAGAGGCCTAATGAAAGTCCCATAGCACATTTCCTCAAGCTAATATATCACTACCATATCTGTGTGGTTGAACTAGTCATAATAATCAGCTTCATGATGCTAAGGAGCAATTTTTAGCCATTTGCTCCTTAGTGCTTGCAAAATAACCAAGATATTTAACATACTCAAATTTTTAGTAGTTTTTTTTTGCTAAAACCCATACTTACCTTTACTAGCTACTTGACACTTATTGATTCAATCATTTTGTAGTGAAAAGTTGCTTACTAGTGATAAAAAAAAAGATTAACATTGCTTCCTTAATTTGGAAAAATCCATTAAGGGTGGTGATGAATCATCATTTTGGTTACATTGATGCATACCCATCGACACATGATTTGATGTGATGATAGAGTGTTTGGTCTTCTCATAGGGAAAATTCTCTACAACCATTTGTGGAAAATTCTAATCCAAGTCAAGAATGTCTGAAACCACCCATTCCCCAATAATGTAGAGTGGTCTATATGCATGCTGATGAGTATAGTCTAGACTTCACCTTCATCCTACACCAGGATGAAAAACTACAATGAAGGGACATGGAGGGCAACATTGTGTTACCTCCTGATCAATTAGTTCTTGTGATGCTACTTCACAATCTCATGAGATTAGGCATCGTAAGACTCAATGCCTAGTACAAGGTACAGGATCATTCCTACTAGGATTATCATCCCACAGAGGCACAGAGAAAGAAAGATCAGTAGATGGAAGCTCATTATGAGGCATCAAAAGACAAATGGTTCACAAACCCCTTGTTCCTGCTGGGCCAAAAGAAAGGGAAAGACCTCTTCTTAAGAAATTTCCAATACACTAACTCTCCTCTTCTTCTTGATGAGGAGGCCCTCAAGTAGCATCTACAGTCCATCGTAGATAACCTTGGTTTTTAAAAGAATGGGTTCCATGACTGTGGGACCTTAAAGGAAGGGGATCAAGGCAAGAATAATGATAAGCACCATGATAATAATAAACATGGTGATCGTGGTAAGGACCAAAGAAGAAGGAATATCAAGAACCATTCTAGTGCTAGCTCTCATTCTTCTTTGTCTTTGTCATTCTCATCATCTTCCTTCTCCAACTCTGATTGAAGCCATAGGGGGAGAGACCATGATGGAGGTGATTGACGAGACAAAGATGATTGTAGATCCCTCTAGAATAGTAGAGGCCAAGGGCATGGGTGATCAAGGGAGGCCCATCATAGAGGAAGAAGGGATAACAAAGGGCATCATAGACATCATGGTCATCACAAGGACCATGACTATGATGAGCCTTTTCTTGCCATTGAAAACATGTTGAACATTACATAGGCTGTGAGTATACCAACAAGGCACATGAAGGATAGCTAAATCAAATGATTGGACATGAATAATATCCCTACATTTGAAGGAAAATATAATTCTATTCCATAGAATCAGCTCCAAGCCTTTCACGATGCATGTATCTTATAGAATTTTGAGAACAAATGGTAGAAATTGAAGTTGTTTCCTAGGACACTCATTAAGGAAGCTAAAAGTTAGTATCGGTCCTTGAAATGAAAATCAATATGATGATGGAATACAATACTTGAATTTTTCAATGACAAATATCAGATGTACTCTCAAGTGTCTAACTTTAGAAGGTAAATCTAAGGTTGGAAACAAGGCAGAAAGGAGCCCTTGTATGTAATCATGGGTAGGTGTTACTCTCTATTTCATCAATGCCCAGGCCATGGCTATCCTCAAAGGGAATGAGTATGCCATGTCATAGATGGGCTTCGAACATAAACAAAGAGAACTCTTAGGAACTATGCCCAAGAAAGGATTTTAGAGCTAAGGGTCCATTAGATCTAAAGGTTAATTGGGAAAGTGGATAAGGAAGAAGGTAAGTTAAGAAAAAGAGAAAGTGCAGAGGAGTACAACCAAGATCCTTCCATTTGTAAAAGGAAGGTTTGGTTTTATGACAATGAGGAGGAGGCACCACTTGATAAAGTGGTGCAATGAAAAACCTTTTCAATATAAAAATATATTTTTGAAATATTGGTTAAGATTGATAAAATGTGGGATTCCTTGGGTAAAAAATTTTCAAATGGCTATAAGAATTTTTGAGGAGAACAAAGAGCAAGGAGGTAGCGATCATGATAGAAGGAGAAAGTAGGAATCTGGATGTGCCCATTAGAGGGGTAAGGGTAAAGCTGTTGTAGTGGAAGAGGTTGCAAATTTTGAAATGGATGATGATGGATGTGACATTTGCTAATATGAATATCCTAGGGCATGTTGTCCAATTATGTCACTCTTGTCGGAGTATGGGGTGTACGCTTTGAATCCTTGCTTGAAAAAATGGTAAGCACATAGGAGGTTGCCTTATCCTCAAGGCGACTATCGGCAGTTGCACCAACAAGCCTACTATCTAAGTGGAGTGCCACCTCAACCTCATGAGTAGTACCAGTAGTGAAAACACCCAAAGTCATGGGGGATGCCACCACCAAGGTAGAAAGACCCTTACTGTTAGCTAGATCTATATGGATACTATGTTCAACAACCCATTTCTCCACATGACTCTTCTATTCATGCTTTTTTTCATCACAACTACTACCCTCATAAATATTATAGAGCACTATCTCTAAGGAGTTAGTTCCCATTTCCCTATTATCCTCTTCATCCTTCTACTCTTGCACCTTACTCCTTAACTTCTTTACTAGCCTTTCCATCTATGTAGGATGAAATACTAGCCTAGCCATAATAAAGAAATGCCACAAGTGCTGTGAACTTACAGCTAGCCCCCATGGGTCAAGTGGCTTTGATACTAAGCCTCAAAAAGACCCTTTTCCAAACCAACAATCCTACCAAGACCTTACAAACACCTAAGGTTGTTGACCTTGCTTCTTTTCCTTCATCCTCCATAATGACCTTTGAGATCCCTTCAAAGTACATGCCTTCCAAAGTGCACACTGTAATGTTGACCCATGAGGTCACTAATTAGATAAAGGTTGATCATCTTCCTAGGATGAGATCTAATCCTAGGAGTCCTCTCATTTACTTGAAAATCATTGGAAATGAACCTTGTAAGGCTCTAGTGTTAATTTAATCTCAAAAGAAATGTACAAAGCCTAGAACCTACCTCCACTCAAGAAGAGAAAAATTTGCTTAAAGTTAGCAAAGTAGTCCATTACTATCCCATTGGGATTAGTGAAGGACATTGTAACAATTCTTTATGGATGGTCATATCCTATTGACCTTCTAGTGATACAAGTGGATAATTACAAGGGGACTTCTCTATCATTATGGAAAGAGCTTGGCTGAGTATGATTGATGCGCAAATAAAAATTAGAGATCTCTCATTGAATATTTTCAAGGAGAATGAATTTAGAAAGATAGAGAAGAAGTCTTTTTCATGCATTACATACGGTAACATAGGGTTCCACTGTGTGTAGAAATTACGGACCATCAAAATTACAACACCCACAACATGCAGGCTATCTGCAAACATCATAGAGGTTCAAAGGTGCCTATACATAATAGTCACAAAATAGGAGGCTACCTAGTGGCAGATAGTTGAAATAGAAAGTAGTTCAACATTATGCATGGAATAGACTGAGAGCCTCACAAGTGTCTATGTTGAAGACGTGGACAAACTAAAGCAAGTCCATCACTAGCTCTCTAATGAACATGATGAAACCAATTGGGGAGAGTTGGAAATTCCTGAGAGCTTCAAATAGGAGTCCCTTGAGTTGAAAAATATACTAGCTAGAATGGAATATGCCTTTCTAAACAGTGGTAACCTAGTCATCATCAATGCCAATCTTGCTCTTGCCCATAAAAATAAGTTGTTGGAGGTTGTCAACAAATGGCCAACAACCTTTGCTTGGTCATATCATGAGCTGATAGGAATTAACCTAGGGATATGCTAGCGTCAGATCTATACATATTCTTTCATTAAACCAATGAGGCAATTGTAATGAAGGTTGAACCTCAAGCTCAAGAAAATCATGAAAGAGAAGATTTAGAAACTCTTCAAGGTGAGGTTCATCTATCCCATTGTGGATAGTGAGTGGGTTAACCTACTTGTGATCATGTCAAAGAAAAGAGGAAAATGGATGGTTTACATTGATTTCAAATTATTGAACATGGCAACATTCAAGGATAATTTTGCTTTTCCATTTTTGAATGAGGTGTTGGATATAATTTCTAAACATTACTATTATATCTTTGTAGATTGTTATAGTGGCTATAACCACATCTAGATAGCACTGGAGGATCAAGCCAAAACTGCATTCGTAAGTCTCTGGGGGACTTTTGCATACAGAAAGATGTCTTTCAACTTGTGTAATGCCCCTACAACATTCCAATGCCTTATTCTTAGCATCTTTCAATAGAAAATTGGTAGTAGGATGGAAGTATTCATAGATGACTTCTTTACCTATGGGTCTACATTTGAGTAAGCCTTGGACTATCTACAAAAAGCACTAAAAAGATGTGTGAAGATAAGCTTAAGATTCAATTAGCAAAAGAGCCACTTGATGGTCTAGGAGGGCATTGTACTAGGGCATCAAATATCACAAAAAGGGATTGAGGTGGACCTTGAAAAAATAAGGGTCATCCAAGGAATAACCCAACAACCTAAAATTGTCAAAGATGTGAGGTCATTTCTTGGCCACACCGGCTATTATTAGTGCTTCATTAAGAACTTTTTTAAGATTTCCAAACCATTAATGGAATTGACAAATAAGGATGCACCATTTATCTTGACTGAGAAATGCAAACATGCATTCTAGCACCTTAAACAAAAGCTCATAGAAAAATCAATCCTACGAGCACTTGATTGGTCTAGAGCATTCCATATTATGACAAATGCATCCAATTATGTCTTAGGAGCCATGCTTACGTAGTTCGATGATCAAAAACGTTCCTATTACATTCACTGTATGAGTAGGGGCATTGTGGGTGCATAGTTAAACTACATGACCATAGAGAAAGAACTAATGGTAGTGGTGTATGCCTTAGAGAACTTCATGTACTATGTGCTTGGATACAAGGTGTTTGTGCACATAGACCATAGTGTGATCAGGTTCTTGATGAATAAACCAACAGTGAACCCGTATGTCATATGGTGGTTAGTAATCTTGCAGGAGTTCAATTTAACCATGGTGGATAGGAAGGGAATCAAGAACATGGTAGCTGACCACTTGTCTTAGTTATGATAGGATAACAAAGAGGAGAAGAGCCTAATTTTAGATGAATTTTCTAATGAAGTCCTCTTTGTTGAAGCTGTTATTGAATGAGACCCTAAGGAAAACAACTAGTACAATGACATCCTCACCTACCTACTAACCTAGGAGTTTCCACAAGGGTGGAACAACAAGAAGAAAAATAAATTTCTTCACCAAGTCAAACATTTCATGGAGATCAATGGTAACATTTACATGGTTTACATTGATGGCCTAGTTCAATGGTGTGTTCTCTATGGTGATCAACTATGCATTCTCCAAGATGCACATGAGGGCCTTTGTAGGGGCCATTATGTTGGGAGATGAATGATCATTAAAATCCTTATTGTAGGGTATTACTGGCCTATACCTTTTAGGGATTCCCATCATTTCATCGACTCCTATGATTATTGTTAATGTGATGATGGGATAACCACTCATATGGAGGGGCCCCGATACTATATCCAACCATTGGAGACCTTCAACATTTGAGGCATCAATTTCATGAGGTCCATTACTCTCATGTTTAATGAAAAGGTGTATATAAACATAGTTATTGACTAATGTACAAAATGAGTAGAAGCTATGGTTGTCACTGACTACACATCCTCTACAGTGGCTCGGTTTGTATAACAACATGTTGTAAATAGGTTTGGAGTGCCATGTGCACTTATTTCTAATAATGGAACTCATTTTATATGCATGAATTTTCAAAATATTATGCAATGCTTAGGGTAAATCGACAACTCCATACCACTACCAAGCCAATGATTAAGTGAAGGTCACTAATCGGGAGATAACAAAAATACTAACAAGAATAGTTAGTAAATATAGGAGGGATTGGAGCTCCAAACTCAATGATGCCCTTTGGGCTTATCATTCCACATGGAAAATTTCTATTGGATACTCTTCCTATTAGCTCATGTAAGCAAAATTACCAAAACTTCCTATCCAAATGGAACTCCATATACTTTCTTCAGCTTATGACCTTAGCATAGAACTGAACCTAGCATAGAAAAAATAGTTAATAAATCTCAACTTGCTAGATGAGAACCAACTATTGGCCTTGTCATGCAATGAAGTACACAAGGAATATAACAAGCAACAACATTATCTTAGGATTAGGAAAGTAAAATTTCAACTAGGAGATAAGGTTCTATATTGGAATCCCATGTAAACTAAGTCTCAAATGTTATGAAAGGGACCTCATATTATTTATGAAACCTTTCCATTTGGGGCCATGCTAATTTACAAACTTGAAAGCTCAATCAAGAAACTACTAGTCAACACACAACAACTCTGGTCTTTCCAAGAACCCAAGATAGCCAATGATCACAACATCTCAATAGATGGATAGGCACACCTAATTTTTTGAAATCTTCTCTTTCCAACTCAGTCATGGTGGAGATGGCCATCCATGCTAAACCAATTAAAGTGACTCCTTAGTTTTTCATTTTTTTTATTTTTTACATTTTTACACCATTTTAGTACATTTTCCTTTCTTGAGTATTTTTTAATTTTTTTTATATTTTACTTTATTTGATTTGCATTTTCTTATGAGTGTCTTTTATTTCTTTATTTCCACTAGGACTTGGTGTAATTGTAGCTACTAATTGATGGTTATTTGTACTCTATAATGTTATTTGATTGTAAATGTCTAGGTTCTATCTTTGAATTTTGACGTTGATAACTAAGACATTGTTTCCTTTCATGATTAATAGGTAGTGAGTCCATGTCATCCATCGATCAACACAACTCTATGGTATTTCCCTATTTTGAAAATGTGAGGCCCCTTCTTAAATGCAACTTACAATGAACTTGTGACCTTGGTAGTTTCCAAACTTAGGATGGATTAAATGAATATACAAGGATGTGACTTCAAGGGGATTTGACACTTTCTATACTTGCCTATGCTCTAAGGTGCATTTGTAGCTTCATGGATCCTTTGCCATTCCTATGTTGACCAATAACAAGAAGCTAAGTCTTTGCATGGTGTGGTTTCCATTTGATAAATACATAAACACATAAAATAATGATTAGAAATCAAAGCACACCCCTTAGACATAATGATGGGCTACAAACACTGGTTATGGATCTGAAAAGACATGTTACCCGTGTCTGAAGGCACCCCTCTAACTAAGGAGATCTAAACATGATGTGAAATATGTTTTGGAGTAATGTAAGGGAGTTAATAATAATAAGGAATTTTAAATAGTTGTGTTTGAAATCAAATCCACATATAAATTAGCCAAATACATAGGCACATCCTAATATATATAGTTACTTCATAATGTTCTATTTCAACAAAGAGTAGAAAAAACACAACCTAAAATAAAATCATATAAAAAAAATAACCTAATAGTGTTTAGAAATTTAAAGAGAATTCACAATATTTTCAAAAATATTACAAATGATTTGAAAACTATACATATAACTCTACCTAACATAGGAACTTCATTAAGAAATAGTAACTAGATTGAATAAGACAAACAAAAACATGAAACATTTAGAAAAGTAGAATAATGAACATACTCAATAGAGAAAAATCATTGTTGAATTAATGATACCAGAATCCTACACATAGTTGACTCATCTAATGGACTACATCTTCAATGAGATGATATCATGAAGAATAATGCTAGTTCAAGGATCAATGTTACAACTAACGTTGAGAATCAAAATATTATGATTGGATGATATAAGCACTTCATAAGGAGTTAACTCATGTAAGGGAGTACATCTTTGGTGAGATGACATCATGAGGACTACCTCTAGTTCAAGGACTAGTGTTACAACTACCCATAATAATCATAACATTGCTAAATCCATGACACAAGAACCCTACACAAAGTTGACTCATCTAAAGGAGTACATCTTTGGTGAGATGACATCATGATGATTATGCCTAATATAAGAATTGATGTTACTACTACCCATGAGAATCATAACATTTTTGAAGAGCAATTATGTATTCTAACATTCAACCATACAAGTTACAAGTGTTCATGCATGGCTAGATCATAATCTATCAATAATCAATGTAATTATACTAGTGAGTTGATGTTAAGTTCATGATCGTTATCTTCCCACTTAGAGTTAGTGAGGAGTAAATTGTATGGTTTAACTCTTACTAAGGTATATGATAAATTGATGCTAACTGTCTCTTAATAAGACTAAGTGTAAACAATATGGATGATTATAGATTCTAATTCTAAGTACAATGGAAATATAAATCTATTCTATTCTATGGTGATAAGAATTTATTCCTAGTTTTCCATACACATTCTAGGCTAATGTAACTGTTATTGGGATTACCAAGCAACCTTACCACTAACTAAATCAAACAAAGTCACTATTGGTTTACCAAACAATTACACTTTATGCTTGAAACTAGCCATACTTATTCTGCCTTACTAACAAGCACTGGAATAGTAAATGTCTTAACAAATATAAATGACTCAATGAAACTAAACATTATGGAAAAATAAAACTATGCTAAGTGATATGTTGCAATGATGAAGAACAATTTTGATCTTTATTTCCATTCATGAATTTTGTTTAGGAAGAATCCACTTAAATAAAGATTATATACAACTATAATTCACCACATTATGGGCATTCACTCTAACTCTAACTTCAAGAAAAGAACTACAAGAATTTCACTATGTGTTTAACAAAAACTTGTTTTTGACACAATGGTAAGTTGGTATTTATAGAAATGACCATGGCCCACTACATTGTATCTATGATGACCTATATAGAGCTACGATACTATAGAATTCCACATAAATTGTTTCATCATACCTCCATAATTGACTAAAAGCTCATCCTTGAGTTTAAACAAAAAGAGCATAGAGTTCCTTACAAACTTGTGAGGTTGCATAGAATTTGACATTATGAGACATATATACATGGTTGACTCATCATAGTTTAAGTGGTGCTACAAAATTATCATGTAATGCATGATTGATACATATGACAAAAAATAACATAAAAAAAAAATAAAACTAAGCCCAATGTAGCTGTCTTAAAGTTTGAGGTAGTGGTGGCTACTTCATTGGTCTTTTCTCTTTGTCATCTAGCTTCTAGAATTGATATTTTTTTAGTAATTCTCTCAGCTTCTCTTCTTCTTATCTAGGATTGTATACCATCCATGCAAATTTGGTGATGTTGGCTAGAGTTGGTACTACCCAAGGACATGTAAGTTGTGGAAAAATCATATTTTCTTTGATGTACCATGCTAAAAACTATGTCTTTTCTTCTTCAAAACCTATGGCCATTTTCTTCACCTCTTGATAATCTATCATTCTTTTGACTAGATTTTCTACTACATCTTTTTGATCCTAGTAGCTAGCCTTAACTACTTATAGTTCAAAGTTTTCTATGTGAAGCTTCTACTATGCATCTTTCCTATTTGCAAAATTATATTCATAGATTGAGTATATCATAGCGACTTATTGTTCTAGTTCTTTTCTTGACCTTCTTGCTATCAACAAGGCTAAGTTAGCATATTGGAGATTTTCCAACCCCATGTATTCTATTAGGTCCTTAATCTATAGGTATTTATTCTTAATCTATACTTGATGAATGTGGACAACACTATCCAAGATGGGTTACCAATCAACTGTTTATTCTATGATTAAACTAATTCTAGCTTTGGACATTTAGATTTCTTTCACATTGTTCTACTTGTACATGTCCACTTGGTATCTAAAGTCTTCTTTCAAACTTTCATCTTCTTGACCTTGTTTTGTCATACATTGATTTCTATCATACTGTGCATACTTCTTTCATTAATAATGTTCTATTCTCTAAAGCCAATTATCTTAAATTAAGATTAACTTTGATAAATTTTTATCATAATTGATGAATGATTTCCTCCAATACATTTGTCTATCAACCTTAAGTTCTATGTAGTAATTCTTTTGTTTTCCTCCTCTAGTACGGAAATAGGCTTGGCATGTACGGAAATAGGCTTGGCATGTGTGTACATCTGAGCATCTACTACTAAAGCATTCCACACTATCTTTTCCTTTTCCATCTCTATTTATTTGTGTTTGGTCATCAAGTGGTCAATTTACTCATCTCTGAATTTTTCAAGTTGGTCATGTAGTTAATCAATATGCTACATTAGATTCTTGCTGGTCATGTAGCCATATCAATAGATATTATAGATGCATCCTCTGAATTGTTCAAGCTAGTCATGTAGCCGTATCAATAGATATTATAGAAATAGATATTAATCAATATCACTGCTAGAGCAATCTTGACTTATCAAACTTCATAGTGGCCATCATATGTTTTAGCTTCCTATTTTATCACTAACACTATGAACATGATCTCAATAGATATCCCTGCTTTGCTAAAGGCTTAAAATCATCACGACTCTGATGATATTGATCCTTACTATACTTATTGTACATATCGATAAGATTAAGCTTGATTTCTACTGATCCTTGCAATAAATATCAATATCCATTATATCAAAGTCTATCAAAAGTTCTATGAAAATCGATATCTTATCTATTCTTGTTGCAATTGCTATCTTTTTTGAAAACATAACTTTTAAAAAGATTATTAATACTTATTGCATACCATCATGAAAATTGGTGTACTTCGATAAGTTTACATCATAAAAATTTAAAATAATTTAATTAAAAATAAAATACAATTAGGAGGTTCATTAATGGACTTCTCTTGAATCACTTGCAGACACTTATTGGAGAGTGTAAGATGTTGTCCTTATTCTGTAGTAGGTGGTACATCAACTTTTGCCTATGTAGATTGTCCTATCATAGGCATGGTCTACTAGATATTGTATGATTATGCTTCTTGGTCCATAAGAGAAGTTTCTTCTTTACCTCATCCTTCACCTCTTCCTCTGGGTCTTTTCTTGCTCGGTTGTGATGGTCCTCCAACTTTGGGCCTTTTAGCAACATCTACAATCATAAGGAATTTTTCATATTACCCAAGTATTTTAAAAAAGAAAAAAAAAACTAATTTTTCATAACCTCTCATCATATTTTTGGTTTTGATCAAAATATTTATTCATTGTTACTTTATTTTCAATTTGGATTACAGAGTTAGAAACATTTGTTATTCAGATAAAACCCTTTATAAGAAAAATTCATAATTAAATAACTTCTAGCAATTAGAAATAAATTATCTTAAATGACCTATCACAATCTTAAATTTATTCTTTAAGCCATATTTGAATGATTACTTAGAAGGAAACATTAAGTTTATTAGATTATGTTATATTATAATGTGACTGTCTTTATTGTTAATACCCTTACTTTGTTCTTTCAAGCATTAGAAAAATTTGGTGTAATTTACAAAAAGACTATTTGCAATGCTCTCCTTCATAATTGAGTTGGTTACTCCATGAGCAAAAAATAAAAAAACAAGAATGGCTAAAATCATACTTGTAATGAGGAAGATATGAAGCTCTCAGAATTTGGAAGTAAGAAAAATGACATGAACTCCTATTAAACCTCGAATTGCTCTAGTTTCTAACATTATAAACTAGTTTTTTTTTTACTATTTTCATCTATCGAAGATAATCAATTTTGGCAATATAAATTGATAAGCATTAATTTCTCTTTTATGTTTATGTATTGAAGGAAATCATGGGAATGATGGAGATCAATATTGATTATATTGATCCTCTTAATAGCTATGATATGGATCAATAACATGGATTTTAGTGAAGTAAAATTCTCAAGAAGAAATCAAGATATTGATTTACATAGAAAGAAAATATGAATTGATGATCGAAGATGCTAGAATTGACGATTCAATTCAATATGACTTGAATCTATTGTTATCAAATTCTTTAATACCAATCAATTCTCAAAATGACTATTTTTATATTATTATAAATTCCTTTTGAGTATAAATAAGAACCTCAACTATGAATCAAGGGGGGTAAAGCTCAAGAGAGAACCCATACAAAATTGAATCTTCTTCTGTATTAAAACTATTAAGGAAGATTGTTGATACTTTGTGAGAATCAACAACCATTGATGTATGAAGGTTGTGAAGTTGTTGTAGTGTGAAGATAGTAGAGAAGGGTCATAAATTAGGTGTTGTATCCTTTGTGATATTCTATATTTATGATAAATTTATGTAATTTCAATTTGGTTTCATCAACTTTTTTCATTTTTTAACTTAATATTAGAAGTTAAGATGAAGTTTTGTTGATTTTACTTATGAGTGATAGTTATAAGTGTGGAGTTTTCAACTGAATTTAGATCTAACTGTTATTTGTCTTCATAATATTTTTGTCTTTGGAACTATTCCTCCACATATATGAATTGTGGGTTAGTCACAGATGAGGTGACAATCTTACAACAAAGTTAATTATTAAGGTAATTCAGCACCAAACTTTAATTGGCTTGTCAATTTGGCACTATTGCCAGGGAGGCCAGTTGAGTTGATTATCATCAAGGGTTCTATACATTTTCAAATTCATTTAGTAGATCCAATACTTTTGAGATATACTTTAATTTCTTTCTATTTATTTTATTTTATTTTGTTGAGTATTTCTAGAAATGGTTTCTTTTAATTTTTTTCTTGTATTAAGAAATTTAAAAATAAGGAAAATTTACAATCCCAAGAATCACCTTCTTTTGTTGTCCAACCTACAAAAACTATTAAGAAATTTCCAATCAAAGCAGCAATAGCAAGAGTGATTAAATCAATTTGTAGAGTCTTAGGATTGGTGACCCATGAATGTGCCAAAAAAGAGTGAGATTGTTAAATAAAATCAATAAAGCAACCAAGGAAACCAATAGGAATCCAACCCTCTAGGAATACTTTTAGCCTTTACAAACATACATGAGATAATTTAAGATAAAACCAAGAGGAACAAATACAACTAGATCTTAACTATTCTTCCTCTCTTGCAGAGTAAAATTTCTTAGCAAAAAAGAAAAGGACACAATACAATTTTTTAACATATTTTAATCCTCTCTTTGATATTTCAACCACTACAATACAAACTATGAGTTCAACTATAGGAGTAGGTTCCTAGAACCAAATATCAAGTAATGTAATAATAAGAGGAACCACCCAACCTATAATACTTTAAATTTGCAAACTTTAACTACACCACCAATCTCTATTTCTATACAAGGTCCTATTTTGACCCCAATGGAAACTACCACTTCACTATGAGATCATCTTCATACCATACACCTCCTCCATTTTCTCTTAGTTCAATTCCTCATTTCTTTGGTAGTCTAAGTTCCAATATTCTAGTTAGAAAAGCCTACCAAGGACAATAGTGAAATAGAGACATAAGAAGAAGTTCAACCGTAAGTATTAAATGAGGAAGAAAAAGATCAACCAATTAGGAAAAGAGAACAACTATCACTCTCTAGACAAACACATCTAACTCATTTTCCTAAATGATTGCAAGAGGAATTTACAACTAAAGCCCATCTTGAAAAAATGTTTAGTGAATTATGTGTACATATTTCTCTAGAACAAGTAGTAAAAGACACACCTCTTTATGGTAAGTACTTAAGAGAATTGTGTACTAAGAGAAGAAAGGAAAAGATTATTAAACAAGTTTATTTAGCTGATAATCTTTCTCAACTTATAAAAATTCATTAGGTTCCAACATACCAAGATCTAGGAGTTCCTACCATTCTAATTAAAATAAATGGATAAGTTATTAGAAATACCCTATTGTATTTAGGAGCTAGTATTAATATCATGCCATTAGAAATGGCTAGGTAACTTGATTTGGAGGATATAAGAAGAGTAAACATGTCAATATCTTTGGATGATGGTTCTAATGTAAAACCTATAAGAATAGTAGAAGATTTGATAATAGAGGTGGAAAGAGGAAAATACGCAATTGACTTTGTAGTTTTGGAGGTAAAAGATCTAGATAGTTTTTCCATCATATTAGGTAGACCTTGGTTAGAAACAACTAATGTAGTAATTAATTGTAGATTAGGACAACTCCAATCACTTTTGCTAATCTTTTATTTATGCTTAACATAGATGATAAGGCAAAGAAGGACTAATTAAACTAAGATTTGAAAGAAGCAAGAATGCTCTACACATAACCCACTTTAGCAATGACAAAAGATAGGGAAACATTAGTACTAAAAAATTTTGAGAAAGGACCTTTAGACCCATCTATAAGAGAATAACAATATCTCCTTGACCAAATTCTAAATTTGGGTTCAAGGAATACTGGAGAAACAATTCAACCATCAAACAATGATTCTTTGGATCTAAGAGAATTACCTAGTACACTTAAGTATACTTTCCTAGATCATAATAAATCATTAATAATAAATTTCCAACTTTCTAATGAGCAAAAGAAAAATTATTAGAAGTTTTACATAGAACGTTTAAGGCACTTGCATGGAGTTATGCGGACCTTCATCAAGGAATCTCACCCAACATCTGCCAACATCATATCTATCTGGAAGATAATGTAAAATCGATAAGAATTCCCTTAGGATGAATTAATCTAGCTTTAGAAAAAATTATTAAAGATGAGATTTCAAAACTTTGGAAGTAAGAAATTATTTATCCAATATTCAATAGTGAATGGGTAAGTCCTATTATAGTAGTTCCAAAAAAGGATGGAAAATGGAGAGTCTATGTGATTTATAGGAAACTAAATCAAAACATAATGAAATATTATTTTCTTTTATCTTACATAGATCAAATTTTAGAAAAAATACAAGGACATGAGTATTATTTTTTTGGATAGATTTAGTGGTTACAATCAAGTAGCCATAACCCCCCGAAGACCAGTAGAAAATAACTTTTATATGTCCATATGGAACTTTTACTTACCAATGAATGCCTTTTGGTCTCTGTAATGCACTTGCTACCTTCCAAAGGGCTATGATATCAGTATTCTCTGATATGTTAAAAGATTATGTTAAAGTATTTATGGATGATTTTTCAGTCTATGAAAATTTTTATGAAGAAACATTATAATATTTAGAATGTGTTTTAAATATATGTATAAATAAAAATTTAAAATTAAGTTGGGAAAAGAGCCATTTGATGGTTACAAATGACATAGAATTAGAACACATTACCTCTAAAAATGGGATAGGATGGATGAAGAAAAAGTAAAAGTAATATCTACACTTCTAGCTGCAACTAATTTAAAGACTCCTCAATCCTTTCTAGGACATGCTAGATATTATAGGTGATTTATCAGAGATTTCTAAAAAAATTGCTAAACCATTGTATATGCTCCTATAAAAAGATGTTCCTTTTGTATAGACTGATAATTGTCAAGAATTAAAGAAAATGGTAACCACCACCCCTATGTTAAATGCACCTAATTGGGATTTCCCATTTTATTTAATGTGTGATGCTAGTGACACTACTGTAGTGGTAGTTTTAGAACAATATATTGATAATAAGCCACAAGCTATATATTATGTGTTTAAAAGTCTAAATTAGGCCCAAATAAATTATACAGCTATACAAAAAGAATTTTTAGCCATTGTATATACTTTGGATAAGTTTATACATTATTTAATAGGATATAAGACTAGAATTTATACTGACCATTCACCCATTAAGTTTTTGACTACTAAAAAATAGAAAATACAAGAATAATGAGATGGTGCCTATTACTCTAAGAATTTGATCTTGACATTTTAGATAAAAGAGGTTGAGAAAATGTAGTGGAAAATAATCTTTCTAGATTAGAAACAAAAAATAAAAATAGAACACAAGTGGTCTTTCATGATGAATTTCCTATGAACAACTCTTTTCCATAAAGAAGGATCCTTGGTTTGCTGATATAGCAAACTATCTTGCCACTATGAAAACCCCAACCCAATGGAGTAAGGAGGAGAACAAATCTTTCTTATGAACCATTTCCAAATATAATTGGAGTAGTTTGTACCTTTATAGAATATGTAAAGATAATCTAGCAAGAAGATGTGTGGCTAAGGATGAGCAACCAGAAATTCTACATATGTGCCATGATGACCTAGGAGGTGGCCATCTTGATAGTAAACACATTACTATCAAAATCTTGAAAAGTGGATTTTATTGACCCTCAATCTTTAAATATGCTCATAAGTATGTACAAGAATGTGATAAATATCAATGAATGGGGGCCATAACTAAAAGATAAGAAATGCCCTTAAATCCAATTTCAATAATTGAACCATTTGATGTGTGGGGTATAGAATTTTTAGGACCATTTCTACCATCCAGTGGATGTCAATACATTTTGGTTTGTACAAACTATGTAACTAAATGGGTAGAAGTGAGAACCATGCCAAAAAATGATGTTAAGGTAGTCATAGCTTTCCTTAGAGAAAATATTTTAACACATTTTGGAAATCCATGGGCAATTATCAATGATCAAGGAACTCATTTTGTAAATAGAATAATGGAGAAATTCCTTAATTAATGTAGAATCCAACATAAGATTGCTATTACCTATCATCCTCAAACAAATGGTTAGGTAGAAAATGCAAATAAAATTTTATTAAATATATTGACAAAAATGCTAAGTACTAAAAAGAAATATTGGTTGAAAAATGTACAAGTTGCACTCTAAACTTATAGAATTACATATAAACCAAGTTTAGGATATTCACCTTATCAATTGGTTTATGGTAAACAATGTTTATTACCAGTAGAAATTAAATATCAATCTTTACGTTTAGCATAACAATTGAATTTCAATGAAGAAATAAATCATGCCTCTAGAATGATTGAAATACATGGACTTGATGAAATGAGGGTGAATGCTCTTGACAAGCAAAAAATTATAAAAAAGCAAATGAAGAACTTACATGATAAAAGAATATTTGAGAAACAATTTTCAATAGGTGATAAAGTTCTTTTATGTAATATGAGATTACATAAAATTCTAGGCAAGTTAACAACTAGGTGGGAAGGCCCATATCTAGTAGTGCAACCCCATAATAATGGAAGTATTCTAATTTCATCTATTGATGATTCCTCAACTATACTTCTAGCCAATGGAGAGAGACTTAAATTATATTATCAACATCACATTGAGGAACCTAGAGAAGATTAATTAGAGCTAAGTGATCCAACTTATCCTAATGATGATGAAAGAAATGAAAAAAATCCATTAGAAGTCCTAGCTCTGGTTAGTAACCTTCAGCAAGACCCTTATGTACTATTGTAATTTAATAAATGAAGTATTTTAGTCTACAACTTTTACCTTCAAAAATGTAGAGGATAGTAGTATCTTCTATTATTAGTTGGAATGTTAAAGAATTCATTAGCATTTTTTCTGGAATGCAAAGGAGAAGGAAAACTCCTCCTACCTTGAGATAGGCAGGTTTAAATCCAAAATCCATCTAGGGGTGACCCTTAGAATAAGTCATTATTTTTTTTAAAGTTTCTACTTTCATGAATTGTAGGGATAATCACCAAGTTGGATCTAAAGCATTCATGACTAGTTCTAGTAATTACCTTTTAAATATGATTATATGAAGAAAAGGGTATGACATGTTTGGACTAGTCATAAAAGTGTTGTAGCATGAGAAATGTCATCAATCATTAAGAGAGCCACCATCATATCTATTTTTGCAAAAATATTTGCCCCCACAAGAACCTCATGATTGAACCAGGCCTTAAAATTTGGTAATAATAATAATAATAATAATAAATATATCTATATATGAAATAATGTCCCACAAGCACCTTCAATCATGAGAAGGGCCATACTTCCACAAGAACCTTATGGTTGGAACAATGCATAAGGCTCACATTTATTTGCATCCCATAAGAACCTCCTTCTATAAGTAGATTGTTTCATGATGGATAATCACTTCTTGGTATTGACTTTCTCAGCTTTCTCTTTTTAAATAGGATATGACATTAGAATTAACAAATTGACTTATCTTGATTCAATAGTTTACTACTTCCTTTCATTTTTGCTCATCCTCCTTACTTGGATTACTTTTTTCCTTATCTCATGATATTTTACTTTCAATTGTCATTCCTCTTTTTACTTCTCTCTTTATGCTTATCCTTCCATTTTCTTCCATGGTCATCTATTATGCCTTATGATACTCTTCATGTAAGGGTCTTCCATATGTTTTCCATCATGTCCTCCATAAGTGTTAGTAGTTGAGATCCCTACTATGGTGACCAACGATGGATATTAACATTTGCTAGACCCAAGGCTTCCAGTACACTATACATAATCATGGATATATAAAATCCATGGAAAGTTTTGCTTTTTGATATATCCTTTATCCATTGTAGTGACCGAAAATTTCGGTGGCTGGAACACCGAGAGGTCACCGGACATATAGCCTAACCCCAAATTCATGTGAGGGCCAAGTTGGAGAGAAATGAAAACAAGTTGCCCTAAATGGTCTGGTCAATCAGATAGGGACTTAATCAGTGTACAATAACCTTTTGTAAATTTTTTTTAAAGATGTTACGTATAACTTAAGCTATAAGAAACAAACATAAACTGATAGAGAATAATACAAAATATGATAATTGCAAAATGAAACGAAACAAGCTTAAGTGAGAAAGTGCACCACCCCAAGATCAGGGGATTTGATCTTTGTTTGGATGAAGATATACAATTGATGCGCAGTGTGGATAGGCACAACTTACCATGAAGCGGTATGTTCACAGCTCCTTGAATTGCTGTCAACAGCTTGCTAACAGGAACCTTCAACTTGTCAATCTCTTTGCTACAACTAATCTTCAGAAAGCTAAAATGCCAAAATGCCAAATGCCAATCTTCGAAGCCAACTACCAGAAAAGTGATTCTCAAAGCTAATAATGCAAAAAGCCAACCATGCAAAAAGCCAACCCTTTGAACATTGTTCATAGGGGTATTTATAGAGTTAGATGCAAGAGAGAAACGTGGTTTGGATGCCACATTTCTTGGGTCCCACAGAATAAAAATGTGAGTGTGCCATGCTACTATGTAATGCTGGGTAGTAGTGTCATGCTAGTGTGCTATGCTACAGTGTGATGATGCACATGAAACTTACTGTACTATGACCATATCGTTCAAGCTACATGTGCCAAAATCTAGTGAAATTCCATGTTTGTTGCAAAGAATGCCAATAATGAATGCAAAGTGGAGCCTGTGCTCCAGGACTACATCTTCCCTACTCTTGTGAGTAGGGTCAAGCATAGGGAAAACTTTGGGGATAATTAGGGAAGGTGCAAAACAAAGAAAACTTGCTGATTTTGTCAAGTGAAGAAATGCTAGGATGGGGATGACCATTGCCAACAAGTTCTGGGGCTAACCAGAGATGCTCTGAGGCTTTCACGAGAGTGTTATGCCACTTACATTGCCCAACATATGGGCACAACGTAAACACTCACATGCTACACTATGCTACATTACGTAGCGTAGCATAGCATAGCCATCAGTTTAAGGGGAACCTTGCTCGAAAGCTAAAAATAACTATCTAAGGCCTGGCCAAGTAAGCAATTGCAACCTTTTCTTTCATGCTGAAAGGTCCTGAGACCTACAGAGTTCATCCTTGGGAGAATTTTTTGCTTTGTGTCCTTGATACATTGTGCTATGCTGTGTAGCGTAGCACAGTGTAGCAGCCAATGTGACATGAATTCTTGTTTAATCTATAATTCTTTGTTGAGAAATTTTGCTTAGGGCCTGAGGGGCAAAGCCGGACAAGCAGTCTTGAAGGTCTGAATGTGGCCAAGTGAAATCCCTTTACTAGGAACCACTTGGCAAGGGACCTTTGTTCGTTCTAACCCTACTACGCTTTGCTACGTTGCGTAGTGTAGCACAACATAGCACCCAGTTTGGCTCAAATTCTAACTTACTTTGTAAACATTTTGTCACAGAATGTCAGTCATGTCCTGGCATGGCAGTAAAGCAAACCTATTTAATGGTTGAAGCATGGGAAAATATGCTTACTCCATTAGAGCCATCTGAGTAGGAGTATTATCAAAGTACATCTCTTCTACGCTATGCTATGCTGCATAGCGTAGCACAGCGTAGCAATCTCATTGAAATGATTTTTGATAAAACTTGCCACATTTTGTTGTGTCATGTTGCTCATGCATCAAGGATGAAGTGGGGTAGATATCCCGGAGGACTGAGTCATTGTCAATCTACATCTTGGGTGCCTATTCAGTCTCCTCAAGGCCTGCTACGCTATGCAGCATAGCGTAGTGTAGTAGGTCTCGTAGTTAGAAAACTTGCTGAATTGTTTCGCTCATCCTGAATACTTTCAGCAACTCCTAGCATGGTCTCTAAATAGACCATTAGCTGGGTCAGGTGTCAAGCTGGGCAAGTTAGAGGGTGTAGTAAGCCTATCAGCCCAAGAGATAGAAAATTTACCAGACTGTTCAGTCTACTCCTAATGCTTTTTTCATGTAAACTGGACTCATGGCTAGGTGCTACATTGACTATGCTGCAAAGGGCGGTAGGCAGACTCGGAAGTAACTTTGCAAGCATTAGGACTTCTGAGGTGCCATGTCATCCGCACGGTCCAATGTGATGTCATGCTTAGAGATATTCTTGCCCAAATTTCAAGACTTTGTTGGATCATGAGAGTCCTAAAATTTATGGTGTTTCATTGGCCCCTATTTGTTGATGTCTAGAGGATCTACCCAAGAGACGTCGATAAAGAATATGAAACACCATGAAGAATAAGACACAAACATCGCTTTTTAGCACCTGCTCAAATGACACTTCGCTATGCTTGAGGGTGTCTGGAGGGCAATGTAGGATAAGGGGGTAAGGAATGGATTTGAGGAAATAGGTTCAGGGAAGGAATTAATGTAAAATTCAACACTTACAAAAAATGTTACCATAGCGTGATCCCTCATTGGAGTGCTTGTGAGGGAGTCAACATGCATGGGTGTCTTTCTTTGTTGGCCTTTGACCTCTCATCGGAGTGCTTAGAGATGGTTGATTGACGGTCAAAGCGATTGTAAAGTAGCTATGGTGCCATTTGTTTTAGGTACTTGTCCCCTTTTTTTGAGCTTTTTTCTCTTTTGCTACACACCCACGTTCACATGCAAATAACCTTATCATCGCCATAGGATAGGTGTTTCCTCCCCGAGATGAGCTGTGTTACATCCATGTGGGGCTTTGACCTACCTATAGAGGCTTTTCATGGGATGAGTTGAGTTACGCCTATCATGGACTTGGTGGTTGGGCATGTGGGAGGGCTTTATGTGCATTGGGAAAGCTTGTAAAGGAGATATGAAAAAATGCAAGTATAGGAAATGGGAATTAAGTTAGTTGAAAGGAAGAGTAGGGCATGCACTCTCAAGGAGATAAGTCAATTGGAGTGAGTGCTTTAGATCAATGTAGTACCTTGCTCTTGTGGTGAAATGCATCCCTGAACGACATCATCTTGGCTTTTATCCTACAAACACAATAGAGAGAAGTAGAAAAGAAACCATGAAACGGAGGGCAAAGTCCTGCTTGCTCTAAACACTACCAAAGTAGTGAGTGTTGTGTCTGATGTGCACGATGTCCAAAGTAGGAAGGCTAGCATGAGTTTTGATGGTAGTAGGCTGAAAAGGTTAGCATCGAAGAGGCTAGGAGTGGTGGTGATGCAAGCGCTCAGGATTCCTCACCTAAGGCAAACATCATGTAGTCCAACTACAAGGAGAGAATCCTAACAACTGAACATCTTTTGGGCTCAGATGATGGTGAGGGTTGGAGGATGGAAACCTTGTGGCTAGGCCAGAATAGTGCTGGGACTCTAGCAGTAGGTGCTGACAGTAAGAGCTACTACTAGGATGACTAGCTATGGTAGTGGTAGCTATAGAAGGTTAGTAAGATGTCAAATGACATCTTCAGAAGATTAGCAAGATGCCAGGGGTGGTGACACTACATGTGTTCTAGAGGGTTTTTCCTTAGCAATGTGAATTTCATTCTGGAACTACAACATCCCACCCCGTGTTGTCCAAGAAGTTTGAAAGTATGCACGCTTGCTCGTTCACAAGAGTCACATGTGTGTGCCAGGAAGCGTTGCACTATGAACCCAATTTAAAGTCTTAGTAGACTATCAAGTGTGCTAGTTTAAGGTCTCAACAGACTATGATGTGCTAGTTTAAGATCCTAGCAGATTGCTACACTAGTTTAACATCATAGCAGATGGTGGATGGCCAGTTTAAGATCATAACAGACCATGCTATGGGTGCTAGTTTTACGTCATGGCCCAAAGATGTGCTATGCCAATTTAACATCATAGTGGAAGTTCTATGCTAGTTTATAGTCATAGTGGACTAGCTATGCTAGTTTATAGTCAGAACAGACTATTTGTGCCAGTTTTACGTCATAGTGGATGTTTTGCTCACCTTGCTTTGTATATAATGTAATCCTTTGCGTCAAATGTAATATGGCTTGAGGTACAAGCGGTTGACAAGATTTTCAAACTTGTTGCCATCCATATTAGCCAGTTTGAATGCCCCATTCTCATAGGATTTCATGACTATGAAAGGGCCTTCTCAGTTGGCTGAAAATTTGCTTACAAGTTCATGAACGACCTTGAGGACTAGGTCCCCCATTTTGGTCGGTCATTGATTTAAGTTGCAGTGGTGCTTTTGCCACTGTTTATCATGGTACCATTCGATGTGACCAAGTGTTTGGGCATGCTCCTCCTCTACAGAATCAAGATCAATGATCCTTGACCCGTTGTTTTGAGCCTCATCTACAACATTTGAGAGGATCATCTGAAGTGATGGAACCTGCAATTCAAGAGGTAACACCACTTCAAATTCATAAATGAGACTATATGGAGTCTTACCTGTAGCGGTTCTATATGTAATATGGTAAGCTTACAACACATAGAGGATTTGCTCATGCCATCACTTTTTGCTGGTGCTAAGCATCTTTTTCAACAAGTTGATGATGACCTTGTTGGTTGCCTTTGCGTGCCCGTTCGCTTGTGGGTAGTATGATGAAGAAAAAGAATGTTTGATGCCAAGGTTTTTGCAAAAGGTTTTGGTTTCCATGCTACTAAATTATGGCCCATTTTCTGTCATAATAGTCATGGGAAGACCAAACCTTCTTACTATGTTATCCGAGATAAAGTGGCAAACCTGTTGAGATGTGGTCTTTCTGAGGGGAATAGCCTCTACCCACTTTGTGAAATTTTCGGTTGCAGTAATAATGAAGCTATGTCTTACAAAAGACTTAGGTGTGATGGGTCCTATGATATCTAGTCCGTAATTTTGGAATGACCACGTGATCTATGTAGGATGTAATTTAGTAGGTGACACATGTATGAGGTTTGCATGGCATTGACATACATCACATGTCCTAACTTTGGTAAGGCAATCTCGTGCTATGCAAGGCCAGTAGTAACCTAAACGTCTAATTTTTGCCACCATAGCCCTAGGGGCTATGTGTCCCCCACATAGTTCCTCATGGACTTGGTCAACAATCTTTTGTGCTTGTTCCCCACTAACGTAGGCTAGCAATATCCCATTAAAGGAGTGCTTTCATAAGGTGTTATCTTCTACAAGCACATATTGTCGTGCTCGCTTTTGTATTGCATCCTTTTGAGCAGATGTTAAGCCATGCGGGGGCTTGCCATGTTGGAGGTACACTTTAATGTTGGCGTACCACTCTTGGGTATCTGTTGCACTTATGGATGTAATGTGTGTCGCTTGAGTAATAGGATCTGTGCATTCTATTATCGAAGCAGGCAAGGCATCAAACAAGTGTGACGACACATTTAATGCTAATGTGGCTAGGGCATCAACTATAGTGTTCTCGTTATGAGGCACATGTTGAATGTCTAACATTGTGAATTGCTTTAGTAGACTCTTGGCTAGATCACAATAAGGTTGTAGATGTGAAGCCCTACAAGCATAGAATTCAATGATCTAGTTGATAACTAGCTGTGAGTCTCCTTAGATTGCTAAGTGTTGGATTCTTAGCTCTTGAGCTGCAAGAAGGCCCCTAAGGAGTCCTTCGTACTTGGCTACATTGTTGGTGCAAAGGAATGCAAAATGATATGCAAAGGGTCAAATTTTCCCAGAGGGAAATGTAAGAATAGCAGCGATGCTACCACCTCATGTGGTTGAAGCGCTGTCAAAATGTAAACTAGCCTCAAAATATGTTGGCATAGGACTTATGCTATTGACATGCTCATTCGGAAACTCGGGCTCTATTATTGCTTGGTCATTAACAGGTGAAGTTGTAAGCTATCTGGCTATTGCTTGACCCTTTATTGATGATTGTGCCACATAATGTAAATTGAATTCCATTGTTATGGCTTTCCATTGGGCTATTCTACTACTCTCATATAAGTTAGTTGTGATAGCCCGAAGTATGTTGCTTTTGCATATGATGTTAACTTTACTACGAAATAAGTAATGTCTCCATTTTTTTAGCACAAACACTAGGGCAAGACAATTTCTCTCCACTTCATTGTACTTTTCCTTAGAAGCTATCAATGCATGGCTTAGGTAGTAGACTAGGATTTTAGATCCGTCATCTCTCTTTTGACATAGTAGTGCAGCGATAGATGTGTCTGAGGTGGCAAGATAGATATAGAAAGGCCTATCCCTCTATGGTGGGTAAATAGTTGGAAGATGTAAAATATTTTTCTTTAGGTTATTGAAGGCTTGTTAACATTGATCTATCCACTCAAAGTTGATCCCCTTCTTGAGAAGGTGTTGCATGGGATGTAGTTTGTCTGTCAACCTCACGATAAACCTTCTGATAAAATGTACTCTACCTTGCAACCTGCGCAACTCTTTAATATTTGTAGGTGGTTCTTGGTTGACAATGGCCCTCACCTTATTGGGGTCCACTCGTATCCCTATTTCTGACACTACAAAACCTAGCATGCGTCTAGTTTTAACCCTGAAAACACATTTTCTAGGGTTGAGGCAGAGGTCATGCCTATGAAAACATTGGAGGACTACATCTAGAACATTGGGGTGTTTAGTAGCCTCCTTAGACTTAACTGCTATGTCGTCAACATAGTCATTTAACTGTTCCAAGAGGTAATCGCTAAAGATATATGTCATTACCCGTTGATACATTGTTCCAGCATTTTTTAGCCCAAAGGGCATCATTGTGTTACAAAACGTTCCCCAAGGGGTCATAAAGTTAGTTGCCAATTGATGCTCCAGGTTTATACGGATTTGGTTATAGCCCAAGAACCCATCCATGAAGGATAGTAAGGCATGACTAGCCATGGTGTCGATAAGTTGATCAATACTTGACAATGGAAAGTCATCCTTAATCATTGTTTTTTTCAAGTCTCGAAAGTCTATGCAAATTCATATAGCTCCCATTTTCTTAGAAACTACAATGATGTTTGATATGCATTCCGAGTAATCGACTACGTGAATGAAACTAGCTTGATAAAGCTTGGTGATTTCATCGTGTACAACTAGTGCAATCTCTGGTTTGATTTTGTGAGCCTTTTGCTTGACTGCCTTGACATGTAGATCTAGGATAATGTTGTGTTGTATGAGCCGCAGGTCTAGGCCTGGCATGTCTTTGTATGACCATGCAAACACTTTAGCATTGTTATTAAGAACTTGCGAAACATTTTGTTGCACCTGTGGATCTAATAGGAAGCTAACTTTTAAGGTTTTCGTCTCACCTATGAACGTAGTTACAGGGATTTCAATAAGAGGGTCCTCAATCACATCCCCGACCTCTAAGTCTAGGGCCTGGACTAGGTGTTTAGGCCAATCCATGGGTGTTTCTAAGGATGCTATGTAAGTGTCACAAGAGGATGATTCAAAGTCTACCGACTCTAAATTCAAGCATCTTGTAAATCTGCTATGGGGACCCATCAGGGTCAAAGGCGAACAAAGGTCATCATGCATGGTCATCTTTAGTTGAACCTACCACAATAAGCAAATAGACCAAGTCAAGTGATACTTTTTTGAGACAATAACATGTAATGAATACATGTAACACAATGATGCAATATAAGAAAATTGCTAGTTTAAGGTCTTAGCGGATCGCTACTATGCAAAATTTGTAAATTGAATTTGCCAATTTAAGGTCTTGGTGGACCATCATTGGTTTTTTTAAAAAAAACATAAAGTGAATGCTAAAATTGCTAGTTTAAGGTCGTAGCGGACCGCAATCATGTAACTTTGTAATTTGGAATTGCCAGTTTAAGGTCTTAGTAGACCGTAACCATGTAACATTGTGAGTTAAAGTTATAGTTTAAGGTCATATCGAACTGTTAACATGTAAACATTCATGCTAAAAATTGCTAGTTTAAGGTCATAGCAGACCGTAGCCATGAAAAATTTGTAAAGATGAAGTGAAAATTTTGGTGGACCCACTTGCTACATTGCAGCTGAGTGCTACACTGCAGTAGGAACATGCTATGCTATGGTAGTGCTATGCTGGAGGGGTGTTCCTTGTTATTCGGGACATGAAAGTGACAATTTTTTTTACCACGTTGGCTATAAATAGGGAATTACCCCTTAGTAAACTTATCATTTTCATTGTTAGAGCCAACACCCAGAGCATAGCACGGTCAAGCTGAGAGAGAGCGTAACAGGTATAGCGTAGCAGTTGATATAGCCAATTTGTGAGCAAGGCAATGACGTGCAAAAGCAAACGCAGGCATCAGGGACTTACCAAGGTGGATGAAGTGAAGCACACCCTGGGATTGTGATGACGGAAAATGTCGGTAGTTGGAAAATACCAAACAAAAATCCATGTACGCAGTCTTAACCACGGATCCGTGTGAGGGCCGTGCTGGAGAAAACGAATCCGCGGTGCCCTGAACAGTCTTGTCGATCAGACAGGGACTTACTCAATCAGTAAATCGACGAATATTATAGATATTCCGTGGGATAATCTGATTCGATGGATCGTAAAAGGAATAGAAAATGATGTAGATAGATTATAATAACGACAACATCCACACGACAAGAAGGATCAGATTTAAGGAAATGCGCAATTCCAAGATCTGTACTTTGACCCGAAAACTGAGTATATTGTATACAAAGTTTCAATGGAAAACTTTGCTTATTTTGTGCAAAGCATACACAAAATAACAAGAAAACTGTTGAACAAGGAGTGCAGAATGGAGTTCGGTCTACCTCGTAAGCCAGAGATGGGATGCAAGGAAGGTCAAGCTTTGACATCTATCGATCAAATGTTTCTGAACAATAAACCTTGCAAACCGCACCAGATGATCTTTTGATCTCTGATCTGCTCCTTTTGCCTTCGGTAGTCTCTGCTCAAAACTGCCAATGATAGCTAATGGAGAGAACTGTATCTTCGCCAAAGGACTAATTGCTCCTGCTGCCAATGCTCAAGCAAATGTCTCTGTCTCTGCTAAAAGATGATGCTGCCAAAAGTCTCAGATGCCCCCCTTGCTTGTTTCTTCGCCAATTGGAGTATTTATAAGTTCAACAACATGTGGAGAAGGCATGACCCTTATGACACGTGTCCTGAACCTTCAAAATTCCATTGACTTGGTAAACTTTATGTTGAAATTGGCCATGTCGCATCACGTTTTGGGAAGGGGAGCAAAGTACACTGTCGACCACTTCCGCTAAAGCTACTTCGTGATTACGCACAATATGCTCCTCAGTGTATTGTGCGTGTGGATAGCGGATGCGTATCTGGTACTGCTTTAGTCAGCTTTATGCTGTATTACACTTGTTTACGCTTTGTTGCTTGGCAGAGCATTATAAAGCATGGAAGTAGTTGAATCAAGCTATTTTACTCTCACTCATGCTGCAAAGCGTAATAGAGCATAAAAATGATCAACTTTACAATAAATTACGCTTGTCAACGCTGCGTAGCGTAATGAACGTAAAGTGACTAATCTGCAAAAAAGAAGAGATCAATCTGCCACGCTTCCTTTGACTCCGACTTTTCTTTTCTTGAAGATCATTACATTGTTCTGCGTAACGGAGCGTAAACTCGGTCTTGAACAAAAAGACTTAGCAGAATATGCGACAAGCCTTAAGCTTTAAACTTCATCAAAAATGCCGAAGTAAATTGCTTTCTACTATCGGGCTACATTAAACAGAGTTAAACTGAGCGACACTATGCTATGTTGCGTAATGTAGCGTGAAGAAAGAAAACACAGTAAGATTGAAGTCTGTAAGGAACTCGGAGACTTGATACTGCGTGCCTCTTTGCCCTACTCTATCTTCTGGATTTCTGTCTCGAACCTTCACCCGAATCGTGAATCTTCACCTGAGGTCAATTCGCAATTTCTACGGTGTTTCAATGGCCCCTCTTTGTTGACGTTTAGAGGGCTTGCCCGAAAGACGTCGACGAAGAATACGAAACACCGGATGGGTAGAAGTGCCAACAGCGTTCATCAATGGTTACTCAAGTGTCGCCCTGTCGAAGCAGAGGTGTAGAAATAAGGGGAATAGAAGAGAAAAGGGTATGGGAAGGAATTTTTATAGAGGTAAGAGGAAAAAGGTTCGAGGAAGACGCAAATGTGTGAATAAATTTTTTTCACACATAAGCACTTAGGCTTTCTCCTGCGGTTGCGTTTGCATGGAGTTATGCCATCATTTTGTAGATGAAGGGGCTTGCATAGATGAATTGTGTTGCGTCTGCACGACTTGGACAAGTTGTGTTTCATCCATTTTGCCGACCCATGTTTTTGTTGTTTTTTTTTTGCGTCCAACAGGCGAGTTACGTTATGCCAGTTCATGGACTTGATTGTAATGCAAATGCGTAAAGCGTATGTTGTGTATGTACGTTTTGCGTAAGGGAAGCAAATGGTGGAGATGCAGGGAAGTAAGGATTAGAGGTAGGGTTATGAGGAAAATAGGGATATACTCCTGGGTCGACAGGCTAACCTAAGCGGCCATCTTGAAGCGCTGTCTTTACCTCACCGCTAAGATGAACGCACCTTTGAGCGACATTCTCGTAGCAAGTAACCTGCAACCAGAGAAGAAAATAGAGGGCACCATTGCTCGGTCGAATTACTAGAGAGGTTGTTGAAACAAGTACCGTTTGGGGCGAGACAGAGTGAGTGGGCCATAAAGGACAAACTATAGCACAAGGCCAGGGTCTTCACCGTTGACGCTCAGCCTAGCATATCGTCGCTAAAGATCATCAGACTCGTCGCACCCAGCTGGTTATGCAAAGAACCAGCTAGGTGACTCTACGAAGCTAGAGCCTGATAGTGATGATGAGCAGAGATCCCCAAAGTTGAAGCTGATGAGAACTCCTTTGGGGCTCCAGATGGTGAAACTAATCCCTCAGAGGTGCCACCACTGAAGTGGGTACAGTGATAGCATCTCCGAGGGGTCAGTAGTATGCCTTTTAGCACATCCGAGGAATCAGCAGAATGCCGGTGAGGTAGCGATGCTGGGAATGTCCCAATACCCCACCCCATTTGTTTTGCAACTGCACAGAGACAATTACGCTTGCTTGATTTGCATGATGGCAGCTTGGAAGTCCCAGTTTTAAGTCCTGGTAGACTGTCATTGCTGGTTTTAAGTCTCAGCAGACCATGGTCCCAGTTTAAAGTCTGGGCAGACCGAGAAATGCTAGTTTTACATCGTAGCGGATGGTGGTAGGGCTGATTTATGGTCTCAGCAGATTGTGCTATGGATGCCAGTTTCATGTCATGACCCAAGGATAAATCTGTGTTAGTTTTACGTCTCAGCAGACAGCTACTTACCTGTGCCAGTTTTATGTCATGGCGGACAGCTGATGCCAGTTTAGCGTCGTGGCGGACGCATGCAGAAACTGCCAGTTTTTTGTCTTGGCGGACCTGTACAACGTTGCTGGTTTTACGTCATAGCAAACGGTTGCAACTTGCCAGTTTTACGTTGTGGCGGACGATTGTTGCCAGTTTAGTGTCGTGGCAGACACGTGCAAGCAGCGCCATTTTTACGTCATAGCGGACGATCAGTGCTAGTTTAGCGTCATGGCGAACGCATGAGGAGAGTGCCAGTTTTACGTGATAGCAGACGATTGTTGCCAGTTTAGCATCATAGCGGACGGTTGTTGTCAGTTTAGCATCGTAGCGGATGATTGTTGCCAGTTTAGCGTCGTAGCGGACGATGGTTTTCATGCCTAATGTCAACACTGGATATGCACTTAGATATAGTACCGCTTTAGATATATATGATTTACAAGATTCGGTAATTCGTTGCCGTTGATATCTGCTAGCTTGAACGCGCCATTTCCATACACATCGGCTACCAAGAAAGGGCCCTCCCAGTTTGCAGAGAACTTGACAACTGGTTTGCGAATAGCCTTGAGAACCAAATCTCCCTTTTTGATAGGACATTGTTGGAGATTATGATGATGTTTCTAGCTCTGCCTATCTTGATACTTTTCAATGGTATCAAGTGTCTGTATTCGCTTCTCCTCAACTAAATCCAAATCCATGATTCGAGACTCGGTGTGTTGAGCCTCATTTATAATCGTGGAGAGGACCATCCACAGAGAAGGAACCTGTAATTTGAGGGGCAGCACCACCTCAGATCCGTAGACTAGGCTATAGGACGTACTATCTGTAGCTGTTCTGCATGTGGTACGATACGCCCATAGCACATAAAGGATCTTTTCATGCCACCGTCTCTTGTTGCTGTCGAGCATTTTCTTGAGTAAATTGATTATGACCTTGTTTGTTGCTTCAGGTTGCCCGTTCGCTTGCGGGTAACAGGGCGAGGAAAAAGATTGCTTGATGCTAAGACTGTCACAGAAAGATTTGGTTTCCATACTGCTAAATTGTGGACCATTATCGGTCACGATAGTCATCGAGAGACCAAATCTGGTTACGATGTTATCTAGAATGAAATGACAGATCTGTTGAGACGTGATCTTCCGCAAAGAATTGGCTTCCACCACTTCGTGAAGTACTCGGTGGTAGTGATTATGAAGTTATGACCTATGGAAGATTTTGGTGTGATAGGCCCTATAATGTCCAATCCCCATCGTTGAAAGGGCCATGTGATCTGAGTCGTGTGTAATTCTGTAGGTGACACATGTATAAGGTTTGCGTAACGTTGACACGTGTCGCATGTTTTGACCTTTGTAAGACAATCTTTTTCCATGTATGGCCAATAATACCCTAAGCGATGGATTTTAGAAGCCATAGCTCGTGGTGCTACGTGTCCTCTGCATAATCCCTCGTGAACCTCGCCTACTATGCATTGTGCTTGGTCTTTGTTGACGTAAGTAAGCAGTACTCCATCAAAAGAGCGTTTACAGAGGGTGCTATCTCCTATGATGACGTACTGCCTAGCTCGCTTGCGAATAGCATCTTTATGTGCACGTGTTAACTCGTGTGTTGGTTCGCCATGTAAGAGATAAGTCTTAATGCTGTCGTACCACTCTAGCGTTCTATCCTCGAGCAGAGAAGATATTTGCGCTGCCTGAATGATGGGATCTGTGCAATCTATTATTAATGTGGGACAAGTGTCAAGCAGGTGTGATGACACGTTTAAGGCTAAATGTAGCCAGTGCATCGGCTAGTGTGTTATCATTTCGTGGCACGTGTTGGGCATCGATGGTTGTGAATCGCTTCAGAAGATCTTTAGCCATATTGCAGTAGGGCTGCAAATGTGCAGCCTTGTAGGAGTAGACTCCTGTGATTTGATTTATAATAAGCATCGAATCGCCCCTAATTGCCAGGTGTCGAACATCAAGTTCTCTGGTAGTTAATAATCCCTTGAGGAGTCCCTCGTACTCTGCCATATTGTTCGTACAGGGAAAGGTCAAGCGATAAGCATGAAGACGCACATCCTCAGGTGATAGCGGAATGACTGTAGCGGCATTGCCGCCTCTAACAATTGAAGGTCCGTCAAAATATAACATTGCTTTGGGGCCTGTTAAAATAGGGCTTAAACTATGTACATGTTCATCTAGAAATTCAGGCTCTATGGTTGCCTGACTGTCAATAGGCGATGTTGTTAATTGGTCAGCTATCGCTTGGCCTTTCGTAGAAGATTGACCAATGTAATGCAGATCGAATTCTACCGTGATAGCTTTCCAACAAGCTATTTTACTACTTTCGTATAGATTATGCATAATGGCCCTAAGGATGTTATTTTTACAGATAATGTTGACCTGGCTACGGAAGAGAGAGTGCCTACATTTCTTTAGCGTAAACACTAACGCTAGGCAATTACGCTCTACTTCATTGTACCTTGTTTCGTACGCACATAGGGCATGACTCAAGTAGTAGATGGGTACTTCTGACCCATCACTTCTCTTTTAACAGAGTAACGTGGCTAAGGCTACGTTNTAACCCGCGTAATTGCTTGAGATCTGTGGGAGGCGTTAACTCAACAATGGCTTTGACCTTATCAGGGTCTACTCGTATGTCGGTTTCTGACACCACAAACCCCAACATGTGTCCGATTTTGACTCTAAATACGCACTTCTTTGGGTTGAGGCAAAGGTCGTATTTGGGGCATCTTTTAAGTACTAACTCTAGGTCCTTTGAATGATCCTCTGATTTCATAGACTTAACAGCTATATCATCAACATAATCATTCAGTCTTCCTAGGAGATAATCACTAAAGATGTATGTCATAGCCCGTTGATACGTTGCTCTAGTGTTTTTCAAGCCAAAAGGCATCATGGTATAACAAAAGGTGCCCCAGGGCGTCATGAATCTTGTGGTCAATTGATGTTCTAGGTTGATGCGAATCTGATTATAGCCTGAAAAGCCATCCATGAAGGATAGAAGCGCATGCCCAACTGTTGTATCAACTAGTTGGTCGATACTCGGTAGTGGAAAGTTATCCTTAATTGTGGCTTTATTTAAATCTCGGAAATCTATATAGATGCGTATGCTTCCAGTCTTCTTTGGAACAACTACAATGTTAGATACCCAATCCGAGTAATCGACCGCACGGATGAAACCAGCTTGATACAGTTTGGTGATCTCATCACGCACTGCTAGCGCGATCTCTGGTTTGATTTTTCGTGCTTTTTGCTTAACCGCTTTGATATGCGGGTCTAAGATTATATTATGTTGAATTAACCTTGGATCTAGTTCCGGCATGTCTTCGTATGACCATGCAAATACTCTGACGTTGTCCTGGAGGACCTGTTTTATAGTGTCATGCGTTTTCTGGTCTAGTAGAGAACTAACCTTAAGAGTTCTGGACTCACCTTTATGCGTAACGACATAAACCTCGCTGAGGGGGTCTTCAGTTATGTCTCCAGCCTCCAGGTCTAACGTGCACGTCGATTGTTCTAGCCATTCTGGAGACATTTCCGACGTTGCTATGGTTACGTCATCGAGGAAAGGGTTAGTTTCTACTATTGTAAAATCGAATTGTCTAACTACTCTCCTGTATGGACTTGTTAAAACTAGGAGCGCAGATAAAGTTTCGTCCATTTGTCAATTACCCTACAAAATCGTCAAATATAAAAGTAATTAGAAAAAGTATTTAACGAATAACGCTTGGTTTAGTCTAAAAGAAAAAGGATGTAATGTGACGTCTCTAAACGTGAGAAGCTAACTGAATTTTGAACATTGTGAGTGTACTGCCTGAAATCGTCGATCTTCGGCTGGAAGGAAAATAGAGGCCGCGGGATCGCAGGACGCGTACAGAAGACCCTGCCTTCGCCTGAGGGCGAGCTGGAATGCAACGGAGGTAGAGTACCTTGGGTGATCCGCACGCGGATCAGACAAGGATTTCCCCATGCGTACGCAAAATGCTAATACACTAGGTTATGCGTAAACGGCGTGCAGGCGTAAACAGCAAAAACAACGTAAAATGTAAACGGATGCAAACGAAGCATGAGCGTAAACAGACGTAAACGATGCATGGGCCAAATTGATGTAAAACTGTAAAAGAAATTGCAGCAAATGTAAATAGTACAGAGTCAAAGTACAGTGCACTGGTCTAACGCAGTCATGAGGGGACACAAGGCAGACGAAAAGCCCCGACGTATGCAAGAATGACTCTATAGTTCGCAAGGCAGGCGGAGCGTAGAGACTGTGCGTGCAGCGTACAGGGCGTAAGAGGGTTTCAGCTCTTGTGCGCAGCGTAAATGTTCTTTGGTATGCTCCGGGATTTTGCCAACCATCTGGATGAAGTGGAAAATGGGGGTTTTATACAGGTTGTTACGCTGAACTCGGGATGGGAGACACGTGGCGCGTTGACCGGGTGCATATACTTTACAAATATATAAAATGTTACAACTGCTGGGCGTATACGCCGCATCAGGTCGGCGTATACGCTGAAAATGCTGGGCATGAACTGGGTGGAGATGTTAAGCACTGGACGTATACGTTGGTGAATGTTGGACGTATACGCTGGGCGCATACGCTGATGGATGCCGGCGTATACACTGGGTGTATACGCTGATGGATGCTGACTTGCTTCAATTCTTGCTCTTCAGTGTTGTCTTCATGCTGTCATTGGAGATCTTGTCGTCGAGTGTGTGTATCTGCAGTACCTGGGCGTGTACGCCGGAGAGCCAGACGTATATGCTGGAGTGCCGGGCGTATACACTGGACGTATATGCTAGAATACTAGGCGTATACGCTGTATGTGTGATCTTGGCGTACACGCTGGAGTGTATACGCTAGCACCACGTACTTAGCAAAAACTAAGTGTTGCAATCATGCAACCGGCGTCATTCGTGAGTTCCAGGCTCTTGTTTGGTGTCTGACAAGTACTAAGCTCCGAATTTTGTGGTGTTTCATTGGCCCCTCTTTGTTGACGCTTGGAGGAATCGACCCGAGAACCGTCGACAAAGAAGTGCAAAACACCACAAGCAACTCGATAGAGACGTTGTCTGCTGCCACTTGGACGAGACGGCATCGCACCGTGTTTAGTAGTACAGAGGGTTGGGAAAGGGGAATTTTGTATCTGGGAGGTCAGGGTGATTGCGGGGATTGATGATCGGTCCAAGAGATTAATCAAGGGAAAGGGGATGCTCTAATGTGAGGCATGCCGATCCTTGTCAATAGCCATTGTTTAGCAAACTCGGAGTTTAGACATGTGAGGTGTGTCTTTTTGCGGAACAAGGCTCTTGGTTAGTGTGCAAGAGAACTTGTTGACGGGACCAAAGCTACAGGAGGATGTGTTGCATTCTTTGGAAGAATAGGGCCCATGTTAAGTGTTTAGGGGAACTTGTTGGCGGGGAGCCAAAGCCATGCGACTGGATGCTTTTTGACCATTTTGGGCACGAGTACTTGGTTTTGAGATGACTGCCTTCCCGCCTGGGGCTTACATGGGAAGTGCTCGGGGTCTCTTTTTTTTTGTTTTTTTTTTGTAAACTTTGCTTTGTTTGTGTACTCGTGCGCAAGTGTTGTATTGTGTGGCGTATTGCAGCGTGCAACAGTGTGCTCAATGTGTTGAATGTACTGGGCGTGTCAGGGGTGTAGTTGAATGGAAACTGGGGAACGAATGGGGATGTACTAGTGAATGGTTTGATTTAGTCCTACTAGGTATGCTGCGAACATTGTCTTATCTTGCTGCTTACGACGAAGTGCATCTTTGTACGAAACTTCCGGGTGTCATCCTGCAAACGTAACGCCAAGGAGACAAGAAAACCGTGAGTGAATAGACGAGCTTAGACTTACATGATAGCTGATGGCAGCTGTAGGCACTGTGTGTAGATGACAGCAACATTGATGATGAGCGATGCAGTGAAGCTGATGGACGATCATGTCAGCGGATTGATGTGTCGGGTGTGGATTTGCCAATTTATAGTCTTAGCAGACTATTATGGGTTAGTTTTATGTCATAACCCGTTGGACATTGCCTGTTTAACGTCATGGCGGATGGTACGTTGCCAGTTTCTAGTCTTAGCGGACTATGAAGAGGTAAGCTAGTTTATAGTCTTAGCGGACCCTGATGGTTGTGATGGTGGCAGTTTACTGTCATGCCAGACGGGTGGTAGTTTATTGTCATTGCGGACACTGTGGTATTAGTTTTAAGTCATAATCTAGGATCGAGCTGTGGTATCAGTTTATAGTCATGATTCCAGGACTGAGCTGTGGTATCAGTTTATAGTCGTGATCCTAGGACTTAGCTGTGGTATCAGTTTATAGTCATAATTCCAGGACTTAGCTGTGGTATTAGTTTATAGTCGTGATCCTAAAACTTCCACGTACCTGAGTTTGTGTTCAGACATAGAACGGTTTTAGGTACAAATGATTTGTTGGATTAGCGAGCTCGTTTCTTTCTGTGTCAGCTAACTTAAATGCACCATTGTCGAATGCTTTGATGATCACGTAAGGCCCTTCCCAGTTGGCTGAGAATTTGTCCGGGTGTTCCCGAATAGCTTTGAGTACGAGATCGCCTTCGTGGATTGGGCGTCTGTTGATGTCATGCTAATGTCGCTGTCGTTGTCGCTTTTGGTACCATTCGATCTGATCGAGCGCGTGTACACGTTCTTCTTCCACCGAGTCAAGGTCAACGATGCGAAGATCATTGTTTTGCCCGTCGTTGAGGAGTCCTGAGAGTGTGATCCTTAACGACGGTACCTGTAATTCCAAAGGTAAAACAGCTTCTGAACCATAAACGAGACTGTACGGAGTTTTACCTGTTGACGTTCGGTGTGTAGTGCGGTATGCCCATAATGCATATAGTAATTGCTAGTGCCACTTCCTTTTGCTTTGGATTAGCATTTTCTTAAGTATCGTTATGATCGTCTTATTGGTTGCTTCTGCTTGTCCATTGCTTTGAGGATAGTAAGGAGAGGAAAATGAGTGTTTGATCCCCAAACTATCACAAAACGTTTTTGTTTCGGCACTGCTGAATTGCGGCCCGTTGTCAGTGATAATTGTCAAAGGGGTGCCAAAGCGGGTTACAATGTTTTCTAGGATCAATTTGCACACGTGTTTAGAAGTCGTTTTTCGAAGGGGAGCTACTTCTACCCACTTCGTGAAATATTCAGTAGCGGTTATGATGAAACTGTGCCCTGCAGAAGATGAGGATTGTTCCGTGTCTTTTGACGATTTTAGACTATGTGTATGTGTATGACGGTGGATTATCGTCACACCTAGACGTATGGTAGTTTTATGCCTTACCGGGAAGTGAGCGGTAGTTTAAGGCCATACCGGGCCAATGGGCGGCAGTTTAATGCCTTACCGAGCAATGGGCGGATGGGGAAATGGCAGTTTAAGGCCGTACCGAGCCAATGGCTATTTAAACTAGTGTAAACGTGTAAAACGGGATCCGCAGAGGAACCGGGGCGTAATGATCCCTGTTTTTTAATGAATTTTTCGTTAAATTTTATCGTTTTGGACAGATTTTGGTGAAAAATAGGCAAAAAAAGCAAAAAGGTGAAAACGAGGCAACGGCGGCTTAAGCGGCGGTGGCGTCAGCGTCAGCGTCATTGGGTGCTATATAAAGGGAAGGGGGGTCCATTTGTTTTCTGTTTTGAAAACGACATCGTAGAGCGTAACCCGAGCGAGCGTAAGCGTAAGCGTAAGCTGGAACCTGAGCGTAGACGCCGAAGGTTGACCCCAGCGTAGACGCCGAGGCTTAAACTTCTTAATGCCAGCGTACAGTTACTCAGCGTGAACGCGGATCGCTAGCGTAGACACTCTGAAATGGGTAAGGGCAAGGAAGTGGAGGGTCGGGGGAGGAAGGGTCCTGCCTTAACCTTCGCCGAAGAGACGGAGGCCATGCTGCAGGGCCTGCCTAGGCCAAAGGTGCCGACGTGGTCCATGACATCCCAGAGGTAAGCCTTGGTCCCTGCTTCTATTTTTGTTTGTGCTTTCTAGCATAGACGATCCCGGCGTATACGCCGAGCGTAGCGGGTTTACGAGGGTTTTCAGCGTATACGCTGGCGTAATTGTACAGCGTAGACGGTGTCATCCGTTTTATTAGCATCCTTTTGTTATTCAGCGTAACTGTGAAGCTTATAGACGTGCTTGTACCAGTGTAAATTGTGTTTTGCGACGGCGTATACGCTAACGGTTTCTTCAGCGTATACGCTGTACGCGCCTGGTCTTTTCGGCGTGCTGGTTCTCTGTTGACACTGAGCGGATTCAGGCGTATACGCTGAGGGTTTCTTCAGCGTATACGCTGCGCATGAGGGGTTCGAGTTCCATCGTAGACGCTAAGTTTTGTAGCATATACACTGTGTAAGTTCGCCCGGCGTAGACGCTCTGTGTTCAGCATATATGCCAAACTTGAATCATGCCAAGTGCCAAGTCTGCTTGGCGTATACACTGGGTTTAGCGTATACGCTGAGCGTGAATCGCGGGCGTATACGCTGCGTACAGCGTATACGCTGGGCGTAAGTTGTATTTTTGCACTGTAGTTTGGCTGGCGTGTACGTTGTGTTCAGCGTATACGCTGAGCAAAAAACAGTTAGTTGATTTTTTGATTTTTTTGCCGATTTGTGATGTAAATTGTCGTTTTATGACATTGCGATTGGTTGCAGGGACAGCAAACGCTTTCTTATTGTAGTTGAACTCGTCGGGGTTCTGACATGGGCTGGCCGCATTGAGGATGACGATCTGCCCCCGAATCTATTCATGGATAGCAAGGGGGTCTGGTTCAGGGAAGGTGCTGGCGAATTTCTGGCTTTCTTGTTAACTAATTTTGAAATGGCTATGTGGTCATACTTTGACGAAGTGACTGCACAGAGTGTGGTTGATGCAATACTACCGGGGGCCGCCGAAAGTGTCGTGGTCTTCATGGAAGACATTGACGAGGGGCCGTTTGTTGATGAGGATGGCACTACCCATGGGCCCAAGTTAACCCGCCCGTTAACGCGTGTGTGGGCATTGCTGCCACTAGGGTTGGATTACATCAACAATACATTATTTATAGCTGCTCGTGCACACACCCTGTTCCAGAATCCTCCTGGCACGGTGTACAGGATAACCAGGTAAGACCATTTGACTTTATTGCTTCATCGATCATCGTTTGATGTTATTTTTTGTTTTAACATGCATTTATTTGCAGGCTAAAGACTAACCCAGATGGGACTCTGATTGAGGATGAAGTGATAGCCCTCGCTCGTGTCGCTCTGGAGGCCTTTAAGATGGGCCCCACTCTTCGCGGGGCCATACTGGCTCAGACGAAGGGTTCAATGGTTCGTTTCCATAACCAGTTTTCCAAGGCCTTTGCGATGTGTAAGGCTCGTGGGTGGCTCCATGAAGACTGGACAGATCAGGGGCCGGTCTTTCCTCACAGCTTTGGCAGCACTTCCAGATCTACCACTAACAGTGAGTAATAGCATGTATTAAATGCGTTAGTGGATTTATTCAACTATTTTGGGGTTAGGAGGTTGATGTGGTCGTTTTGCTTTAACAGTTGATGTACCTTCCAGTGGGGATCCTGTGATAACAGGCCGAATTGAGACAACTTTGTCAATGAAGTTCAGGGAGGTAGCAAAAGCGCAGAAGTGGCTGCGTAAGCGTGCTCCACCTTCCCTCACCCGTTGCTTGGATGACGCAGGCCTCCTAGAACTTTTTATGACACCAAGCCCTAATGTCTCAATTGGGGAAATGATAGGGATCGTGGACTCTTTCAATTAGTCTGTCTCTTAGTACAGCACCCGGATTAAGGGTGTCAAGGTGGTGTTTCATCTGTCGCCCGTATTCTTTTCTAACTTATTTGGCATGTCGGCAGATGGCCTACCCGTAGTGTTGGACAGGTCTCACAAAGAGCTCCAAACGATCCGTGAACTGGAGTCTTGGCTTGGTGTGACGAAAAGCACCAAGGGGTTCTCAATGCAGGGGAAGGCAAGGGTTGTTGAGGTGAACGAACTGTATCCCCTGTTTTGAGCACGGGTGTTTCCCAAAACTCTTTCTCAGGTGTGGAGTTTTGGGGTTGAGGCGGTGCGCATCATGCGAAGTATCTTAGAAACTGGCATGCGGTATAACTGGGCTCATTTTTTGTTGGCGGGCATGCATAAGGAGATAGTGCGGTTACGCTAAAACATCGAAGCACAATCACACTTCACTTTTGCCTTCTTCACCGGCTATCTTCGCCGTTTTGCTGAGTTTCTTGTGGTGCGTGCGGACAACAAGTTTGTCCTACGGGATCGGGATCAACTATCCCGCCCGTGGGTCAAACACTTGTATGCGACCGCCAAGTCGCAGGATGCCCCAGAAGGTATCGATGAGTCCGTGTCTGTTACCATAGGAGGATCATCTGGCGGTTCCATCCACACACGGGACAGTCTGGGGGTGGAGCCAGCGGATGTACCTTTAACCGCCAGACGAGTAGAGCGGGTTACTAAAGAGACTATTGGCAAAGCCAAGTCAAAGTTGAAAAGACCTGAACGCACCACGGAGGAAGTCGCCGAGATAAACTAGCCACGCGTGAAGCGGATACGCTTCAAGATACCTGGTAAGCGAAGCTCATCCGCTTGTTATTGCATTGTTTTCGTTCATTTATAAGCCTTACTTCAATTGCTTACGTGTCATTATTGTTTTCGATTTGATGAAGTGAGGAAGCAGGCCTTAGAAACCATCAGAGAGGAGGAGGATACGCGTACTGAGAAAAATAATGAGGAGGAAAGCCTGGAGAAGAGCCAAGGCGGGGGAACGGAGCTATTAACAGAGAGGACTATTGACCCTGAACCTTTAGATGACCCGGACGCTATCAACCAAATGTTCAGTAGCTTCCTCAAGGGTGACTTGGATTTGGGCGATCCCCTAGAAGGTGACAAGGATCAGGGTATGTCTTCGCTTTTTAGTTGGTTTTTATTATATTAATTGTGGCTCCTACCCTTTTTTTTGATTTTCTTTATTTATTTTCGTGTTTTTGGCTTAGATGAAGGCAGCAGTACCAGGACGGTACGGTTGGACGTTCCCATGAAGATGGTTCCCCCTGAGGGGACTGCTGAGGTTAGTTCTTCCTGTACCTGTCAGCTGCTTATTTGGTCAGAGATGCCAAATAAGTCAGATTTTGTGGATGGGATCGCGGAAAAAGTCGTTGAACATCTCCAGGAAGTCCATCCTGATATAGGTATGAATCATTTAAAGATTAGGAGCTTTGTGTCTTACGTGTACCGTTTTAATGTTCATGTTCTCTGTGTGGGTAGGTGCTAAACTAAGATGGGATCCCTCTGAGGGCATCAGTATGGAAAGCCTAACTACACTCTCCCCATAAATAGAACAGGTGCCAAGGCCTGTTTATGAAGGGGTTGCAGAAAGCCTTGCACACAATGCCAAGTCGTTGTGGACTTGTAGGCGTTCTGTTGAACAGTTGTGGCTACAAGTACAGGCAAAGGAAAAGGAAGTCTCTGCTGTAACAGAGGAGCATGACGATTTAAAGGCTCGATACGAGTTTGCCGCTGCTAGACTAAGTGGAGATCGTTCTTGGCGAACCTCGGAGATTACGTACACTAGGTATTGGAACCTTCTAAACCATCATGCATCATTGACTCGGAGAATAGCAGAATGCAAAGCTCAAATTGATCTCCTAAACCTTAAGTGTCAAGATTGGAAGGCCTTCGCTTCCAAGGTTCGGAAGTGGGGTCAGGATGAGAAGAACCATAAACATCAGTACAAGAAGTCGCTGAAAGAGGTATCTATTGAAAAGCGACAACTGGAGATGTTTGTGGAGGGTTTGGGTTTGCATTCCGCCTTCGATACCTTTGCCCAAAACACAATTGTGGAAATGGAATCGCCTAAGAGGGTCATCACAACTACTTCTGGGGAGGTGTCGGTAGGTGAATTTCCTATGAAACGCCCTACCTGGTCAGCGGTCGACAAAGGCAAGGCTTTGGCAAACGTTGACTTAGGCCTAGACGGAACAGATTGGGCCAGCGTTCCAGAGGAGGAAATGCTTCGTCGGCTGGAGTTTGGCTTAGGGGGATCCCCTATGGTAAACGTTTTGTCTTTATGAAGTTAATTTATTAGATAATGTTTAAAATGTTTAGCATCTGCTTATTTTTGTGTTGGTTGTTTGTTTTTGGTGTTCTCAGCATGAGGGTGGCGATGATACTCACGAGGCTGGCCCCAGTGGAGCAGGGGCCCCTGACACTGGTGGTTCTAAAGAAGATGATCTTCCTGTCATGGACGCTTAGTGTTTTTGTAGTTTTTTTTATAGCGGTTTTTTTTGCTAATTCAAATTGATATGGGTATTGTAACTGGAAAATGTTGAAGAAAACAGACACTATTTGTACAACATTGCATGAATGAATATTTTTTTGTTGGTTTTTAAGCTATTTGCACACACGACATGACACTAAAGTATTTTTGGGTTCGCTTTTCTGTTTAAATGCAATGCACAGAAGTAATGATAAACGATATGTAAACAGGAGAACAAGATTTGCACTAGTTTAAGGCCATTTTGGGCCTCAATGAGTAGTTTTAGGCCATTTCGGGCCCCAATGCGGATGAGTAATATGTCATGGCGGATATTTCATAGTTGACTGACCATTTCTGATCGTGGCTAGTTCTATGTCATCGCGGACATGATAGTTTAACATCTTTCTGGACAAGGAGTGTTGTAAATTTTTTTTTTTGCTGTTTATTATTATTTCTTTGTGTTTTTGGGTTTTATCGTAGTTTAGCGTCATTTCGGACGAGTTATAGTTTAACGTCGTTTCGGACTGTTCGTAGTTTAACATCATTCCGGACGTTGTAGCGTTTCATTTTAGTTGTTTCTTGATTTTCTTCATTTTTTTGTCAGGGAGTGTATCGACCGATATGATTTTGTATTCTCCGTCTTCTTCGCTGATCACGTCGAATGGCAATTCAGTCCAGGAGATGTCCGTTAGAATGTTTTCAGTATCGATACTTTTAGGTGCTTCGGTGTCGGTTGTTGTTTCTGTGTTGGTTTTTTCGTGAAGCGATGTGTGTGGAGTGTTAAACGCAGGTATTTCGGCTTTAGGCTCTTGTCCCGTATTCGAAGGTTTACTACCCACCAGTTGCGTTTTATTTGAGTCCTTTTGACCAGGCTTGTCGAGTTCAACCTCAGAGCCTCGGTCCTCGTCTGTGTGCGATGAAATGAGGGGAGGGGCTTCTTCCCCATGTATGACGATTTCACCACCCTCGTAGGGTAGGCGAATCTCCTGATGTATAGGGGAGGACACAGCTCTCAGTTGGGCCAACCAGGGTCTTCCTAATATTAGGTTGAATCCTAGCATTTCATCGACGACAAGGAAGTCAGCGGATGTGGGGAACTGGTCTCCTGCTACAAAGTCTAGGGTTATCGTGCCTTTGACTAATACGCGCGACCCGCTGAAGGACTTTAAGCATGTGCTTGTCGTAGGTTTGATTAGGTCGGTGAGCCCTAGTTGTTCAATGATAGGATATGATACAACGTTGGTAGCTGCCGCATCATCTACATGTACCCTATGTATTTTGAATTGGTTTACATGTATAGTTATGAACATAGGGATTGTTTTTGTCTCGCCTGTCTTCTTGTCTACTTTGATGTTCTCATCATGGAAGCTCAAGGGCTTAGGACTGACCCTGTGAGATGGGTACATTACCGCGTGGATGGCGGGTTCGTTGGAGGGCAAGTCCTCACTGACCGGGATCGATGCGAGCATGCGCACTAGAGCTTCCCGATGAGTCTGGGACGTTAGCACCAAGTCATACAAGCTTAACGAGGTGTTTTTCTGTTTTAGGGCTTGAGTAACTTGTGTCAGAGCCGTTGCAAAATCTCTACTATCAGGGACGTTTTTATTAGCAGTGACTGGGTCCATTGGACCCAATAGTTTTATTTCGCATCTTGGTGGTTTGTCGTTATTGTTAGGACCTGCCGTTTTATAAGGTTCTTGTGTTTCGGATGACTCACCCTTGCTGTCCGTGTTCGGTCGACCGTTGGATGATGACATGGGCATAGAGTTAAGTGGAGTTGGTTTGGGTGGCCCCATGGCTAGTGGTTGGCGTTCCTTCTCCATGCTCTCACGTGTAAGCCTGTCTGCCAGGCGTTCTCGTGTGTTACGTGGAGGTGGAATTGGCCTCGAAGCTTGGGAGTTCCCTGGGACCTTTACTACATATGGAGCCGGACGGGGTTGCGGGTGGATGGTGGGATATGATTGGGCAGGAATCTATCCGGGTATCCTAATGACGTACGGGGTTGGTCTTGGTGGAGGTTGGACCTCCGTCGTTGCAACGGCGGGGGGTACTCGGACTACGAAAGGGGTAGGCCAAGCATGAGGGGTTGGTGTATCCGCGGGATTGATCGGAGGGATGTGCACCATGTATGGTTTTTGGCGCGTCGTGATATTAGGGGTGGGCATGGTCGGGGGCACTTGCACTACGTATGGCCACTGCGGGGCGTGGGATGGTTGAGATGCAGGTGCGGACGCAGCGGGAGGAATCTGAACCACGAATGGCTTGCCAAGTGTCTCCTACTTATTTTCGGGGTAGATGGTGTTGATGCGGGGTGTGTCGGAATCGTCATCACAATAGATTACGTCAATTACAATACGCTGCCTCTTTAGTGTTTAGGGGGTCTTTGTACACCCCCATGGTTTGATTTTGCGGTTGGACGGGGTTAGCCCCGTCAAAAGTGATTTTGCCATCATCAATCATCCGCTGGATATCTTGTTTCAGGGTGAAGCAGTAATCCATTCCGTGCCCGTTGCGTTGATGGTAGTCGTAGAAGCGATCTATCCTAAATCCTTTGGGCACGGGTGGCTCATCCGGCGTTGCTAGGCTCGGGTTCTGTGTGAGTTGGTAGAATCGTTCGTTCCTTTGGATGGCCGTAGGGGATAATTGCTTATGTTGCATCAACCCAGCCTTTAAGAGTTGGTCAAAGAGCTGGGACAGTTTCATCGGTAAAGGGATGTACTGAGAGGGTTCCTTCCTCTCGAAATTACGTGCACGGTTCGTCGGGTTCTGTGATGATGACTCTAGGGTTGTCGTGGGAGCGGGCTGATAGTAGTTAGTGGTGGTTGCGGGCGGTCTTTGTTGATGTATGGTGTTCGTTTGCTGGGTTCCCGCTATTGCTGCTATAGTTGTCTTGGCCTTCTCTTTATCCTTTTTAGAATGTTGAATTTTGAAGGCCAAGTATGCTGGGTCATGGCTGTTTTGAGCCGCTTCCTCTATGTTTCTGATCTGTAAAAATGCCTGATTCACATCACGTGAACTGAGGTAATAAAGTTTAGACTTAAAGAAGTCGTTGACAGCCCCCTTCAGAATTGTAAGCAAATAGGTTGGAGAGATTGGTTCGTGCAGCTCGTTGACAGCCGCACTCCATCTCTGAATAAACTTCTGCGTAGGTTCAAGCGGTGCTTGCTTGATCTGCATGAGGCTGTATAGCGTGGCCTCGGGTTTCAAGTTGTACTTGAACCGGGTCACAAACTGGTGTAAAAGATCATCCAAAGAGAAAATAGAGTTCCTAGGCAGGGCCCGGTACCAGTCGAGTGCTCTCCCTGCGAGAGACATGGGAAATACTTGGAGGATGGAGTGGGGCCAAGCCTGGAGCAACGCGCATTCTAGGCGGAATGTTATAAGGTGCGCGTTGGGATCGGTCTCCCCGTTGTACTTGGTTAATGTGGGAAAGGGGACACCTTTAGGTAAGGTTAGAGGTGGGACCGAAGAGCTGATAGGGTCATCGTTGTAGAAATCCACTACTTTTAACTCTCCCTCAGTGGCCGTTTTGAGGCGTTTTACCTCTTCAGTAAGCTCTTGCATTATCTTTTTGGCGTCCACCCTGTCTTGGGCGCTCAGTGACGCGGTGGCTTGGGGTTGCGGTATACTGTACAAGCTAGATTGTTGCGTGTTAGGTTGAAGGGTTGAAAGTTGCACGGTCGGTGGTTGGGCTTGCGGAAAATTCACAGTGGGCGGTGCTAATGATGACACGTTGTAGGGAAAATGTTGTTGTTGTTGTTGCTGCAGCTGGAGTTGTGCTTGGGGGACATTTGCTGGTGGGACTATGTGGGGTGGTGTATGGGGATGGGGAACTTGGTGCGACGGTGCTCCCCTTGCTGACCATTGCCCCACCACGTTATGGGCGGGGACTCCCTGTTGGGTCACGGCTATTTGGGGAACTGTATGTGCTTGAATCTGTGGTATGAAGTGGGCGGATGTGGATGCCGGAATCACGTGTGGCATCCCTATCACCCTTGGTGGGAGTGTTGCCCCTAGGTTATCGAAAGGTGGCGGCACTTGTGAGGATGGACCCGCCGCAGCTGTGGGGATGAGCGCGAGTGGGAAGGTGTTGGGTTGGTGATCGCTCAGAAGAGGGACGTGGACTAATGCTGCTGTTTCCGGCGGTGGCTATTGAGCCTGGACGAATCTAAGGTGTTGCAAGGGCATGAGTTCCCCTGTGCCAGGATGGAAGATGGGGTTGACCTATGCTTGAGGGCTTAAGGTATGGTACGACTCTCCTTGNGGTTGCATTCCTGGGTGTTGTGCGACGAGCTGTTGGATAGCTAGGGTGTCCATGGCGGTGGTTTGGGCGGTGAGAGCGGTGTTGTTTGAAGGGTTCATGATGCTATGTCACGGGTAGGAGTAAGTCTGGAAAGGTTGCTCTGTAATGTGGCGTGCAGTGTATACGCTTCAAAGAACAGCGTATGGTATCAGCGTATACAACGTATATAGCGTATACAACATGTGCAGTGTATACAGTGTATATGGGCAGCGTAGACGCTGGAAAGCATATAAGGCGCAGGATGGGTCAGCGTAAAGTGAGACGGCGTAAAATAAGTGCGTAGGATAGGGAACAACGTACAGCGTAAAAGAGGTGATCAGCATAACACAAGAATGTAAGATAAGTTGTAGCGTAAAGGACCACTTAGCGTAAAACTGGTGTCTAGCATAAAATAGATGATTGTGACAAACTCAGCGTAAACACAAGCTCAGCGTAAAACAGGCCAGAGCGTAAAATAGAAGATAGCGCATGAAACACCACAAAAATTTCGAGTTTGGCACTTGTCCAACAAGAAGTAGATCCCTGTGACCCACAGACGACTTTGGCTACATTTGAAGTTACACATGGCAATTTTGAGGATCGAAACATTTGGTTTTTACCAAGTGTTGTGCCAGCGTCTATGCTCAGCGTCTATGCCTAGCGTTTACGCCTAGCATTTTCAACGTATACGCCCCAGCGTATACACCTGACGCCCAGCGTACACGCCTCACATGTACGCTTAGCAGGTGCAACAAGAGCAAGAATTGAAGCAAGTCGACGTCCAACATCCATCAGCGTATACGCCCCAGCGTATACGCCAGCATCCATTAGCGTATACACCCAGCGTCCACCCAAGTTCACATGCCTAGCAAGTCCAGCATATACGCCCAGCGTATACGCCAGCCTGATGTAGCGTATACGCCCAACGTATACCATATTTCTAAATTGTATGCACCCGGTCGACACGCCACGTGTCTCCCAACCCGATTTTCCCGGTAAACCCCCCCTATAAAAAGCCCAGTTTTCCGCGTATTCAGGGTTGGCAAAAATTTACCAAAGTAGACCCAAGAGCAATTACGCTGCAAACCAGAGCCTAAAACCCTCTTACGCTGGAAGTCCTGTACGCCGAGCATAGTCTCTATGCTCCGCCTACCGTGCAAACCAGCAGCATCTTTGCATCCACCGGGGCTTTACGTCCGCCTTGTGTTTAGCCACAACTGCGTTAGACCGGTGCACTACATTTCCATTTCATAATACAGTTTACAATTTACAATTTACAGTTTACGCTGATTTCTTGCATGTGTTTCTGCTTACGCTCGTTTACATTCACGCTCTGATTACGCCGCCTATGCTCTGTTTACACTGTTTACGCTGTTGGCATCCTGTTTACGCTTTATGCCTAGTTTACGCCGTGTTACGCTGTGCACTCGGGTTCACGCCTTGTTTACGCTGTGTTCAGGTTTACGCTTAGTTTACGCTGCGTATATTAGTTTATGCTGTTTACGCTGTTACGCCATTTACATTTTGCTTACGCCCTGTTTTCACTGTTCGCTCCGTTTTACGCCCGCTACACCGTTTACGCATAACCCAGCGTATAACACTTCGGTGACGCTCGGGGAAATCCTTGTCTGATCCGCGTGCGGACCACTCAAGGTACTCTACCTTCGTGCATTCCAGCTCGCCCTCAGGCAAAGGTAGGGTCATCTGTGCTCGTCCTGCGATCCCACGGTCTCTGTTTTTCCTTCCAGTCGGGAACCGACGATTTTAGGCGGTACAGTTTTTGGCACTAGAAGGAGGGCCTCCGCTTAAACAACTTGACTGTACGCTCCTCAGCGTCTACGCTCATCAGCGTTTTCGCTGCCCTGTTTAAACCCCCGACTCTCAGCGTCTATGCTGTCAATCTTCTAGTATCTGCGCTGCGATCAGAAACCCTAGCATCTATGTCGCCCAACTTACGACAACGTCTACGCTCCTAACTTACGCCAGCGTCTACGCTGCACACTTACCCCAGCGTCTACGCTGCCCACAGACCAGTGTCTACGCTGCACACTTACGCTGTAGATCCGTCTACGCCGGCCACATACACTACGTATACGTTGTATACAGCTATTACACGCTGCCAGTTGAAGCGTATACGCTGTACGCTGCCCAGTACATCAATTTCGCACGCTCAAACCGTTTTACATACACAATCTATCATCATGAATCCCGTAAACACCACTGCTGCCACTACCTAGAACGTTAACATCTTAGACACCATGGTTGCCCAGCAGTCTATCACACAACACTCGGGAGGGCAATCCACAATGGGGCCCCGTTGGTCTTTGAGGTTACAAGGGAGAGATCCAGCCGCTAACCTTATAATCCAAGACGAGTATAACTTTATCTGCATTAAGATACAAGCCAGCCTGGCAGTGGATCGGGCTGAAATGGAAGTAAAGAGGCAATTCAAACTCTTTTACAGGGGAGGACGCGAGTTCATCCCTTCCCCATATGACGTAATCCCCGTTCTAGAACAATTCTCGGAGCTCATTACGCAGCTCCTTCTGCACAGGAGCCAATCGTTAGACCAACCTACGGTGGACCCCCAACTGGACGAAGAGGACGAATTCGGTGCCCAATCAGAGCATGAAGACTCCTACCACACCCTTAGTCCACATAACCACCTTAACCTCATCTTTCACCCAGATGCAGGGGAGATCATGCCCCTCCAACCCCTTAGGTCTACCCAGACCCAAGCACCGTTACAAGAAACATCAGCGTTAGTCCATATTCCTCCCCAGGGAAAGTCCTTGCCCAACACATTCCCTTTTGCAATCATCCCCGCTACAGCTGCGGGTTCATCCTCACAAGCACCGCCCCCTCACGGTAACGTGGGAGTGACATTCCCACCCCAAGTGATAGGAATGCCACACGTTATACCCGCATCCACATTTGCCCACTACATCCCGCACGTCCAAACGCATGCACCCCCTTCGACCGCAGTAACCCAACAAGGAGCCCCTTCATAAAACACGGCCAGACAATGGACGATGATGGGTACGATGTCATAGCAAACTTCCCACCACCATGTACCACCCCACACGCTGCCACTAGCTCATGTGCCCCAGGCATAGACACAACCACAACAACAACAGCCTCCTCTTTATAATGTGTTACCCCTAATGCCACCTACTGTATACTTCCCACAAACACAACCGCCAATAACGCAACTTTCAGCCTTTCAACCCACCGTTCAACAGTCTAACCCATACAGTGTACCACAAGCCCAATCCACCATGCTTCCAAATGCTCAGGATTGGGCAGAAGCTAAAAAAATGATGCAGGAATTAACTGACGAGGTAAAACGCCTCAAAATAGCCGTTGACGGGGAGTTGAAGGTAGTACACTTCTACAATGATGACCCCATCGGCTCTTCCGTCCCTCCTTTAACTTTGCCTAAAGGCATCTCCCTACCAACGCTAACCAAATACAATGGGGAGATAGATCTTAATGCACATTTAATAACGTTTAGGTTAGAGTGCGCACTACTGCAGGCATGGCCCCATGCAATTCTTCGAGTGTTTCCCATGTCCCTCGCGGGAAGAGCACTTGATCGGTATAGGGCGCTCCCAAGAAATTCCGTCTCCTCCTTGGAGGACCTACTACACCAGTTCGTGACCAGGTTCAAATATAACCTGAAACCTAAGGCCACACTAGACAGCCTCATTCAGGTCAAATAAGCACCGCTTGAACTGGTCCAGAAATTTATTCAGAGGTGGAGCGCAGCTCTCAATGAGCTGCACGAGCCAATCTCCCAGACATACTTGCTCACTATTTTAAAAGGGGCCGTTAACGATTTCTTTAAATCCAAGTTGTACTATCTGAACGTGCGCGATCTTAACCAAGCATTTGTGCAAATCAAAAACATAGAAGAGGCAGCCCAAAACAGCCATGACCCTGCCTACTTAGCCTTTAAAAATCAACATGCTAAAAAGGATAAAGAAAAGGCTAAAACAACTATAGCATCGATAGCAGGGGCACAACAACAAACTAAACCGCCGACAACCCCTACTAATTACAACAAACCAACTTCGACGACTGCGCAAGACTCATCATCACAGCAGAACCCAACGAACCGTATGCGCAATTTCGAGAGGAAAGAACCCTCTCAATACACACCCCTGTCCATGAAGCCATCCTGGCTTTTTGATCAACTCCTAAAGGCCGGTTTAATGCAACATAAACAGTTATCTCCTGCAGCCATCCAGAGACATGACCAGTTCTGTCAACTCGTTCAGAACCCAAGCCTAGCAACGCCGGATGAGCCTCCTGTACCCAAAGGCTTCAGAATGGATCGCTTTTCCGATTACCATCAACGAAATGGACATGGAACAGATTACTGTTTCACCTTGAAGCAGGACTTGTAGCGGATGATCGATGAAGGCCAGATCACCTTTGACGAAGCAAACCCGATCCAACCACAAAATCAAACTATGGGGGTCTATAGAGACCCTTTAAACACTAAAGAGGCACTGTACGTCATTAATACAATCTATCTTGACGATGATTCTGAGCCATCCTACATTAACACCATATCTCCTGAACATGCACCGCAAACATCCAACAAACCCTTTGTAGTTCGCATACCTGTTCCTGCATCTACATCTGCACCCCAGCCACCGCATCCTTCACAACGGCCATATGTTGTTCAGATTCCCCCAACAGTAACAACAACTAACACCACGACACGCGACAAGCCATATGTGGTGCGTGTCCCTCTCGTCACTCCCCTAAATGCACCAACTCCACATATTAGGCCTAGTCCTTTCGTAGTCCGAGTACCATCAGCAACCGCAACAGCGGAGGTCCAACCTTCGCCAAAACCAACCCCGTTTGTCGTTAGGATACCCAAAAGTCCCAACGACTACCAAGCCTCTGTGTCACAAACGCAAGGCCAACCTAAGCCCTATGTTATTAGGGTACCTGTCCCGTCCTCTAACCAAGCACGTCCAACTGTACAAGCATCATCCCGCCCGACTCCATATGTGGTAAAACTCCCAGGGCAACCTGAAATGCCAAAACCAATGGCACCTTCACGCCGCACGCGAGAACGTCTTGGAGACAGACTCATGCGTGAATGTATAGAGAAAGAACGCCAACGGCTAGCTTTGGGGCCACCTAAGTCCACTCCCCTCAACTCTGTACCCATGTCATTACCTAACGATCAACCAGGCACAGGCAATGAAGGTGAGTCGTCTGAAAAACACGAATCATCTAAAACGACAGCTCCGAAAACTGACAAGCCAACAAAACGAGAGATAAAACTGTTGGGTCCAATGGATCTAGTCAGCACCGATAGAAACACCCCCAACAGTGAAAACTTCACAGCCGCCTTGACACAAGTCACACAAGCATTAAAACAAAAGAACACTTCACTGAGCTTGTATGACTTAGTCCTAACATCTCAAACACATCGGGAAGCTCTAGTGCGCATGTTAACGTCAATCCCGGTAAGCAAGGACTTACCCCCAAACGAACCCTCCATCCATGCGGTGATGTTCTCGCCTCACGGGACTACTCCAAAGCCTCTAAGCTTTCGTGATGACAACATCAAGGTGGATAAGAAAACGAAGGAGGTAACTACAACCCCCATGTTCATAACAATCTGTATAAACTGGTTTAAAATACATAGGGTCCATGTAGACGATGGAGCTGCGACAAACGTTGTGCCATACCACATCATTGAACAACTAGGACTTACTGAACTACTTAAACCAACCACGACTACATGTTTAAGGTCATTCAGTGGGTCACGCGTAATGGTGAAAGGCACAATAACCTTAGACTTCATAGCGGGAGATCAATTCCCAACGTCTGCCGATTTCCTAGTAGTGGATGAGATGCCGGGGTTCAACCTAATATTGGGAAGACCCTGGTTAGCCCAACTGAGAGCTGTCTCCTCCCCTATACATCAAGAAATTCACCTGCCTTATGAAGGCGGAGAAATCGTCATACACGGTGAAGCAGCTACTCCTATTATCTCATTGCATATGGACATGGACCAAGGCTCGGAAGTCGAACTTGAAAAACCCAGCCAAAATAATGAGAATCCGCAACGATCGGTAAGCAGTAAATCTTCCGACATGGAACAAAAGCCTCCTCAAACAGAAACACCTGTGCCTCCTCAAGTAGAAGCTAATATAGAGCTCCCTACGGACACTGAAATATCTGAAAATGCTAACACAAAAGACATTCCATCAGAAGTCCCTTGGGCCGAATTGCCATTTAATGTAATCAGCGAAGGGGACGCTGAATACCGGATCATACCTGTTGAAAAATCGTCTAACATTAAAACGAAAAAAATCAAAAAATTACTGAAATGATACTATCACTCCTAGTCCGAAATGACGTTAAACTATAAAAAGTCCGAAATGATGTTAAACTATAAACAAGTCCGAAATGACACTAAACTATGATAAAACAGGAAAACAATTAAATGCCACTCCCAGTCCGAAATGACATTAAACTATCATGTCCGCAATGACATAAAACTAGCCACCATCGGCAATGATTGGTTGATCGAGAAATCTATCCACGTCCTCCAAAACATTTCCTGATTACGCAAAGGGCCCGAAATGGCCATAAACTATGCATGGGGCCCAAAATGGCCATAAACTACACATGGGGCCCGAAATGGCCATAAACTACGCATAGGGCCCGAAATGGCCATAAACTACGCATGGGGCCCGGAATGGCCATAAACTACGCATGGGGCCCGAAATGGCCATAAACTAGTACTTGCTTTTCGTTTTACTTTTATAATCACATTTCCGTAATACACTTAAAACGGAAAACAAACCAAAATATTTTTACATTTCTATGTCATGTTAAACTCAAAATCAACAAAAATATATATATAGAGTTATTACATACAATCAACTATCTCTGTTCATTCCACAATTTTCAAGTTACAGTTCCAGTATAAATCTGAGTCGAAAAACAACAAAAAAAAAACTAAGAGCTAAAATGCTAAACATCTGGGACATGACGATCGTCCCCCTTGGATCCACCAGCATCAGAGGCCCCTGCTCCACTGGGGCCAGCTTCTCCAGTATCATCGCCACCTTCATCCTGAAAAGACCAAAAAAGAAATAACCAACACAAGAATAAGCGAATGTCAAAATTTCAAACATTATTCAATCAATTAACTTCATAAAGACGAAACGCTTACCATAGGGGATCCCCCCAAGCCGAATTCCAGTCGCCGCAGGATTTCCTCTTCGGAAACACTTGCCCAATTTGTCACATTGAGACCTAAGTCAACATCTGCTAGAACCTTTCCCTTGTCAACATCCGACCAGGTAGGACGTTTCAAAGGGAACTCGCCCACTGACACCTCCCCAGAAGCGGTTTTTATCAGCCGTTTAGGGGATTCCATCTCTACAATTGTATTTTGGGCGAATGTGTCAAAGGCAGAGCGCAGACCAAGGCCTTCCACAAACATTTCCAACTGTCGCTTCTCAATATACACTTCTTTTAGCAACTTCTTATACTGGTGCTTATGGTTCTTCTCATCTTGCCCCCATTTGTGTACTTTGGAGGCGAAAGCCTTCCAATCTTAGCATTTGATGTTCAGCAATTCAATTTGGGCCCTGTGCTTCCCTAGTCTCCGTATCAATCCTGCGTGACGATTGAGTAGGTTCCAATACCTCGTATACGTGACCTCGGAGGTCCGCCAAGAGCGATCATTGCCTAATCTGGCTACGGCGAATTCGTACTGGGCCTTCAGATCGTCACGTTCCACCGTCAGTTCAGAAACCTCTTTCTCTTTCGCCTGAATCTGGAGCCACAATTGCTCAATGGATCGCCTACACGTCCATACTGCTTTAGCATTGTGAACAAAGCCCTCCGCTACCTCTTCGTAAACGAGTCTGGGCACTTGTTCAACTTCTGGGGAAAGTGTGGGCAAGCTCTCTATGGTGACAGTCTCAGACGGATCCCACCTCAGTTGGGCACCTATCCATAGGGAAAAGATGAACATTAGAACAGACAAAATCGAGCATCAAACTCTAACATAATAAAGACATTTGGATGTTCCCACACCTATTTCAGGATGGATCCCTTCGATCTGCTCAACGACCTCTTTGGTCACGCTAGCTACGAAATCCCTTTTACTTGGCATTTCCATCCAAGTAAAAGGTCCATCAGCGCGCGAAGTGCTAACCTTTGGCGGCACTTCAGGGGGAATCTCTGGCTCCATCTCAGGGATGGTCTCGCTCTTCTCTGAGTCAAACGAAAAATTCACAATGAGATAATCTCAGAAAATATTTGGCTGCACAACTAAGTAAAGAGACATACCATTCCCTCCAGTCTCCTTCAGTGTGGGAGGGTCTCCAAGGTCCAGGTCACCTTTGAGAAAATCACTGAACATCTCTTCAGTCTCCGCTTGATCATCTAGTAGTTCAGTGTCTCCAGTTCCTTCCCCCAGCTCTTCAGTCCCTCCCGCCGGGTCAGTTAACTCTTCCTCCTCAGGTATAGTCTGCAAATCCTGCCTCTTGACTTCTTGACACAAAACAGATGAAGTTAGTTGCATACAGCCAGTAACTATTAAAACTATCTGCAAGATAAGTGAAGTAAACAAAACAAGAGGTTTACCAGGTATTTTAAACCGAATCTGCTTTACTTTGGGCTGTTCAATCTCACTGGTCTCCTCAGCTATGCGGTCACACTTCGCCAACTTTGATTTGGCTTTGCCTATTGTGTCCTTGACTACCCGCTCCGCCTTTTTGGCAGTGTAGGGTATTTTGTCCGGTTCCAACCCTACACTGTCGCGTGTATGGAGTGAGGCGCCAGACGATCCACCCGTAGTGATCATAAGGGATTCATCAATCCCCTCGGGGGCGTCTTGGGACTTACTTATGTCGAATAAGTGGTTTACCCAGGGACGAGATTACTGATTCCTATTGCGTAAAACAAATTTGTTCTCCCCACGAACCACTAAAAATTCGGCCAAACGACGAACATAACCGGCAAAGAAGGCAAAGGTGAAATGGGACTGAGCTTCTATGTTCGAACGCAGCCGCACTATCTCTTTAGTCATTCCCGATAATAAAAATTCAGCCTAGTTGTAGCGCACGCTAGCTTCTAGAATAGTGCGCACCACTCGCACTGCTTCAACCCTGAGACTCTTGACTTGCGATAGAGTCTTTGGAAACAAACACACTCGAAATAAGGGGTAAAGCTCGTTGACTTCGTCAACTTTTGTTGTCCCCTGCATAGGAAATCCTTTGCTGCCCTTCGTCACCCCTAACCAATCCTCTAAATCGCGGATCGTGTGAATTTCTTTATGTGCCCTATCTAAAAAAATCTTTATAGCACCTGTAGGCATGCCAAACAAATCCCCAAAAAATTGGGATGATAATTCAAAAATTATTTTAACGTCCTTAATACGAGCGCTATAGCGAGAAATAGATTTGTCAAATGAATCCACGATCCCGATCATCTCCGCTATAGACACATCCGGGCTAGGGGCCACGAAGAGCGCCATGAGGCCGGCATGTTCTAAATAGGCAATAATGGATGGCGGGGCTTTTACCCGTAACCACTTCTGGGTGGCACCGGTTTCACCGAATTTCATAGAGAGAGTCGTTTCAGTCCGCCCGGTCACAACAGAACCCCCGCCAGAGGTAGTGCCAGCTGTAGAGACAAATCCAAAACCCTCATATTAGTTTAACACTCGGCGATTGAACAAACACATCATGACATCTAGAAAACATTGCCACTTACTCTCAGTGTTAGATTTTGAGGTTTCGCCCAAATCAGAAGCAGATGGAAAAATTGGTCCATTAGGGGACCAGTCGGCGTGCAACCATCCATGCGCAGTGCATTGTGCAAACGCCTTAGAAAATCTCTTGTGGAAGTTCTTCATGGCGCCCCTAGTGTGGGCCAAAATGGCCTCGCGAAGGGTGGGACCCACCATGAACACCTCCAAAGCCGTGCGTGCCAATGCAAGCCCATCATCACCTGCGTAGGCCCCTTCTTGAGTAACTTTCGGCCTACGGAAAGGCGAAAACATGTGTTAAAACAAGAGCAAATATTTGAATATAAAAAAGAGAGGAACAACCAGAGCTAAAATGAAATTACCTTTCCACCCGGTATACTGTGCCGGGAGGATTCTGGAACAAGGTGTGTGCGCGGCCAGCTAGGAATAATATGTTGTTGATGTAGTTAGGCCCCCGTGGCAGCAAGTCCCACACACGCGTCAATGGACGGGAAGATCTTGGACCACCAGGGGGAACACCCTCAGCGACAAGTGGCCCTTCATCAATATCATCAATGAACATTCTAATACCCTCCGCTGCACCGGGTAACATGGCCTCAATGATGCTCTGTGCCACATCCTCGCTTAGGTGGGACCAAATCACAACCCTGAAATGGTCTAGCATGAAGGCCAAAAATCCGCAGGCCCCGTCCCGAAACCAGACCCCATTGTTCTCAACGGTTAAATCTGGGGTCGGTTCACCACCCTCAATAGGACCAAACCATGTCAACACCCCAACTAGCTCGGTCACTAGAAGGGGAGGTTCAACGCCCCTGCAAGCCATTAAAATAACCCGAAAGATTAATTATACCGAAAACTTCATTTTGAAAAAATAGACATTCGCGAAAAAATCTAACTGTTTACGCTGGGTGTACACGCTGGGCGTATACACACAAACTGTTTACGCTGGGCGTATACACACAAACTGTTTATGCTCGGCGTATACGCTGGGTGTATACACAAACTATTACGCTCGACATATACGCTGGGCATACACGCTAAAAATTGCTAACTATTTACTCTCGGCGTACACGCTGGGCGTATACGCTAAAAATCATTCATGATCGGTGTATACGCTAAAAACTGTACGCTGTACATAATGCAAGAATTTACGCCAAACAGGCTTACGCTGCAAAATATCCAACAACATACGCTCAGCGTATACGCTGTAGAAACCCTCGGCGTATACACCGAGCGTAGACCATCTATGCCAGAAGCTAGCACAAGTGTCTACGCTCGGCGTATATGCTGAGCGTGTACGCCACCAACCGTCTACGCTGAACATCAAAAAACAACGCCGTGACAGTATGCTGAAAACAAACACATGCGGCGTATACGCCGGTAAACTACCCTGAACCCTTTACGCTCGGCGTATATGCCGAAACCCTATATGCTAACTGTCTACGCTACAAAAACAGGTGCAGAAAAATAGACAAAAACAGGGTCAAGAGCCTACTTGCTGGAGGATCCAGGCCATGCGGGAAGGCTCGAGCGGGGTAGGCACTGCAGCATCACCTCGCTCTCCTCCGCAAACATCAGCTCTGGTCCTTTGTTTCCTCGTCCTTCCATTTCCTTGCCTTTGCCTATCTCGACGTCTACGCTGGGGTTTATCTCGGCGTCTACGCTGGGGTTTCGCTCAGCGTCTACGCTGGGGTTCTGATCCGCAGTTTACGCTCACACTCTGAGTCAAATGACAAATGAAGCCCCTTCTCCCCTTTTTAAGGCACGCCGACACTGACGCTGACGTTGACGCTGACGCTGCCGCCGCCCTCCGTTTTTCTTGCTTTTCACCTCATTTTCCGTGCTTTTTCAGATTTGCTTTAAATTTTTCAAAAAATATATATAAATTATATACATAAACTAAATAAAACGTAAAAATTTCGGCATTAAACTGCCGTTCATTGCCCGGTAAGGCATTAAACTGCCATTCATTGTCCGGTAAGGCATTAAACTGCCGTTCGTTGCCCAAACGACCTCCACTATTTTACCAGGCTCTCTATTTATTGACAGGAACTAGCTTAATGGATTGCAAGCGCTTAACTANTGTTGAAGCTATTATTGCGTCGTTTGTTGATGAGCTCGCATGGACGAGATTCATGTCGACATTCCTTTCAACCTCGCAGTATGGTCCATCAATAACTAATGGCTTAGTTANATGCCTGATGGGGAAATTAAAATTCTAAAATTAAGCGCATTACTAGAACCATGTCTAGCTAGAGATATCGAGAACGTGCTTAGGGACAATATGAAAGCGTTTGGTTGGTCCTATACAGACATGCCCGGAATAGACCCTCGTATCATCCAGCACAACATTATCCTTGATCCAAGACTAAGGCCAGTGAAACAGAAAGCACGAAAGGTCAAGCCCGAGGTAGCATTAGCAGTTCGTAGTGAGATTACCAAGCTCTACCAAGCTAGTTTCATTAGGGCTGTTGATTACGCCGAGTGGGTGTCAAACATGGTTATAGTCCCAAAGAAGAACGGAAGTATCCGCCTATGCATTGACTTCCGAGACCTCAATGTAGCAACCATAAAAGATAACTTCCCCTTACCTAGCATTGATCAACTAGTTAACTCAACCACTGGGCATGCCCTGTTATCTTTCATGGATGGGTTCTCGGGATATAACCAGATACGTATTAATCCAGAACACCAGCTCCGAACCACTTTTATGACACCTTGGGGAACCTTTTGTTACACGATGATGCCTTTCGGTCTCAAGAACGCGATGACATACATCTTCAACGATTACATCTTACATTCACTCAATGATTACATGGATGACATAGTGGTTAAATCAAAAACGTCAGAACAACATGTAGAGGATCTTGACTTAGTGTTAAAACGTTGTCTAAAATACGAACTAAGGCTTAACCCAAAGAAATGCATCTTTGGCATCAAAACAGGTAAAATGCTTAGATTCGTAACCTCAGAAGCAGGGATACAGGTAGACCCCGATAAGGTTAAGGCCATTACAAACCTGAAATCACCTAGCATCCTAACCGAACTT
>MNCI01000668.1:44959-80501 GCA_015680685.1 Gnetum montanum | reverse complement strand
TTTTAAGGAGGCCCTCCTTCTAGCGCCAATTTCTGTACAGCGTAAAAGAGGTGATCAGCGTAACACAAGAATGTAAGATAAGTTGCAACGTAAAGGACCACTTAGCGTAAAACTGCTGTCTAGCGTAAAACAGACGATCGTGACAAACTCAGCGTAAACACAAGCTCAGCGTAAAATAGGCCAGAGCGTAAAACAGAAGATAGCGCAAAACAGGTGAGCGTACAATGGGTTGCAGCGTAAAATTCACAGCGTAAATAGTTCACAATATGAAACGGGTTCAGCGTAAAGGCTGACTCCGGCGTAAAGACAGGCGCGTAAAACAGGTTGCAATGTTAACAGTAGAGCGTAAAGCAGATGAACGTAAAACAAAGATGTAGGAGAGAGGGTTTTTAAGAACGTAAACGCTGTGCAGCATATACGCTGGACAATTGCGGGTTGGGTTTTCTGACCGGACAGCGTAAATGCTGGGGAAGTTGGGGCAGCATACTGTTAGCGGCGTAGACGCTTAATAACATATACGCTGGGAGTTGCAGGTAAGAGTTTTAAGGAGGCCCTCCTTCTAGCGCCAATTTCTGTATTGCCTGAAATCGTCGGTCTCCGGCTGGAAGGAAAATAGAGGCCGCGGGATCGCAGGACGCGTACAGAAGATCCTACCTTCGCCTGAGGGCGAGCTGGAATGTAATGGAGGCAGAGTACCTTGGGTGGTCCACACGCGAATTAGACAAGGATTTTCTTATGCATACGCAAAATGCTAATACGCTGGGTTATGCGTAAATGCCGTGTAGGCGTAAACAGAAAAAAGAGCATAAAACGTAAACGGATGCAAATGAAGCGTGAGCGTAAACAGACGTAAACGATGCGTGGGCAAAATTGACGTAAAACTATAAAAGAACTTGCAGCAAATGTAAACAGTACAGAGTCAAATTACAGTGCACCGGTCTAACGTAGTCGTGAGGGGACACAAGGCAGACGAAAAGCCTCGGCGTATGTAGGAATGACTCGGCCGGTTCGCAAGGCAGGCGGAGCGTAGAGACTGTGCGTGCAGTGTACAAGGCGTAAGAGGGTTTCAGATCTTGTGCGTAGCGTAAATGTTCTCTGGTATGCTCCGAGATTTTTCTAACCGTCTGGATGAAGTGGAAAAATGGGGGTTTTATACAAGTTGTTACGCTGAACTCGGGATGGGAGACACGTGGCGCGTTGACTGGGTGCATACACTTTATAAATATACAAAATGTTACAACTGCTAGGCGTATACGCCGCATCAGGTCGACATATACGCTGGGCGTATACGCTGAAAATGCTGGGCGTGAACTGGGTGGAGATGCTGAGCGCTGGGCGTATACGCTAGGCGTATACGCTGGTGAATGTTGGGCGTATACGCTGGGTGCATACGCTGATGGATGTCAGCGTATACGTTGGGCGTATACGCTGATGGATGCCGACTTGCTTCAATTCTTGTTCTTCGGTGTTGTCTTCATGCTGTCATTGGAGATCTTGTTGTCGAGCGTGTGTATCTGCAGTACCTGGGCGTGTACGCCGGAGAGCTGGGCGTATACGCTGGAGTGCCGGGCGTATACGCTGAACGTATACGTTGGAATGCTGGGCGTATACGCTGTATGTGTGATCTTGGCGTACACGCTAGAGTGTATACGCTGGCACCACGTACTTAGCAAAAACTAAGTGTTGCGATCATGCAGCCGGCGTCATTCGTGAGTTCCAGGCTCCTGTTTGGTGTCGGACAAGTACTAAGCTCCGAATTTTGTAGTGTTTCAGTGAACAGCCTGTAATTAATGCAACCTGATTACGAGGAGATAAGAAGTAATAGTTTAAGGTTGTTTTGGACCGTAACGCACGCGATATCTGTCGTAATTAATGGCTTGATTTTCGGTTTCCAGCTCATACTGACACCAACATTTGGGAAAGTCTCGTTGAAATCAAGCGTCAATTCGGTTAATTTTGCATATAAGTAGGTAGTTCTTTTTGAAAATAGGTTGTTGACTATCGCGAATTTGAATTCTTAGTTGTTACAGAGAGAAGGAGGAAGAGCGAAAGATTGCACTGTGTCACTTGCGAAGGAGTAAAGGTGTGAAGGTGTTAGGACTGCAACAATGGCGCCGAAAGTAAGAGGGAAGAATGCGAAATTAGCAAAGATAGATGAAGTACAAGGGAGCCTGCAGCGTGCTTCGCAGGCTTTGGTTGAAGTGAGGGATGTCACTCCTCTGAATCGGTAGGCCATCCCTGGCTTATTTGTGTTACTTTTTCTGATATGCTTCTTCTTTGCGGTGTTTATTCTTTTTATGTCATTCTGCATAAATCAGAGTTTTAGGCTATGGACCTCACATTAAAATGAGGGTTTATACAATAGTATTGCATCTATTGTCACTGTTAGAGACAAACCTTGTACTGTTACAAGGGTTTAGGCGATTTCAGCTGTATAGCTAGAGCGTAATTTGTAGATTTTCTATAGTTTAAGCATGGAATCGGAATCTAGATGATAATGTGTTTATTTTGGTGTTTGTACAGTAGTATGTTGAAACCCGTCTTAATCGTGCTGGACATAGTCAGGGTTTTATGTTATATAAACCTGATCGTACCCAACGTTCCTCTCCCTCAGACTCGGTTGTAGGGGAGGGCTATATGGTTCCGAAGAGGTGCACTGGAGTTTTTGCAGTTCTTGCTACGTAACTACAGCATTATTGTGTGGTCGCATCTATTGGGGGATGTGGCTGGCGCTATTTTGGAGCACCTGTTAGTGGGTTCTACGTAGGGAATCCTGGCTTTCTTGACAAACGGGACCATCGATACTGGTCGTCTCCAAGACTACGAACTTAGCGCCAGAGGGTTGAGGCGCTTAAGTTGGATCTGGAAAATGGCTAGGTTTAGCTGTTACCATGCGTACAACACTTTGTTCATGGCCCATCATGTCTCGACTTACTTTCAGAACCCACCACGCACAGTGTATTATTCTGGCAGGTAAGTTCTTTTGTGGGCGGCATTGTCAATATGTTTCTAATGTATGAATTTTGTAAAGCGTAAGATAATAATGTGTCATATGATACAGGTTTTTCATTAACGAAAATGGATTAGTAGGCAATAGCGATACATTGACCTGGACTGAGACAGCGATAAAGGAGTTTACCTCCACCAGCAACGTATGCGCCGGTGTAATGGGGTAGCTATCCTTTGATATTCATGAATATCCCACCTGTTATGCTGATTCTTTCAAGAATTATCAGAACCTCGGGTGGTTATATGAAACATGGACCTTGGACTTGCCCTTACCATCGCGGATGTGCAGAGGAAACTTCCTCCATTTCCTTTGCCCTTTGGCCCTGGTAAGGTTTTGTTGCTACTATTATTTATAGGATATTATATTGTTTTTGTTTTATTTTTGAAATGTTGTGTAATAGTGTTTTTACTACTTAGACATGTGTCTTGCATTGTTCAGTCAGGGAATCCCGGGAGATCACCATTACAATTTCCGACCACGAGGCAAATACCCTCCTTTTCCGCTATGGCGACATTAAAGAGGCACAACGCTGGCTCGGCCACACGGCAGCTCCAGTTGCATTGGTTACCAAACTACGGAAAGCGAGGCTAATGCATTTATTTCTGGCCATAACCCCTGATGTCCCTGCCAGCAAAATATTAACCCTGGTCAACTCCTTCAGTGAGAGGGCTGAGCGTTTTTGCACGGGGATGCATCACGTGCATGTGAATTTTCATATTGACGCTCAGCTATTTGTTGACCTCTTCGGCGTCCCCTCTGACGGCCTTCCCATAGAGGAAAAAGCGAGGAGGAGCATCAAATGTTAGGAAGAGCTGGAGGAGTGGGTAGGGACCAAGAAGAAGACCAAGGGGATCCCTTTTAAAAAGATTGAATTAGAAATCACCAAGACTATCTATCCCCTCTTTCGAGCCTGGGCTTTCTGCAAAACACTCTCGCAGGGGAGGTTCTTTACCATAGAACAAGCCTGTATCATGTGGGCGGTTATGGAGGAAGGAACCCAGTTCGATTGGGTAAGCTATTTCGCAAAGGGGTTACGCACTGAAATGATCAGGCTCTGTCAAAAATGCTTGAATCTTGTTTTAGCGTGCATTTCACCTTCTACATAGCTTGCCTGCGGCGTTTTGCCAAATTCTTGGTTGTCCAGAGCAATGGGGTCTGGGTGCTGAAAGACCGAGACCAGCTATCCAAACCTTGGATTTTCCATATTTTTGGCACTACCCAAGGACAGGATTCTCTAGAGGGAATTGGGGAGTCTCAGTCTATAACTACAAGGGATTTGGCGGCGCCTCGAGTGCGGGGCCTTGACAGTGTAGGTGGGGTGATTCCCACTTACACCGGTGACGCGTCACGGGGAAAGCACCTAGCAGCAGAGATAGTGGATGCCTTGGTTCAGCAAAAGAGGCGTCGCTTAATCGAGGCACCTGTGGAACCAACGGGTGGCACAGACAGGACTATGCAAGTCAGAGTTCAGCGGAGTAAATCTCTGCCTGGTAAGCGTAAAGACATAGTGAAAGTTATTGCAATTATTGTATGACGCAACTTTATTCAAAGTATTCTGAATCGTTTAAATGTGTTATGTGACATGAACAACGAGACCTACGGAGTGGTTGACCCCTGAAACAGGGGCAGTGGTATTACGGCATGGAGAAGGGGCCCCAGTTTTGGAAGAGGAGGTCCCGGCTATTAGAATCAGTGACGCACAGACCCTTGTGCGTGAAGAGAGAGAGGAGGTGGAAAATGTTGACGCACCCCCACTACATTAGGCAGAGGTGATTAGCGTATTAGAATTTTTTAAAGAATTCTATTAATAACTGGAAAGTTTAACTTAATTACGCTACAGATGAACAAGATGCATCCACATCTGCCATTGTAAGCAGAGCGTGGGGAGAATTTCCTGACAAGTTTGCCTTCATGGAAGGCATTGTCAGCGATATGATCGAGCGCCTCGAGCACGTTGATCCTGGGGCTGGTATGTTACCGATTTTGTATGCTTATTTTATTATACAATTGTAATGTTTTATTTATGTTTAATAATGTTTGTTATCAGGAGCTCACCTCCGATGGGACCCTACGGAGCCTATTGATTTGGACACAGTGGAGCCTTCATCAGACGAGGCGGTCATGCCACGCAACATTTATGAGGAAATGCGTAAATGTGCATTATGCTCAACTCACTCCTTGTGGGAGAGTTGGAGTGTCAATGAAGACCTCTGGAAGAGACTATAGAGGTCAGAGAAGGAAAGGGTGTCTCTGAACAAAGAGGTCGGAGACTTAAGATCGCGGTGTGAATTCCTACAGGCACGGGGAACGGGTGAAGAGGACTGGCGTACGGCTGTTCTTGACTACACTCGCTATTGGACCACAGTCAGGAACAGCGTGCAAACCAGTCGAGAATTGGTAGAACAGAGGATGCAAATAGAGCTGTTGGCCCAGAAAAACCAAGACTGGAAGGATTTTTACGCAAGTGTGCAAGAGTGGGGGCAGAAGGAAAAAAAGCACAAGCATCTGTATAAGCAAGAAAGTCTCGCTTATCGTCAGCATTATAGAGATTCTGCCATTGAAGCTCAATCCTTGCGGGTATTCCTCGATGTCATTGGCACATCCAGAAGTTTCAGGAGCAGGTAACTATGAGTGTGTCCCCGGAGAGAGAAATTACTCTTCCTGGGGGCGAGACCACGGTCCCTACTTTCTTCCCTAAACCACCCTGATGGACTAGTGTGGAAAAGGGGAAGGTGAAAGCTGGAACTAATCTGGGGAATGGTGTATGGTCTGAATTACCTGAAGATGAAATTATGCAGTGCCTATGAGTCGGTTTAGATCAGCTCCCCTTTGCTGCGGAAGCAGGACCATCGCGAGTAAGTTTGGGTGTTATTGAATTCAAATTTTCTGATTTATCCTATGATGGATTTTACTGATGTATTTACTTTATATAGGTACCAGAAGCGGATGAAGAAGGTGAACAGGGTGGTGAGCAAGTACAAGAAGAAGAGCATAATGATGAAGACCGTCCTCCTGTGGAGCCAGTGTTAGAGCAAGGGCCTCGTGAAGATGACATTCCTCATGAAGGAATAACTTTTGGAAGGGACGACCCACTTGAGGATGATTTATTAGGCTTAGAGGCAGACCTAAGGGATACGGGTGATAGTGGTACCAGGGGGGATGTGTAATTGTGATTACACATGATTTTATTGACGAAATTTGGACAATGGTGATATGAATGTTGGCGAGATTACTCACGAGATTTTGTGTATGATTTTAAATTCTATTTATCATTTTTAATTTTATGTCTTTGTTTATGCAAAGCGTAAACAGAATTGTTAAAGGCTTAGGATGGATTGCGTTGCTGTGGGATGGAATTGCTAGTTTAAGGCCATCGCGAGCTGTCATGTAGGGTTTGCATAAAATACAAGCGGATTAGCTAGTTTTTGGCCGTTGCGGGCCTTTGCTAGTTTAAGGCCATTACGGCCCGTTACTAGTTTTAGGTCGTTGCCGACCTGTTACTAGTTTTAGGCCGTTGCGGGATGTCTACGTAAGTCTGAAAGTGTAAGTGATAATAATGTACATTTTTTGCGTAATTATACTAATGTGACTAATAGCAATCAAAGAGCATAAATGGCGTAACAAAAAATAAAATGTAGATGGCGTAGTGGATAGAAAGCGTAAATACGTATGTATATGTTAAAGAAAACTGACAATGAAGTTGATAAGCGTAAGCGGAAAACTAGTGGAAATATGATGATGCATGTAAATGCCACTCAGATCAATCGCTAACTCGTAATTGTTTCTTGATGGCCTTTACGTTCAGTGATGCGTAAGGGCGGGGAGATTTGTGATCCGACTCCTCCATACCATCTTCCTGAAATGGTAGGTCAGCCCAGGCTAGGCTGTCGTCATTCGTTTCGGCTTGTTCGGGAGTTCGAGCATGAGTTTGATCTGCGGGCATCTCGATCTTTGAACCCCGCTCCTCCTCTATGTTGTTGACAGTCCTAGGAGGTATTTCATCACCATGTATTACTACTTCTCTCCCTGTATAAGAGAGATGTATCTCTTGATGTATTGATGATGAAACTGCCCTCAGTTGGGCTAGCCAGGATCTCCCCAGGATCAGGTTAAAACCGGGCATCTTCTCGACAATAAGAAATGTGGCATCTGTTGGGAATTGATCCCCTATCACAAATTTGATACGCACCGTCCCCTTGACTTGCACCCGTGCCCCATTGAACGACTTTAGGCACGATGTCGTTGTGGGACTGATCTAGTCGACTAGGCCCAACTTATCCACTATAGGATAAGGGATGACATTCGCAGCCGTGCCATCATCAACGTGCACCCTTCGGATTCGATATTGACCAACCCGGATGGTAATAAACATGGGCTTTGTCGTTACTCGACCTTTCTCGGGATCATCCTTGATGGATTTATCGTGAAAGGTTAGAGGGGTTGGCTTAGGTTGCTTAGTGGTAGGAGGAAGCATGAAAACATGTATCGCTTCCTCTTCTGCTGGTAAGCTTTCATCCACTAGTATGGATGTCAGCATACGAACCATAGCCTCACGGTGTTTTTGGGATGTCATAAGCAAGTCATAGAGGCTCAACGTTGTGTTCTTCTGTTTTAGAGCCTATTTGACCTGCGTAAATGCGTTGAGGAGGTCCCTTTCTCGGCTGGGTGGCTTATCTCCTCTGTCTTCTTCCATTCACCCTAAGAGACGAATCTCCCGAGGCGGAACAGTGTTAGTCGGAGGGTTATGTTTTCTTCTTTCCGGGGGGAGGTGGTTGTGTTTCTGTACCCTTGTCTTGCCCAGAAGGCACAGACGTAGGGACAGAGGCCAAGGGCCTGGGCTTAGTGAAGCCTAATGTAGTATGGTTTTTGGTGGCATCGATTAACGAGTCTCCTTCCCTTTTTTTATTTGATGGTGGTTGATGGTGATGGCTAGAAGCTTGCCCCTGCGTAAAAGGAGCAACCGATGGTTTTGGTACCCTAAGGATAAAAGGTGCCTTAGGGGTAGGCGCGGACGTGGCCGCGGCTTTACTGTTAGCACGAGGCTAAGGATAACAAAGGGTGGCCTCGGGACACCGCTAGCTGCCGATGAAGAACTTGCCCCTTGGGGTGAAGTAGTAGGTACGCGTAAAATGAAGGGTTGTTTAGGTGGTACCTTTCCTTTACTGTCTGTACTTACCACGTTGATTGTGTATGGTGTGTTATTTACGTTTAATGGGTCCTTGTACACATGCAACGCCTGGTTTTTAGGACATGTTGGACTACTGCCGTCTAGTTTTAGAGAACCATCGTCAATCATGCATTGAATGTCATTTTTCAGTGCCTAGCAGTAATCGGTATCGTGACCACACAACTGATGGTAGTCATAGAAACGGTCTAGCCTAAAATACTTCGGCACTGGTGGTTTGTTGGGCAGGGCTAAAGAAGGATTCTTCAGCAGTTCACAATGACGCCTGTGATGCTGGAGAGCTTCTTCGGATACCTTCTTATTCTGAATGTATCCTGCCCCTAACAATTGTTTCAACAGTTCCGAATGTTTTACGGGAAGGGCTGTATACTTTGAGCGGTCTTTACGCTCAAAGTTTGGCTTTGGCTGGGGGGACTTTTTAGGGGTAGGTGTGTCTTGACCGATGCCGCTTGCGCTAGCTGTGGTCTCGGGGGAAGCCGTGGGTGCCTTCTTGTTCTTGTTCTTAGCGCCTTCAGCCAGCGTAGCTACCGTCGTTGTTGCTGCTTTACCTTTTTCCTTACCCTTGTTGTTAGCATTTTTATAGGCTACATATGCTGGGTCTTTGCTAGCCTCTGCAGCATCCTGGATGCTCTTAGTTTGGGCAAAAGCCTAACTCAAGGAGCTAGGGGCAAGGTAATACAACTTAGACTTGATGAAGTCGTTAACCGCTCCTTTGAAGATAGCCAGCAAGCGGGCCTCCGCGATAGGCTCATGGATTTCATTCAGAGTGGCGCTCCATCGTTGTATAAACTTTTGGACTGGCTCGAGTGGGTCTTGTTTCACCCCCATGAGTTGATCTAATGTGACCTCCTATTTTAAATTATACTTAAAACGAGTCACAAATTGCGTTAGAATTTCTTCCAAGTTTGAGATGGAAGAACGAGGAAGGGCTCGATACTAGTCCAAAGCCTTACTTGCCAGAGACATTGCAAAGACATGTATGATAGTATGTGGCCACTGTTGTAATAGCAAGGATTTAGACTTAAAGGTGACCAGGTGGGCGTTGGGATCACCTTCCCCGTTATATTTGGTAAAATGAGGTAGAGACATCCCCGGGGGCAATGACAACATAGGAACTGCTGGACTGATGGGATCATCCTGATAGAAATCCATGATCTATATGGTATTAGAGCCAGCAACTTTAAGGTGTTTGACTTCCTCAGTAAGGGTCTGAATAAGTAAGAAGGCTTGATCCAGACTTGGTGATGAAGAAGTCTGCGCAGGAGGGGCTGGGGGTTGGATAGGAAGAGATGTGCCAAGCAATGGGAACATAGCGATGGCTTGGCTGATAGGTGGTGCAGCAGGGACTATCCCCGTAGACGGAGATACCTGTGGAAACCACCACCCACCAGGCTAAGCAGAGGGATTGGCTGTCACCGAATGTGCAGGATAGAGGTTGTGACGATATTGTGAGACATGCGTAGTGGGTGCGGCTAAGGATTTCACACCGTATAACGTGGGCTGGTTATGCGAAATAGGCGGGATCCACTAACCAGCCGTAGGATGTTGAACGGATTACCGCGATTGAATAGTGGGTTGCCTTGCAAGGGGCAGCAATGAAAAGGTTTGCACCGGGTTTTGTGCCGGGTGAGTTTTAGGCATGGCATGGGGTTGCACTTGGGGGATGAAATAAGGTGCGGTGGATGCAAGTACCACCGACGAAATGCTAATTACATGTGGTGATGAGGGCCCCCCACGTTATTTTGGGATGGTATTTGCACCTGCAGGACGGATGATTGTGTAGTGACCTGTGGAATGACAGGAATGTGGGTTTGGGTGGTCATGGCTGGATTAAGGTGGGAAGCTTCTCCTGCAAGAGGAAACAGGGGATTTATGTAAGTATGGGGACTAAGAGTATGATACGAATGTTCAGACTGGGCTGCGAGTTCATCCTCCTCCTCCTCCCCATTCTGAGGTTCTAGCATGGACCGCGTAGCCTGACTCCTCGCCATAACCAGTTGGGTCAGGATTTCATGATAATGCTCAGTTAGGGGGATAATGTCGTAAGCGGTAGGGGTGAAATCTTGACCCCCTCTGTGGACTAGCTCAAAATTTTGTTTCGCTTCGATCTTGGCTCGGCTAAGAGCAAGCTTTGCCTGGATTTTGATGCAAATAAAATTATATTCCTCAGGGGTCACGACGGTGAATACGGGATCTTTGCCCTGCAATCTTAACGAATGACGCGGCAGTCCCTGAGGTCCTATAACAGCAGAAGCTGGTCCGGTGGCGGTGATGGGATTCACAGATGTGGCACCCGAGTCAGTGGTAATCATGGCAGCTATGGTTGTGTATGCAGAATCCATTGGTCAGATAGATTAACGACAGTAAGCGACTAGATTTAAAAGGCAACGAACAAAGAAGATCGCGTTTAGGCTTTTTACCCTGTAGGATTCCAAAGGAATCGTTACAGTGACCGATCTACACCACATGATTTTTTCATAAACTTCCCTAGAGGTATTATGTTTATGTTTTTAGAGATGCGGGTACAGATCGCTTATAGGGCTACCCGTAAAATACGGATCGAAGCTTTATCTAGCCCTCCTTCTAGCACCAGAAAACTGTGACGACGAAAAATGTCTATAGCTGGAAAATACCAAACAAAAATCCATGTATGCAGTCTTAACCACGGATCCGTGTGAGGGCTGTGCTAGAGAAAATGAATCCACGGTGCCTTGAACGGTCTTGTCGATCAGACAGGGACTTACTCAATCACTAAATCGACGAATATTATAGATATTTTGTGGGACAATCTGATTCGATGAATTGTAAAAGGAATAGAAAACAATGTAGATAGATTGGAATAACGACAACGTCCACATGACAAGAAGGATCAGATTTAAGGAAATGCGCAATTCCAAGATCTGTACTTTGACCCGAAAACTGAGTATATTGTATACAAAGTTTCAATGGAAAACTCCGCTTATTTTGTGCAAAGCATACACAAAATAACAAGAAAACTGTTCAACAAGGAGTGCAGAATGGAGTTCGGTCTACCTTGTAAGCCGGAGATGGAATGCAAGGAAGTTCAAGCTCTGACATCTATCGATCAAATGTTTCTGATCAATAAACCTTGCAAACTGCACCAGATGATCTTTCGATCTCTAATTTGCTCCTTTTGCCTTTGGTAGTCTCTGCTCAAAACTGCCAATGATAACCAATGGAGAGAACTGTATCTTCGCCAAAGGACTAATCGCTCCTGTTGCTAGTGCTCAAGCAAATGTCTCTGTCTCTGCTAAAAGATGATGCTACCAAAAGTCTCAGATGCCCCCCTTTCTTGTTTCTTTGCCAACTGGAGTATTTATAATTTTGACAACATGTGGAGAAGGCATGGACCTTATGACACGTGTCCCGAACCTTCAAAATTTCATTGACTTGGTAAACTTTATGTTGAAATTGGCCACGTCGCATCACATTTTGGGAAGGGGAGCAAAGTACGTTGTCGACCACTTCCGCTAAAGCTACTTCGTGATTACGCACAATACGCTCCTCAGCGTATTGTACGTGTGGATAGCAGATGCGTATCTGGTATTTCTTTAGCCAGCTTTATGCTATATTACACTTGTTTATGCTTCGTTGCGTGGCAGAGCGTAATAAAGCATGGAAGTAGTTGAATCAAGCTGTTTTACGCTCACTCACGCTGCAAAGCGTAATAGAGCATAAAAATGATCAACTTTACAATAAATTACGCTTGTCAACGTTGCGTAGCATAATGAGCATAAAGCAACCAATCTACAAAAAAGAAGAGATCAATTTACTGCGCTTCCTTTGACTCCGACTTTGCTTTTCTTGAAGCTCGTTACACTACTCTGCGTAATGGAGCGTAAACTCGGTCTTGAACAAAAAGACTTAGCAGAATATGCAACAAGCCTTAAGCTTTAAACTTCCTCAAAACTGCCGAAGTAAATTACTTTCTACTATCAGGCTACGTTAAACAGAGTTACGCTGAGCGACAACGCTATGTTGCGTAATGTAGCGTGAAGAAAGAAAACACAGTAAGATTGAAATCTGTAAGGAACTCGGAGACTTGATATTGCGCGCCTCTTTGCCCTGCTCTGTCTTCTGGATTTCTATCTCGAACCTTCGCCCGAATCGTGAATCTTCACCTGAGGTCGATTCACAATTTCTATGGTGTTTTAGGGATGCCTCTCCAAGGCACGCGTTGAGGAAAGGCTAGAGGGTCCATCCACCTGGTAAGTGCTATGCTACCTTCATTTTCGTTGTGTGATTTATCAAGTTAGATTACTATTGTTGTCACTATTTTGGTTGTTTTGGTAATCATTATGGCTACGCTCTAACTATTGTTATTTCTTTTGTTGTTGTTTTGGCCACTGAGCTGTGGCTATCGCCAATTTGGTTGCAATAGCCATGGTGGTTGCTACGCTATGGCTGTGCACGACACCACCTTGGCCACCATTGTTAGGAATGGTCACTACACTCTCACAGGGGTTTCAGTGATTCTAGACGGCATAGCACACGCTTAGTGTAGCGTACTGCCCTTAGATGGGATTTTTTGTTTACAAAATTTTGGGGTAGTGTAACACATGCCCGGCGTAGCGTAGCATGAGCAAAGGGGGAGTTTATTGTGTCTATGTTTTACCTAACTATGTTTCATGCGATGGGGTAGGGCTGAGATAATGGGAATGTTGTGTGTATTTTTCCTAAGCCACGTGGTTTTGACATTGTGGCTATTACAGGGTTACGTTTTTTATTCCTGTTACACTATGCTACCCTAGCTGTCATGGTTGCTACGCAGATAGGCCCACTATGCAGCTACACCAGTAGACCTACTACATTGCTACACTATTGATACTATTACTCTGCTTCACTTGTTAGTGTTTTACTATGCTTACCACTTTGCTATGCTTACAGGGGATGTGGGCATCCTGCTACACTACGTGTCCTACAACGGTTGCCCTTATGCAAAGTGTAACTATTATGCTACGCTATACAAGGTACACTTGCTACGCTATGCTATATAGGGCGTAGCTGCTACACTACACTATGCGTGACACTTTGCTACGCTTCATGAAATGTTTAATTCTGTTTTACCAAGGACTTATTGTTTCATGCCTAAGGAGAAAACTGTATAGCAAGGATTATGCTACGCTACTTGGTAATCGTCACTTGAATGTTGCACTAACACTTTCTTGTTGTATTGCACCGGGTCATGCTAAAACCCGTCTTGATCATCCTTGAGCTGGTAGGAGTCTTGTGCTACCTTAGTGAACTTGTGGCCAATGTCCCCCCTCCCCATGCAAGGGTAGGGCATCAAGGGGTCTGGTTCTGGAAGGGTGCATAGGACTTCCTAGAGTTCCTCCTTCATCATTTTAGTGTGATCGTGTGGTCACACTTATCAGCCAAAACAACCACTGTACTTATTGAAATGTTGTTGCCTAGGATAAACCGAGGCATTTTAAAGTTCATGGATGATGGGTCGATCAAAGGCAAAGGGGCAGAAGGCTCCAAATAATTCCCAAGAGGCTTGAGGTGCTTAAATTGGATCTAGGACATGCCTGAATTCAAATGCTACAATCTATACAACATGTTGTACGTTTCCCATCACATGTGCACTTGCTTCTAGAACCCACATGGAATCATTTATTGTGCTGGAAGGTGAGTCCTGTGAAGGTTTTTTAAACATGTTGTATTATTTTCCTTGTACTAGTCAAAATGCTTACCATATTTTGCATGTGGCTAGGTTTTATATTGACAAGGATAGTCTTCATGGTAACACGAATACATTGGTGTTGGCCCAAACAACTTTGCAAGAGTTCTCCTCTTTCAAGAACATGTGTGCCAGTGTTATAGAATAACTTGGGCTTCATTTCAAAACCTATCCAACTAAGTATTCCAAGTTCTATGGGAAATGCGAAGAAGTTGGCTAGTTGGATAGCGAATGGGCATCTCGTTGACCGCTTATCATAGAAGATGTTCTGGTGGAAATTCCACCATTTCCTATGCCATTTAAACCTAGTATGTTAAATCGTGCATTTTTTTATGTAATTAAGTGATGATTTGCTTTTGATTTTGCTATTTTTTTGTTGCTAACTATTGCAGTAGCTAGTGAATCCCAAGAGGTTATAGTGATCACCTCTGGGCATGACAAGACCAACCTTTTCTTCAAGTACAGGGAGGTGGATGAGACTCCACATTGGCTTTGCAATGGGGTCCCAGCCATCTTGGTTCACAATGTTTAGGAGGATGGGCTCATGGATTTGTTCTTAGCTATAAATCCAAGTGTCCCAGTTGTCAAAATGCTCTCCCTAGTTGACTCCTTTTCCAAAAAGGCTGACCGCTTCTACACATGGGTTCACAATGTGTGGGTGGTATTTGAGATAAATGATAAACTTTTTGCAGACCTTTTTGGTGTCTCCTATGATGGACTACTTGTGGGAAAAAAGAGTAGCAAGGATTTCAACCATCAGGGGGACATAGAGGAATGGATGGGGACCAGCAAGGACCAAAAGGGGATTTATATCCACAACGTCAAGCAAGCGGTGGTCCAAACAGTTTACCCTGTCTTCCATGCCTGTGCCTTCCCTAAGCTACTCTCCCAAGGGAAAATCCTTGGAGTAGAGAAGGCTTGGATCATGTGAGACATTATGAAAGAATGAACCCACTACAATTGGGCCAAGTACCTCTCAGAAGACTTGGGGGCTGAAATGGTCAAACTTGGTGAGAAGCTTGATTCTCGTTTCAATGTGCATTACGCCTTCTTCATAGCTTGCCTATGACACTTTGTGGAATTCTTGGTGGTCCACGAGAATGATGCCTGGGTGCAACAAGATCGCACCCAGATATCCAAGCCATGGATTTTCCAAGTTTTTCGTACTACCCGATCCCAAGATCCCCTAGAAGCTATTGGGGAATCACTTTCAATAACAACGAGGGATCGGGTGGGGCATACCTTTTGTGCCCTAGACAACGTTGGAGAGGTGCCTCCCATTAACATAAGAATGTGTTAAGGGGGACATGCCTCAGTGCAAAAACTATGAAAACTAGGCTACAACGCAAAAAGTCTCGTCTTATGGAAGAACCTCCCCATGCTAATGAAGAGAGGGGGAGAAAGTTGCAAATCAAAGTTCGCAAAGTGCAACCCACAGTTGGTAAGTGTGTGTAATTGCTTAGTTTTTGATTTCATGTTAAGCTAGCCTGCTTACCTTAAACATGTTTAGCAGAAGAAGAAGAAGGAGAGGTTTTGGCCCCTGAAGCAAGGGCCCCCGCTGAAGAGGAAAAAGAGGCCTCGACTGTAGAAGAAGAGGCCTCTACCATAGAAGAAGAGGCCCCTAATGCCGATGACCCTTTTGTGGAATGTTCTTTAGTACCTAAGGGGCACATGACTGTTGAGTATGCACCACACTTTTGAGTTAGCTAGAAGGGGAATGACTGCAATTTGATGCTGGTGAGTTTGATCGCTTGCTTGACAGTGTGTTGATGGCCAATCCCCCCGCTATTACCCCTAAGCATTTGCTAGGTAGGAGCTTTACACTATTTTTTATGTTGTTTTTCAACTTCTTTGCTATCCTCTTCACCATTGTTAACATGTTTTGTTGTGCAGTGGACACCATTGTTAATGCCCCTGACCCTTCTTCCTTGGTCCATCTTCAACCATGAACTGAGATCCCCAATAAATTTACCTTTATGGAGGGGATGGTTGATGACATGATTGATTGCCTAAGGTAGATCAATCCTGAGATAGGTATGTTGGAGTTACTACATTAGGCTCTCTAAGTTGTTGCATTTCTTTGCTATGGCACTATGACTAACACTTTCCCATGTGTAATTGATAGCTTCTCATCTCAAGTGGGATGCCCGACAAGCAGTCGAGGTTAACATAGTGCCTAAACATCCTCTAGAGGTAGCTGAGATACCTCGTCACATATACGTGGAAACAAGTAAATGTGCATTGTACTCGGAATGCTCTTTGTGGGAGTGTAGGCGTGTCAATGAGGACCTCTAGAAGAGGGTGCAGAAACTTGAGAAAGAGAAGGCCAACCAAGCTACTGAGTTGGAGGACCTTTGGTCTAGGAGCAAATTTTTATTGGCCTGTGACACTCATGATGGCAATTGGCGTACAACTGTGATCGATTATGTAAGATACTGGACAACCATACAAAGTAAGAATGAGGCCACGCACAAGGTCATAGAACAATGCATACAGATGGATCTTCTGGCCCAGAAGAACCAAGACTGGAAGGATTATAGCACAAAGATGTACAAATGGGGATAGGCACAAAAAAACCATAAGCATATGTATAAAATGGAATGTGCCGCCTATCATAAATAATACCAGGATGCTTCTGTTGAGTTGCATACCTATAAGCTATTCCTTGATATCATTGGCGCATCTAGGGCCTATGAAAAGTTCATGCAATAGGTGGTGGCAGTGAGTCTCTTGAAAGGGAAATGACCTTACCTTTTGGGGAGACCACCAATGCCACATTTTCTCTAGGACCACCTAGATAGACAACTATGGAGAAAGCAAAAGTTATGGAAAGCGTTGATATGGGAGAGGAGAATTAGGACAACCACACCGAGGAGGAGATCCTACAATGTCTAGTGGTTGGAATGGATAAGATACCTTTTGAAATGGACATGGGACGCTCTTGGGTTAGTCATTCTTTGTTGTTCACTGTTTATTTTTTGAGAACCTTGTTGTAGTTTTGATTTACTATTTTTTATTTTGTCTCATGCAGGATCCAAATGAAGGTGCAAGACCCAGTGGAACAGGAAATGGTGATGTTGATGAAGACTTGTAGCGTGGCAGCAATTTGATTTTTTTATCATTATTGTATGGACTGAAATTGAATGAAAAGATAGTGTAAAATAATTATTTTATTTCAGTTAATCTGTTATTTATTTATTTTTAATATGTTTGGGCCCCTTGGGGGCCTCTTGTTTTAGTTTTAGGCCATTTCTAGCCGCAACAATAATTTAAGGCCATTTTGGACCGTTGCTTAATGATAAATTTTTTTATTCTTGTCTATTTTTGAGAAGTGGAGTTTCTAGTTTTAGGCCTTAGTGGGCCATGATGGTAGTTTAAGGCCATTCCGGGCCATCACTAGATTTAGGCCATTTTGGGCCATTGTAATAGTTTAAGGCCATTTCAGGTTGGGTGGTAGCTAGTTATTGCAAGCAACAGCTTTGATGTAAATGGTGGACATAATGTAAATAGTAAACATGACGTAAATGAAAATAGTAGAAATTATGCAAATAATTAAAATAGTGTAAACAATGATCATAATGCTAGAAATGAACATAATGCATACAGTGAACGTGATGCTAAAAATGAACATAATGCAAATAGTGAACATGATGCTAAAATTAAGATGGAAGGAGATAAAAAATGTTAAAGCCAAGCCTTTATGGAATTGAATTAGAGGTAATCTCTAATTACATAGTTTTTTCCTAAGCCATCATGGGCTAGGCAAAGTATATGACTGAGAGGATTCGTTGTGGTTTTCTTCTATGTCGTTATCTATTGTCTAAAAAGGCAACTCAGCCCACGTAGTTTCTTTATCTGAGTCGACGTTTTTGGCTAGCTCATCAGTCAAGCAAGGGATTTTAGCATGAACAGATGCTTCATTCTTAGAGATTACTATCTCTAAACCTTGCTCCATGTCAACGTTGTTTCTGGCTTGGGCAGCTACTTCATCATCATAGATCACCACTTCCCTGCCAACGTAAGGTAGGTGGATCTCTTGATGTATCGGTGAAGAGATAGCCCTTAATTGGATGAGGAGATTGTGGTGTAGTTTTTGTTGCTTGACTTTGGGTAGTAGAGGAGCTTGGATGTTTTGACACCTTAATGAAAAATGGTATCTATGCTACTGTTGGCACAGGCATTGGTGCAAATCTAAGCACAAAGGGTGCAGGGGATGTCTGGTGGGGAACTTTAAGGACAAATGGGGCTTGTGACATTGTTTTTGTTGGCGCTTCTACGTTACGAGGAGGCATGCGTACCACAAATGGTTACTGTGGTGGTTCTAGATTATTGTCAATGCCAATGATGTTGATGATGTACCCTGCGTTGTTAGCGTTCAAGGGGTCTTTGTAAACATGCATTGATTGGTTTTCATGGTGGATAGGACCGCTCTCATCTAGGACCAGCTTGCCCTAATCAATAATTCATTGTATGTCATCCTTCAATGCTAGGAAGTAGTCTGTATCGTGACCACATAGTTGGTGATAGTCACAGAAATGCTCTAGCTTGAAATTCTTAGGTAGTGGAGGTTTGTTGGGTGTAGCCAAGGAGGGGTTTCATAGAAATTCACAGTACCTTTGATGAAGTTTGATTGCCTCTTCCAACATCCGTTTATGTTGTATACACTTGGATCCCAACAGTTACTTCAAGAGTTCTAAAGGCTTGATGGGTAAAGGGGTATACTTGGAGCGATCTTTATGCTCAAAGTTGGGCCTTAGCTGGGTTGGCACTGTAGGTGTTGATGTTGAGGACTATCTTGTGTTACTGGAAATAGGTGTGGCATTAGTGGGAGCATTGGATGCGATGGCAGCCTTTTTGTTGTTGCTATTGTTGGGCTTGGTTTCTTTTGCCACAGTAGCCACTATTGTTACTGCAGCCTTGCCCTTCTCTTTGTCTTTATTAATGTGTGCATTTTTATAGGTGACATAGGTTGGGTCCCTACTAGCTTCAGCCGTGTCTTGAATGCCCTTGGTCTAAGCAAAGGCTTGGCTAATGGAACATGGGGCTAGGTAGTAGAGTTTAGACTTAATAAAGTCATTTATCACTCCTTTAAAAATGGCCAACAAGTGGGCCTCAACAATCAACTCATGTATCTCATTCAAGGTTACGCTCCACCATTGTATGAATCTCTGCACAGATTCTAGTGAGTCCTGCTTGATGCTCATGAGCTAATCTAGTGTGACCTCTAGTTTCAAGTTGTACTTGAAGCGGGTCACGAACTAACTTAGCATCTCCTCCAAGATTGAGATGGAGGTGCGTGGCAATGCACGGTACCAATCCAAAGCTTTTCCTATTAGGGACATGGCAAAGATGCAGATGATCATGTGAGTCCATGGTTGCAGCAATAGGGATTTAGACCTAAAGATCACCAAATGCACATTGGGATCATCCTCCCTATTGTATTTTGTAAATTGGGGGATTGCCACCCCAGGGGGCAAAGTGAGCATAGAGATAGCTAGGCTAATAGGGTCATCATGGTAAAATTCCATGACTTGAACGGTCTCGGAATAGACAACCTTGAGCTGTTTGATTTCTTCGGTGAGGTCTGGATGGATTGGAAGGCTTTATCCAAACCTGGGGATGTTGCAGGTGGTTATGGGGCTGTAGGAGTAGCCATCATTAGTGGTGTTGTTAGGGCAGCAGCTTGTCCCATGGGGGGCACCGTTGGGGCTGCTCCAGTAAATGGTGTCGCCTAGGTGGCCCACCACCCGGTGGGGGGCACTACCATGGAAATTTTTGTTAGGTGTGTCGTAGGGTTAGTTACCGGCCTAGTTGGTGGAGCAGCCCATAGTCCCGTGTTTTTCTGTACTACATGCGAAGGCTAGTATGCTTGGGGTTGCATGTAGTGTGACATCTGAGATGGTTTCGTAGTAGGTAGAGAAGTGGCTAGTGCCCACCACATAGTTGAGAGTGGATATGCTAGTGGTGGTGGGACAAGTGCAACTGAGGGAGTAGGAGTGAAACTCACGTGTGGTTGTGACATAGGCACAGTGTGCACATATGGTAGCGTAGCTGTAACTGACGTTGGGTATGCTACCTGGATAGACTGGGAAGGGAGGGTAATCAGAATTAAAGTTGAAGGACCTATGTGTTGATAAGTTGACAACATGGGATGGCTGCCCATTACTAAAGAAGGTGTGGGTTGTGGCAACAACCAAGGGGGTAGAAGAGAAGAGCGAGTTTATCTGGAAGACAACAATGGAAGGGGTAGCTATGGTGTAGACCTAGCCACCACCTTCGGAGTGGGAGTCCAAGTATTCCTACCCATCCTGAAATGCTTCGTTGTAGTGGGATGTTGTGTCCTATTCCCTAGACCTACTCACTTGCATCAGTTGGTTTAACACTCATTGATATGCTTCAGTCAGTGAGATGGTGACATCAGGAGCAGGGATGAACTCCCTCCCATTCTGGTGGAGGAACTCAAAGTTACATTTATCCTCAACTTCCTGGTAGTCCAAGGCTAGATTCGCTTGGGCTTTTGTAGAGAGGAAATTGTATCGCTCTACATCTTGTGCCAAATGCTCGGGTGATAGGTGCCATAGCCTAAGGGATTATCATTGTACCAGCACTGGGCTGGGCAATCACTCGGGACCTATTGTGCTTGTAATAGAATAGGGTACCTCTAGGTTCAAGGTGAAAATTGCTGTGGTAATAGGATTCATTTTTTTCTATTATGAAATTGGTGGAAACAGGAAGGGTATGCGTGAGGTAGAGTTGCAAGTAGCGCATTGTTAAACTTAGTAGTTGTAGTGAAAGCTATAGGAGAGGAGGCTAAAACTACATAGGCTAGGAAGTGTCAAAAGCTAGCTTCCTTTACTATTACACCAGCTATGCGAAGCAGGGCTCCTACGTTAGGAGGTTCACTATGCCACACAAGACACAGGCAATGTAGCACAGTCAACAAAGTGAACGCGGTATAGTAAGCAGTTGGAGGCTTTTGTCCTGCAAGGTTCTAGAGGAATTGTCATTGTGACTAGTTTGCATCACCTGGTGCATAGATAACCACAAGGGTGTCATGTCTATGCTAGTAGGTGAAGAGGTACAGAGAGCATGCAGGATTATCTATGATACACAGAAAGGGCACAAAGGCCCCTCCTTCTAGTGCCAAAAACTGTAGCAATCGAAACCATCGGTGGTTGGAACACCGAGAGGTCACCAGGTGTACAGCCTAACCCTGGATCCATGTGAGGGCCGAGCTAGAGAGAAAAAAAAATGGGATGCCTTGAATGGTCTAGTCGATCAGACAGGGACTTAATCGGTGTACAATAACCTTTCATAAACATTTGTTTTAAAAATGCTAGGTATAACTTAAGTGATAAGCGACAAATGTAAACTGATAGAGAATAATGAAAAATATGATAATTGCAAAATGAAATGAAATAGGCTTGAGTGAGAAAGTGCACTGCCCCAAGATTAGGGGATTTAATCTTTGTTTGGCTGAAGATGTACAACTAATGTGCAGTGTGGATAGGCACAGCTTACCACAAAGCGCTTTGGTCATAGTTCCTTGAACTATTGTCAACAGCTTGCTAACAGGAACCTTCTGCTTTCCAGTCTCTTTGCTACAGATAATCTCCAGAAAGCCAAAATGCCAAAATGCCAAATGTCAATCTTCAAAGCCAACTACTAGAAAAGTGATTCTCAAACCCAACAATGCCAAAAGCCAACCATAGGAAAGATGATTCCAAAAGCCAACCATGCAAAAATCCAAACCGTTGAATGTTATTCACTGGGGTATTTATAGAGTCAAATGTAGGACAGAAATGTGGTTTGGATGCCATGTCTCTTAGGTCCCAGAGAGTGCAAACGTGAGTGTGCCATGCTACTGTGTAATGCTGGGCTACAATGTCATGTTGGTGTGCTACGCTGTAGTGTGATGCTAAATGTGAAACTTGTTGTACTGTGACCATACCATTCAAGCTACATGTGAAAAAATCCAGTGAACTTCCATGTTTTTTACAAATAATGCTAACAATGAATGCAAACTAGAGCTTGTGCTCCAGGACTACATCTTCCCTACTCTTGTGAGTAGGGTCAAGTGTAGGGAAAACTTTGGGGATAATCAAGGGAGGTGAAAAATAAAGCAAACTTGCTGATTCTGTTTGTTGAAGAAATGCCAGGATGGGGGTGACCATTTCCAACAAGTTTTGCAGCTAACTACAGATGCTTTGAGGCTTTCATATGAGTGTTATGCTACTTACACTACCCATTGTATGGGCATAGCATAAACACTGGAATGCTACACTGTGCTATGCTACGTAGCATAGTGTAGCATAGCCATCAGTCTGAGAGGAACCTTGTCCAAAAGCCAAAAATACCTGTCTGAGGTCTAGCCAGGCAAGAAACTACAACCTTTTCTTTCATGCTGAAAGGTCCTAGGACCTGCGGAGTTCATCCTTGGGACACTTTTGTGCTTTGTGTCCTTGCTACGCTGTGCTATGCTGTGTAGCGTAGCATAACGTAGAAGCCAATGTGACATGGATTCATGTTCAATCTACAATGCTTTGTCGAGCAATTCTACTTAGGGCCTAAGGGGCAAAGCGAGATAGGTAGTCTTGGAGATTTGAATGTGGCTAAGTGCAGTCCCTTTGCTAGGAACCACTTGGAAGGGGACCTTTATTCTTTTTGATCCTGCTATGCTGCGTAGCATAGCATAGCATAGCACCCAGTCTAGTTTGAATTCTAACTTACTTTGTAAACATTTTGTTATAGAATATTAGTCATGTCCTAGCGTGGCAGCAGAGAAAACCTATTTGATGGTTGAAGCATGGGAAAATATGCTTACTCCATCAGAGCCATCTGAGTAGGAGTATTGTTAGAGTACATTCTGCTACGCTGTGCTACATTGCGTAGCGTAGCACTCAAATTGCAATGATTTTTAACAAAAATTGATACATTTTTTTGCATCATGTTGCTCATGCATCAAGGATGAAGTGGGGCAGATATCTCGGAGGACTAAGTTGTTGCAAATCTGTATCTTGGGTGCCTGTTCATTCTCCTCAAGGCCTACTATGCTATGCAACATAGCATAGTGTAGTAGGTATCACAGTTAGAAAACTTGTAGAACTGTTTCACTCATCCTGAACACTATCGGCAACTCCTAGCATAGTCCCTGGGTAGACCGTCAGCTGGGTCAAGTGTCAAGTTGGGCAAGCTAGAGGGTGTAGTAAGCCTGTTAGCCCGAGAAATAGAAAATTTGCCAGACTATTCGGTCTACCACTAGTGCTTTTTTCATGAAAACTGGCCTCATGGTTGGGTGTTGCATTCATTTTGCTACAGAGGGTAGTAGGTAGACTTAGAAGTAACTTTGCAGGCATTAGGACTTTCGGGGTGCCATGTCATCCGCACGGTCCAATGTGACGTCATGCTTGGAGAGATCCTTGCCCAAATTTTGAGACTCTACTAGATCATGAGAGTCTTGAAATTTATGGTGTTTCAGCCATGTCCACTTTTTAATAACTTATTATATTTTTACTAATTAACCTAGGTATGATACATATCCTAGTTTAATTAAGGGGGGATAACCAATTCAAAATGGATAGGATAGTAAGGTATATCCAACATGGAAGTTGATCCAAGAACAAGATATAAAATGAGTTAGATGCAAGAAATGCATCTTGAATCCTTAAAACATAGGAAAGGTTAAGACCTTGAGTTTGTAAGACATTCTCACACCTAGTGAAGCAAACCTTGTGAGGTGATGTTTTAGCCCAATCAATCCTATGAAGGGCCTTCCTAACCAAGTTATATGTGAGCTCCTACCCAAATAATAAGAATTTATTAGAAAGAGAAGAACAAAAATATGTACATTATTTAGAAAATAAAATCACCACCATATTGATTAATCTCATTTCTCTTGATATAGGGAGATGAGGATAAGTTATACTACCAATGGATGTCAAAGCATTGATGTCTATAGAAATTTAAGAAAAATCCTAGAATGGGTTATATTGAGAGAGACTAAGGGATCGATGTCTCACTATAAGATAAATCAAGGTATATAGATTCTAGTGATATGATTAAATACAATTATGATGAAATTCAAGTTATCAATATAAATTTTAATTTAATCAATTTGAATTGATATGAAATAAAATGGATATATTGATCCATGTCAGTTAGATCGATATGATTCGAGCACGAGCAAATCTGATCTAAAATGTCACATCTAAAAAGAATAGCCTTGATATAAATTGATGTGATTATTAAACATATCGATTCATATATCTTAGATTTATAGAAATTGATATGTCTGAGATTTTTCCAAGTGTCTTGAGTATTATCACAACGATAGTGATAATAATTGATACATTAGTAACCTAAATTCACTATATATCGATCCCTATCAATGAATGTATAAAGTTCAACATAAAATGTTACTATTCACATCAACCTCACAATGGGTATCAACATCATTAAAATCTAAAAAAATAAAAGGTTAATGAGTAAGAAAATGGCTTTACTATAAAAGAAACTGCCTCAAGGATGACATATTATACTTTGTCATCCAAAACTCATGGGGAACACAATTTAGGAATCTCACCTTCAGCAGTTAGGGCCTCCATTTTATCTTTGGATTTTTATCTACAACACTTTCCGTGGAGGGACCATGATGAGCAGTGGGGTCTTAATGCCATGTTAACCTCCATCATCAAATATTAAGCATTCCTTTGAAGGGTAAGATAATTTATTATCTAATGAGCAACAAGTGGTCTGTACACCTAGCCATATGAATCACCAGTGTTCACTAAGCAATTTGGTTAAATTTTGTAGACTTTAGCCCTTTAAGTACACATTATCTAGGTAGTGAACTTAAGGATGTAATGTTTGTCTTCTTAATTCCACTCATGGAGGTGCAATGGTATTGTTAAGTGTAACTAAGGCACATGATTTGTATAAATTTTATTATTTTTATCTATTTATCCTAAGCATGAAAATAAAGTGATTAAATGCTAATCAATCTAGTAACTATTTAATCCCTTAAGCTAAACCTAACATAAGCATTTGTTCCCACCTACCGTACACATCTTGAACATGCCTCAAGGCTATTGGGTTATCAAGTGTAAATGCTACTAGGATTACCAAGTGTTAATGCTCAAGGTGATTGTACTTATGTGCATTAATTATTCATATTTAACTAATTAATTAATGTGCATGAATGTAAATTTCATAACAGTAAAGTGCATTAAAGTAAATGTTATGCTAATTCCAAGGGCTGGAAGGTTTATCAAGAAGTTCATCTTTATTGTCATTCATACTGAAGTGTCCAAGTACATCCATGTTTGAATAAAGATCCGTACACTTCTCAACTCCTACTATGGGAACTTAGAAAATATTCTAATAGTTATGGGAACAAACTACAAGAGCTTCACAATGCTACTAAATGAACTATGCCATAAATGTGGCAAGTATGCATATTTATATAGGCAAGACCAGATACTTTGTTGATGCATATGCATTGACACATCAAATCATGTATCAATAGGTATGCATTGATCAAGATGAATCAATACAACCTTGTTGATGTAACCAAAATAATGATTCATCATACTCCCACAACTAACTGAAAACTCATCCTCGAGTATACAAGATGAGGAAAAATATTCTTACAAAATTTGAGAAGTTATCAACCCATCAACTAACTAATTGACTGACTCAAATTGATGCAAACTAATGTTAAGTGCCCAAGTGTACGAATTTATAATGTTTACAAAAATAGGTGTTCATCAAAACAAAATTGAACACCTTTACAAAAATGGATAGCTAGAATCCCTTTGACAGCTAAAGATGAAAAGAAAATCAAACGTCCTAGGAGGTGGAGGCTCTTGAGATGCTAAAGGATCTTTCCCTTCCTCTAATGCAATGTGGCGATTAAGGGTGGGGCTGTGGTAGTATTGGCTATCTTACTGCAGCTGCAACTACTGGTGGAAGATGAAATGCATCCAATAATACTTTCATCTTCTCCTTCTTACTTTGGGGATCACACATGGTCCACGCAGCATCACCAATGCAGGTTGGTATAGGAACATTCCATGGATAGGGTAAGAAACAACTCCTTAACATTGATAAACCAAGCAGTAAAATTGTTTGTGTTCAATGTTAAACACTTTGATTGCATTTTGTAGCTCATGGTTGTCATTCATTCTTCTAGCTAGGTTCTTAGCCATTGATAATTGATCTATGAATTGCACTATGAGAACTTCAAGTTTATCATTGGCTATTTCCAGCTTTTGCTCTGTGTCCTTATGGTGCTTAAACTTAGCCTTGTACAAAAGGTATGAGCTAGCCATTTTCTTTTCTAGTTCTAACCTCAACCTTCTAATAGCCATCATTGCCAAGTTCACATAGCGAAGGTTGGCTAACTCCATGTACACTATAATCTCCTTAATTTGCAACTTCTTGAGGAAAATTTCTACTTTGTCATACATGTTTAGTCCATCAAAGATGAGCTACCATACATTGCCTCCTTGTTAGAGTTACTGGAGGGCCTCATTCACCTTGGCCTTTAACAACTAGATCTCCTTTTCATTAACCTATTGTAGAAGGCCAACCTAGAGCCTATAGTAATTTTTCACTCTTTTAAACTTTAGGGCCTCATTTTTCTAAGTAGTAACCTCAATGGTTGATTTCTAGTGAAGCGGTTGGACCTCCTCCATCAAGATATTTCTATTTTCTTCAGCCAACCTCCTTAAATCCATGGTTACCCTAGAAAGATGCTCCTGTTCTTGTCTCATATATTCAACCATTTAGTCCTTTTGAGTTTCAATACTACACAAGCGATAGTTATCCTTAGTTAGAATAGCATTCTTCTTGTAGGTCCCTGACATGTCATTTTTAGTGTTGTAGGTCATAGGTTCTACAATTGATGCCTTAAAGACTATAGGCTCCTTAGCATTTTTAACTACTTTGAATTTTTCCTGAAGTTGTAGAAAAGCTTCATCTCTAGTTATAGCCTAATCGAGAATAGTGGGATCAGCTAGGTGGGTTTTTAATTCCACAACTTCAGCAGCCAATTTTTGATTTTTCAATGTGGCTGCTTCAAGTTGAAAATCGATGATGATGAACTTGCTCCTAACTTCTAAAAGCATTGACTGGGTTGCAATGATGTCATCTGGAAGGTTAAAGATTTTTGAAAGCAATTGCCTAACTCCAACTAATTGATCCATCAATTTTTCATGCTAGGCTATGCTAAACCTCCCACCTACTAGTCCTGTAGACATCTACACATCCCTAAGTTCAGCAACATCTAGCACAAAGGTTGCAAGACTATTAAGTGCTTCTCACACTCTATCAGCCACGACCTCTACCATTGTTTCCTACCCTTCATGTTGCATTACCAAGATATTTGTCCCCTTTCCCTCCTCCAAGTGCACCAAGAAAGTAGCAACGTTCTCAAGGATCTTTGAGAATTGTTGTTGTTCTAGAATGGACACCGTTACTTCCTAGGTGCTAGGATTTGACCTTGTGGGCACCTACATCATTTCGGCAAAAAATAGTAATGCCATCTCCTCCAACCATCTTATGGTTCTAGTCACTTCATTAAGATAGCTCAACACTGGTTAGTAGATGGAGGGTTCACCACCACTTGGTCTAGCCTGCTACTATTGTAGGAGTTTCTCATGAAGCTTTTACATGCACTCAATGTTACTGCAAGCCTTCTATGTTGTTTCATGAGTGGGTGGTGGTGATGGCTACTTCTCTTCTTGCAGCTTGGTAGGCACCTAATCCTTCATCATCTCTACCCAAGAGGCAACAAAAGCATGATAAAAGGTATCCTTGGTGTAGCGAGATATACCTCCCCTTTTGCACAATTTGGGAATAGAAAACAAGAAGAGGAGTGCCTTTCTCCCATGCTCATTTTCTTTGAAGTTTTTTTATCTCTAAGTAGATTAATTGTAGGAGATTAACTAGGAATTGATCGTTTAGAGTAGCACACACAAGGGCAAAGAACGTCATGATTTTTCTTGGCCTTACCATTGGATTGAGGTGGTAGGCTGCTATATAATCTATTTTATATTATTTTATAAATTTGGTTGTTCATGTTGTGGAAATTTTGACTTCTATTTATATTTCTATAACTATAATTTCATTTTCTATGTCCATTTTTAGTAGGCCACTTCTATCTACATTTTCAGTAGGCCATTTTTTGTTTAGGTTTTTCAATAGGCCATTTTCAATAGACAAGTTCTATCTATGTTGTCATTTATGTTTAGAATTCTCAAACCATTCTCTTTTGATACTTTGTAAGTCCCTGGGTGATCGACAAGACTATCCAGGGCACCCTAGATCCCATTTTCATGGAGGTCCTTGGGATTTAGCATTAAGATTTTTTTAGTGCTTGCATCTTTTAGTTTTTCCCATTAGTAATTGAGATTTTTGGTACCAATAATTTTCTAATGCTAGAAGTAGAACCTCCATCCAAATTCTTGGTCAAAAGGCCTATGCTAACATTTTCCTATTTACTATGCCACCCATTCTATTAAAGTCCATTTTCCTTTCAAGCACTAATAGTAGTTGGAAACTATGCTAGCAGTAGTTCATTAACTATGTTGATAGTAGTTAGTAGATTATGCTAATAGTAGTTAGTAACTACACTAGTAGTAGTTCATTGACCACATTGATAGTAGTTAGTAGACTAGGTTGATAGTAGTAGGTTGAATACACTGATAATAGTGGGAAAACTACCATTGAACCCCATTTCTTTCAATGCTATTCATTTAAAACCCATTCCTATTATGACATTCATTTCAGCTTATTAGTCGTTTCCTATTGCCTTTCCATTATTAGAATATTGTGATAGTAGTTTACCTTAATTACTATATGTTTACTAAAAATAGTAAAAATGCAAAAAAAAAAACACTACTTAAAACATGTCTTTCCAAAAATCAACTAAACTACCCTTCACACTCATTGACAATGGGTCTAGCCAACAAGCCATGAGGATGTATGATCCCAAAGACCATGCTATCATGGAATGTAGGTAGTCTTTGAGGATTAGGGGAAAAATTCCTGACTTCTCAACCATAAATGAAGATCAATACAGCTACATTTGTGCCAATATGTAGGCTATCATGCTAATTTCACATTTGGAAGTAGAAGCTAAAAGAGAGTTTGAGCTCAGACACAAGGGTGAGAAAGAGTATGTCCCTTTCCTGTATGACCAAATTTCCCTTAAGGACATCTATGCTAGCATCCTAGCATAATTAATTGAGATGGAGGAGGAGGATGACAAGAACAACTCAAAGGAGCAACAGGAAGAGGAGGATGAGTTTAGGATAGAATCTAAGCCCAAAAACATCTTTGGAGAGTTGTTCCATTAAGAAACCCCCAAGGCCACCGAGCCTTCTCCTAATCCCTTTGTATTTTCCATGGGCATGGTGCTATCATCTTCTACCCCCTCCTACCATACTACAGCAAGTCCCATCCCTATTATAACCACATGACAAGCACACTCTGTGCCACAACCCATGACATTCTATTTTTCCATGGCATTCTCTCCACAACCTTGGACTATGCAGCCATTGTTAGTGGTTGTTATTACCACTAATCCCCTTATCATCTAGATGGGGCCCCTAGTGGGATCCCATGCAACTTAGGGACTACATACCTCCTTTTTTTTGTGCCTCAGATACAAGCATAAACATGTTTCTTCCTATTTGGCCCATAGACTACAACCATGATGCAATCACTCCCTTGCATCCCATAACCAATAGTGAGGCCACAAGCCTTACAACATATGCCTCAACCCTTCATCCAAACCCCATAATTGACAAGGACACCCCAAGGCCTAGATCATGCTTTCCAAATGATCTAGAACTTGACTAAAGAGTTAGAAAAACTCAAAGCTTGGACATCCTAGACTGTAAATATTATGGACTTCTATCAAGCTGATCCCATAAGCCCTATGGTCCCATCACTAACTCTTCCCCTTGGTGTCCTTGTGCAACAATTCACCAAGTATAATGGTGAAGGTAATCAGAACACACATTTGATTATCTTCTACTCCAAGTGCTTGCTATTGAAATCATGGCTACATACAATTATGTGACTTTTCCTAATGTCTTTAGTAGGAAAAACCTTAGACTAATACGTACATTGCCTAGGAGTTCCCTATCCTTCTTGAATAAACTAATTTCACAATTCGTTAAGTATTTCAATTATAACTTGAAACCTAATATGATGCTCAATCAACTAATGAAGGTCAAGAAAGGATCCCTAGAGCCAGTGCAAAAGTTCATCCAATGATGAAACACTCTACTCAATGAGATACTAGAGCCAATAGTTGAAACTCACCTTTTAGCTATTTTCAAAGGGATAGTTAATGATTTTATGAAATTGAAATTATATTATCTTAATCCAAAGTCTCTTAGTCAAGTCTTTTCCCAAACTAAGAACATACAAGATGCCACTGAAACCAGTCATGATCTTGCTTATGTGACATACAAAAACCAACATGCATGCAAAGAGAAGGAAAAGGATAGGTAAAACAATATGGTCATAGCCACTATAACCAAGGAGAATAAGCCAACTAACCATGGACCAAAGAATAACCAACCACTACCAACAATGACAAGCAACCATCCATCTCTAGGGCCACTACATCAACTGCCTCTAAGCCTAACTTTGCACAGAGTGATTGATCTAACTATATCAAATTACCCCTAAAGCCATTAAAGCTCTTAGACCAACTATTGAAGAGCAGTAGTATTCAGTTCAAACAAATGATCGAGAATGTCCACAAGAAGCATGATAGGTTGTGGAAAATAGCCAAAGATCCTACCCAAGCAACCAAAGATGGTCCTCTAGTACCCAAATACTTTAACCTCAACTACTTTTTCCATTACCATCAGTTGCCAAGTCATAATACTAATTTCTTCCTCGCACTTAAGGATGACCTATAAATGATGATTGATAGGGGTAAGTTGGTATTAGACACATCCAACCAAGTTAGGCCTCAAAATAAATTAAAGAATGTATATAAGGACCTTCTAAACACTAACAATAACTCATACACCATAGCAGTGTTCAACATCCATAATGATCAAAGGCCTATGAGGGAACCATTTATGATCAAGGTGCTCTCTCATAACGGAAGGGGTCCTTCAGCTTCCACTAGCTGAAGGTCCCCTTTTGTTGTAAGGGTACCATCAGCAACGTCCTTCAAAGAACCCTTTATGATTAGGGTGCCCCAAAAATCTTTAACATGACATGCTTCAACAACAAAACAACCCCCCATGGTGGCCCATGCAACATATTCTTCCTCACAACCAACTAGGGATAGAAAAAAGTCTCCAACCAAATAATGGAAGAAGGTTGTGTAGAAAGCCAAGAATAAGGTTGATAAGTAGACCAAGTTAGGGAAGGAAACTGAAGCCCACTCTCATTTCATCTATTCCTATGACTTCCACAACCCATGTTGCTTCAACTAGTAAACCATGGGAAGAACCAAAACCTGAAGAGGAGAACCAAGAGGCTACGTCACAACAACAACCCAAATATGAAGCTTTCATTTTGGGATGTATGAAGGAAGTTAGACATAAAAAACCAACAACCAATAACAAATACTTTCTTAATGCAATGAAACAGGTTAAATAAATACTCAAATAAAAGAACACACCTTTGATCTTGTATGACCTAGTCATAACTTCTACTGCCTGCTGCAAGCCACTAGTCAAGATGTTGATATCGATTCCTATCTATGAGCACATCCCTGCTAATGAAGAGTCCATCCATGTAGTCATGGTACCCTCTTCACCCAAGGAATCGAAGTTAACTTCACTGGTGTTTAACAATAGTGAAATCAAGACAAATTCCCCAAAATCATGAAGTAACCAAGGCACCTCTTTTTATAACCATACACATTGGCCAATATAATGTACATAGGATACATGTAGATGACAGCACAACAAAAAATTTCATACCCTATACCATCATAGAATACCTAGGCCTAACTAAACAAATGCAACGTACCTTGATTATAGCCCTTAAGTCCTTTAACAACTATTGGGTTGCTATCAAAGGTTCCATTTCTTTAAATTTGATGGTAGAAGAACAATTTCCCATAATGGTAAATTTCTTGGTGATGGAAGAGACACTAGGATTCAATCTCATCCTAGGAAGATCTTGGTTACCCCAATTCTCTAATTCACCAAGAAATTCACCTCCATAAAAAGGGAGGTAAAATCATTATCCATGTTGAAAGCATGGTCCCCTTAGTTGTTAACAACATCAATGTTGCACAAGGATCCAAAGTGAAGTTTCAAGAGAAACTCTGATCATTGGTCATGAAATCGAGAAAAATGATGTGACCAAAGAAATAGAAGTAAACAACGATGAATCCATTAATGTGCCATGGGGAGAACTACCCTTCAACATCGTTAGTGAAGATGACAAAGAGTATAAGCTTGTGCAAAATAGATGATACAGTTTCCCCAATCTATCAAAGATTAGGAAACACTTGCATAAGTGATACATGCTCCTAATCATTCTTATACCCCGTGCATTTGTATTTGTGTGACTTTATAACATTCATAGCCTAATAACCTAGTTTACACTTTACTTGTTGGTACCATTGCATTTTTCTTATGTTTAAATTTAAATTTTCTGGTGGCCTAGAATTTACTTTTCTTTACATCCTTTTACTTTTAAATCCTTTTTTCTTTTTCTTGAAGAGAAAACATCATAAAAAACTTTTACTTTTATACTCTTTACGATCCACTAAGACCTTAAACTAGCATTGTAGCTTGCCAAGGGCTTAAACTAGTGGTATGGTCTACTAAGACCTTAGACTAGCAAACAACCATTATAACTCATTTCTGTTTATGCCTGCAACTTTATTTCTTAGCCATTTCAACTATTTATCACATTTAGCAAACATAGCCTTAGAACATAGATCATTAAGTCACATCACAACATAAAGAAAATCGTAACTCTAAAATATTGTAACTAGAATTCAGATTTAGATTTAAAATCAAAAAATAAAAATTTCCATGACAACATAACCATGGCCACATAATGTGGTAAAGATGTCCAAAATGCAAAATGTTAAACAATAAACCATTTTGGCTAACACCAGTCATACATCATCAACATAAAAAATATATCAACTAAAACTAAAATGAGCATATAAGAAGTAACTAATGAAACTATGGAGCATCTGGTGAAGGAGAGGGATCATCATCTCCATCCCCACTACTGGGGCTACCAATGTCTTCTCATGCATGTAACATGACAAAACCAAAATCAATTAGTAACCAAGAAACATCAAAATGAAATTAAAACTAAATGAACCTGAGATGGTTTAGGAGCCATATGTTCTATGGGAAAAGTCTAAAATCCAACCTCTAGATAGTGGAGAAGTTCATCTTCCAACATGTTTGCCTAATTAATATCCCCAAGATCAATACCTATGAGGATACTAGTCCTATCAATGTCAGTCCATGTAGGGGGCTCATGCGAAAATGTGGCTGAGGTTGCCTCCCCATATGTAGTAGTAATTTGATAAGTAGGAGAAGTAGCTATAGTTACATTGTTCATGAATATCTTATAGACATCCTCTACATTAGTTCCCATCATAAAGAACTCTAGCTTCTGCCTCTTCGTAGACTCCTCTTGTAGCCACTTAAGGTAAGCATCTTGCTCAGCCTTATAGATCCTCTTGTGATCCTTTTTTCTACAACCCCACTTAAGGACCCAAGACCAATAGTCCTTCCACTTACTAGTCTTGCAATTGATGAGGTCAATCTGAAACTTTTGTTGCAAAAATTCTCTAGCAAGGGAAACCTTGCTTTGAAGTGCATTCCAATAGAAATACCGGAGTATCTCCTTAGTGCACAAAGATTCTTTGTTGCTTACCTAGCCTCTATGAAGCCTTTGTGGTCACTAAGGTCTATTACCTTCTCTTTCAATTTTTTGTTCTCCTTCCTCAATGTTATGACTTATTCCCATAGGAACTCATTAGCACATCTACATTTCCACAAAGACTTAGCACATGAGAGTGCACATCTAGTGGTACCCTTATACAGTTTACGTGGGACACTCTCCATATCAAAAGGAAAAGAAGGTAACCCATCAACCTTAACCAACTTTTTGGGATCCCAACATAGAATAAAATCCAACAAAATGAAACTAGTAAGCAACAAAAAAAACTACATGACCATGAAAAATAAGTAACATATCAAAAATATAAAATTACTAAGGCCCAAATGAGTTAAAATTTTTACTAATCTCAGGAGCTATCTTTTGCAATCGGCTAATCATATCTTTCGCTACACCTCACATAAATTCTAATTTATCGAGGGTTTCCACCCATGGTTGCATACGAAGGATAGAAGTGGATGCTTCTAACTATGGCTATTGAGCTACAACAAGCGTGGTAAACAATAAACAACTATAGCCATCATTAAATAGGAATCAACAAAAAATAACATATATAACACTTAAAATCAAAAATTATAAGTACTTAGGAAGTCACTAGGCATGACAATAGGAGGTTCATTCAACTCTTGATCCTCTAGCATGGCATCAAAATGACCCATGGAAGGAAAAGGAGGTAAGCCCTTATTCTCTAATGCATCATCCTCATTATGCTTAAATATCTCTTCCTTCTAATGCCACATCTCCTCCTCCTCTTGATGCCTCTGCTCCTCTTCAGTAGTGGCTACCACTACTACAGCTTCCTACTCTAGTTGCTTATCTACAAGATGCATCAACCATTAAACATACAGTAGCTTAGGACATTTTACAAAGCCAAAAATCAACCATAGCATTCAGACAAACTAAAAATAAAAAAATGAATAAAAAATACATACCTCTGATGTCATTCTACATCCCTCTTAACTTGATGATCATCTTTTTCTTAGGAGGCTCCTCAACTGCTATCATTGTCTAGTCCACCAAATGCCTCTTAAGTTTCTCCCTAGCTATACCCTCAACCTCTACACATAATCTTGAAGCCTTCTTGATGCTATCTAGTATGGTAAGAGGCTCAACCCCAATGCTATTAGGAGATCTACAACATTTTCCATCAAGGTCTTTGCTAGTAACAAACAATGTTTCATCTACAACTTCTAGTGGGTCTTGAGCCTTGATGGTTAGGGCAAGAAGCTTCATCCATGGCTTGCCAAATTCGGATGGATCTTGGGAAACCCATCATACATCCTTTATCACCATAAAAACTTCAAAAAACCTCTACAACTAAGCTGCAAAGAGTGTGAAACGCACATGGAACTTCGTAGTGATGTTCTTAGAAAGAGAGGTAAATGCATCATAGCCTTGCAACCATAATTTCACACAACCAAATGGAAACGACCATAACTAATTAACCACTTAATAAAATTTCATGATTTCATAGCTTTTACAATTATAAAATGATAAAATATATGCCCAAAAAAAGAAACGATTAGAAATGTTAATTAATTTTTCATAAAAATTACATAGGTGACCTAATCATGGTCGTCCACATGAACCCCCTTTAACGTAGGGTTGGAAAAACAATTTGCCAAAACTTTGTTTGAGCTTCAAATGGAGTGATTCCACCATGATGAGTGGCGAGGTACCCCTACACTCAACCATACGAATATGAGCATGCACGCGCGATCCGGTC
>MNCI01000668.1:7419-40477 GCA_015680685.1 Gnetum montanum | reverse complement strand
CGATAGTGTCTAAGACTTGATCTACAAATGGTAGTGGAAAGTGGTCTTTGAATGTTGCCATATTTAACAGCCTAAAATCTATACATACCCTCCATTTACCCCCTTTTTTGGTACAATAACAAGGGGACTAACCCATTCGCTATCAGCGATAGGATAAATGAACCCAGCCTTGAGAAGCTGTTCAAGTTCTTCCTTAACAATTTGCTTTAGTTTTGGGTTCAGTCGTCTCTGGGGTTGTTTGCGAGGTTTCATGGAAGGATCAGTATAAATCCTATGTTGGCATATCCAAGGATCTATTCCAGTTATTTCAGGATATGACCAAGCAAAGGCGGTAGACCACTTATTTATTACCCTTAGTAAACTCTCTTTCTGTGTGGCCATGAGCTTTGCGTTGATGATCACCGATTTTCCATTGTTGAGGGTCACGTATTCTAGACCGGTGGGTAACGGTTTTAATTCTAGGGGCTCCTGTTTAAACTCTTCAGGAATCTCCAACTTCCCCCAATTAATATTTTCAGAGTTAAGGGCTGGAAGTTGGCAACGAACTTGCTCCAGTAGGTCTGTGCTTTCAAGGTAAGCACTAGTTATTACCTCAGTTAGTTCCATGCAGGTAGTTGGTTTGTTATCTTTATTAGCCATCAGCCACTGGGTGTCTTCCTGTTGTGTGGCTGTTGCATATAAGCACTTTTGTACATTAATATCCTGTGCACACCGATTGCATGCAGGTAGTGTTAGACTTCACATTACCCATGATTTCTACACGCAATGACACCCTGTGTCACTATATGCGAGGCATGGAACTCTTTTCCTCTCAATTTTCCCATATGTATTTGTCTTAGATATTTCTAGGGAAAGATTACGAATTCCTAAGCGAGCATCGATTGTGTTTAACCATGCCCTTCCCATGATAATTGGGAAATCCCCTTTGTCATTATTGATTTCAATCACCAGGAAGTCGGCTGGGTATGACCATCCACCTACAGTTGTAACAATGTCTTCAACCTGCCCCAGAGGGACAGTGATGGACTGGTCAGCCAGCTCAAGGCGGACATTGCTCTTCTTAAGTGGAGGTAGGTTCCAGGTCTTATATAATTGTTGTGAGATTAAGTTAACCCCGGAACCTGAATCAAGGAGAGCCTTATGTGGTTCATTCCCGGCGACTTGAAGGTAAACTAGGGGGACTCCTGGATCTGATAATTTCTTGGGAAGGTGACCAACTTTGATCCAGTCAGTTACCGTATGTGTTAGCATAACCGTGTGCATCGGACGTGATTTTGCGGCTGGAAGATTTCGCGAACCCGCGTTAGGTGTAGAAGCATTAGGAGGCTCAACTGCTTGTGAGGGCAACGGCGTAGTTGGATTGTTGGTCCTAAGGAAAGATCTTTTGGGTGGACACTTGTTAGAACCAATCGGGGCTGAAGGTTTAGGTGCCCTCGCAATGTTGGGTTGTTGCAGCTGAGTAGGGGTTACCCTGGGTTTTGTTGGAGCAGCTGGTGGTGCAGCCTTAGGTGCAAGAGGTGCGGATGTACGTGGAGGATGTCGCGGGTACGGAACATTTCTTGAAGGAGGGGGAATCCGAAAACATTCCTGAACGTGGTAGTAACCTGGAGGGCTCATGTAACTCGTAAAGTTACTTGGACAAACCGGCTGCTGCACATAATGACCATAAGGATCAGGCTGCTGGTAAGGGTACTGATGTGCTGGCGGTGGCATCCCCCACGACTGTGGGTATTGCCACTGCTGATGTTGTCCAATGGGCTGTGGAGGCGTTCCACTTGGATAATACGTCAAGGGTTGGTGGAACTGCCTCGGGTTACCTTGTGGATAAGGTAACCTTCTGGGTGTTTGCCGTTGATTAAGTCTTGGATTTAATGCATACACCCCAGACTCCTGCAGATGTGAGATAATTGGACAACATCCCTTAGGATGGTCATAGTAGCAGACCTCACATCCACCGTCATTGTCTGAATCAGAATTTTCAGCCTCATCGGAGTTAGAGATTTTTCCCTTACCCTTGTTATGTGCAGGGTTAAAGTTTCTCCGCATGTTTTTGCTTTTATCACTACTTTGCTCATCCTTAGACTCTTCTACGATTTTCAAAACTGTTTCTATTCGTGAGTCTAAGGAATCCCACATTTGGTCTACCTTAGCCGATACCTCCGTTGTTAACTTTTGGATCGGCACGGTTTTCCTGTTCACCAACTCTTCGAGTGGTGACTCATCCTCCTCATCACAGAATTTCACTCCCTTCTTGCGAAGGGAGGGATCACGGTTGTATTCCTCCGCACTTTCTCTTTTCCGTAGCTCACCCTCTTCTTGTGCTACTTGTTCCAACAATACTTCAACTTCATGGGCTCTTAGTTGGGAGAGTCTCCCTTGGGCGTAAGTCCCAAGAGTTCTTCTCGTTTCATTTCGTAGCCCATCCACGAGGTGGCGAAGTTGATCCCGCTTAGCGTACCCATGGCCCGGGCAACGATGTAGCAATGTGTAGTAACGGGCCATGGCAGCATCCAAGGATTCATGAGCTCCTTGTTTCCAGCCTTGGATCTGCTTACGCAAGTTAGACACTCTGGAGTACGTTTGATATTTGTTGTTGAACAATTCGAGCATCGTACTCCACCTCCTGATGGTTTCCGGTTCTAAGGACCGGTACCAGCTTTCCGCTTCTTTAGTGAGTGTCCTTGGGAACAACTTGAGTTTCTGCCACTCATTGTCTATGTTCTGCAAGGCACAGGCGTCGTGGAATGCCTGTAAATGATGTTGAGGATCAGCGTTGTATCCCCCTTCAAAACGTGGGATATTATTTATATCCAAACGCTTGATCCTACTGTCTTTCAAATGCCTTGTGGGAATCCTAACTGCCTCTCTAATGTCAAGCATACTTCGGGTTGCGAATAGGGGTTCGTCATGATCATCTCTTTCATGACGTCTGTGATGTCTACGTTGTGGTTCCCTATTCTCCCTACGTCCTTGTCCTTGTCCTAACTCCTCTCGACCTTCTTGTCGAGGCATTTCATCTCTTCTACCTTTACTTTCCGCGTTATGCTCATGGTGGCTGCGCCCAGATGTGGAAGGAGAGGGTGAATGATGTGATGAAGGGGAAGAAGAAGGGGATCCATCACCATGGTGATGTTTCTTGCCTTCTCTTCGGCTGCTTCGGCCCCGATCGTTGTGACGATCTGCATGTCTGTCATTAGTGTGAGTGATTGTTCCTGCCGTGAACAGCTTGTGCTCACGGGGATCAGAGCCTGGAATGTGTATCGTTGATCTAAGGCCCTGATGCCTAACCTCTTCACCAGAGTGAGGAGGAGGAACATCATTTTCTAAGAAACCCGTTGTGAGGGGTTCCTCGTCTCCTATTTCACTAATGACGTGGGAAACCTTGCCCTTCAGTAGTGAATGTTGGCTCTCCTGCCTTGCATCCCGAATACGTTGGGCTTTTGTGGGACGATAATCCCTCAGAGTGTAATCATCCGCAACGTATTCAGTAATCAGCTCTTGCATGCCATACCGTACCAAGGCACGGAAAAGCATGTTGGAAGCAGAGCGATCTGGGGGTAACACAATGTTACCTTGCATGTCTCTCCACCGCAGTTGCTCATCTTGATGGAAAACAAAGGTAAAATCTGGCACATACTCATCGGGATGAGTATATGTGACCTTAGCCTGTTGAGGACATGGTTGATTGCGGTTATGTGTATGATGCTGACTTTCTCCTGTATTGTCCTTAGGTGAGTTGATTTCGTGAGAAGAAGCCATTTTTATTGGTGTGCAACTTCACCGTTATTTATTGTTCTTTATTAACTGATTAACCCTAAGGTTCGTTTTAAGCTCACAACGATGTGAGTGATATCCCTTATGTTAAATTGGCGAAAAAACACTTAGTCCCCGGCAACGGCGCCAATGATGAGTGGCGAGGTACCCCTACACTCCACCATACGAATACGAGCGTACACGCGCGATCCGGTCGAACTCCGCAGACTAAATGCCTTAACGCCACAAGAAACACTTGGGGTTAATCGTTCGTTGTCTTCCCAGGCTTGCTTGTATGTGTCACGGTGTATGGTTAAGCAAGTCTGAGGTATGTGATTTTTTTGGTATTTTCGGCTTATCTTCTATGCTACCAGGAGAAAGGGTTGAGAAACCTAAACTAACTCTAACTAAGATCTAAGTCTAAATTAACTAGCGTCAGCATCCGTTCCCACTTACCGGACACACCCTGAACTATGCAACTGCAGCTTACCAAACGCTAATCGTTACTGGGATCGCCACACGTAACGCAAGTGCTCGAAGTGGTCGTACTGAGGCACCTATTTAGCCTACGTGTGATAAGCAGCCGATTCCTTAGCCAGCCGTACACACCCGTGGGTGCTCGTAACTAAGTCGTACTTATCACACGATCTAGCCTAGCAATGAGCAGCCGATTCCTCAACTAGCCGTACACATTAGACCCGGGAGTTACCAAGCGCAGAATCCTGGAATACGCTACTGGGTTACCAAGCATCCAATGCTCGTAATTGAGTCGTACTCATGCATTGCGTCAAGCAGCCGATTCCTTGACTAGCCGTACACGTCCGTAGACGCTCGTAATCAAGTCGTACTTGAACGCACTAGGAAAGCAGGAAATAAAGCAATAAATGAAACCACGTGCTGCAAGGTTTATCCAAACAAGTTCGTCTTTATTGCCGTACACAACTTGGGTTCAGGTTACAAGCTGCTCGAATAAAGAGCCGTTCACTCTAGGACTCCTACTGCGGGCACATGGGAAAAATTCTAACTCTGGAGTGATCAATCTGCCAGAGCTTCGCTACTTCTAGCTAGGATTTTAAAATAAGGGGAGTGCCGCCTCTTATTTATAGATATGGCGGCGGACCGCGATATCGCGTACGCAATATCGCATGGGATGCGATATCGCGGCACATGCAGGTCGCGTCTCATCACATCATCATTTGAAAGCTCAAATAAAGGCCTACATGCCTATATCCATAGAAGATTCAAAACGCTTTTCAATTTTCTAAAAATAATTCATGAACTTTCATGAAATTTAAAAAATGGCAAAGAACCCTATATACACAACTCTACTTAAATAGCCATAACTTCCTCACCATAACTCCAAATTGAATGGGATCTATAACTGTTGAAAATATTATACATAATCCTAGAAACCCATAACAATATGTTTTAAAAATATAAAGCTATTTTTTTAGTAAAAAAAAATACAAAACATTGCTTGCTTTTTCACCTAAAAATCACAAAATTGGTAAAACTTAGCCTAGTCATGAAACATAGCCAAAATGGTCAAACCAACTTGTACCTAAGTAAAAACACATTGAAATAAGGGGGTAGGATTTTGTTAAAATTTAATTTAAACAAGTCCTTAGTCCTATCTCTAAGGAAAACTGCTCCATGTTCGTAAAATTGGAAAAAGCATTAAAACAACTAGTTCATTTTGGAAATCTAATTTACCAAATCAAAAGTAGCCAAACAACCTTATATCTATGTAGATAAGGCTAACATATGATGTAGGATTTATGTGGAATTAAAAATAACAAGTACATGAGCGTAGATTTGAAAAATGAAATAGATAATCAAAAACAAAATACATAAAATGGAATAGAAAACCAATGAGAATGGCCTACCTTGGAAAGGTAGCAATCAAACTCTCCCCAATCCTCGAACATGGTAGGCATGATAGAGTTTTAGTAGTGGAATTCACCTCATGTAATTTAGGATTTCTTATAGGTTCAGTTTTCTTGGTCATGATGCCAAAAAAGTAGGAAACATGGAAAACCCTTGTTCTTGGAAGGACTACACTATGAAACCTCGAGGACATAGATTTAACCTTGATTTACTAACTAAAAGAAAAGCAAAAAAATAGTTAAAAATTATTGATTAGAAGTATAAATATAGTAAAGTAGTATAGTGTAATAAAATTTTATAATACTAGCACATATAATTAAATAAAATTTGTTTGATGAAAATTGGAGTTGTGCATAGCAGAAAAAAGATAAATGTCTAAAAGTTCCACTAAGTTTATCATAAAATAGTGCACAAAATAACAATCCCAAAGATACTTGTTTTGTCTCAAAAAGATATCTAAAAATAATGTTATTAATTTTAAAAATTTATTAAATGAAATCAAAAATATTAATAAGCATGCCCCAAAATGAAAAATATTTCTAGAAATCTCATGATCCCAATGGCATAGGCAGAGAATTCATATCTAATGAGCAATAAGTAGACCCTATGTTCAACCATATAAATCACTAAGTGTTCACACACAATCTGATCAAATTTCATGGACTTATAACCTTCTAAGTACGCTGGTCTCTAAGAAGTGAAACTAACGATTGCAATCATTATCTTCCCAATTACACTTTTGAAATGCAAAGGTATGATTAAGTGCAATTGAGGCATATGATTTTTATCATTTTTCATGTTTTATGTTCTAAGTCACTTAGGGATAAAGAATAAAAATATAATAATTGAATTGCTAATTTAATCTAACTAGCTAACATTTAACTAATTCTAACATAAGCATCCATTCCCACTTGCCATACACATCTTGGACACATTTAACGCTACTAGGTTGTGAAACGTTAAGCATTACTGGGATTACCAAGTGCCAAGCATATGCTCGAAGTGGTCATACCAAGCATATGCTCGAAGTGGTCATACTTATGTGCTTAATTAATTACTATTTAATCTAGCTTAATTTAGCTTAATTAATTACTTAAGTACTTAAAACATTAAAGAAAATTCCTTAAAATACTAAATGCATAAAGGAAATAATTAATCTATTTCAAAGTGTTGCATGGTTTATTAGAAGGCTCGTCTTTATTGCCACACACACTATCGTGCTCAAGTACAACAGTGCTCAAATAAAGATCCATATGCTCTTTGACTCCTATTTCAAGCACGTAGAAAAATATTTTAACTTTTAAGCACGAAAACTATAAGAGCTCCACTACAACTATGGCAAAAAGATGCCATAAACAGGGTGGGTGAGTGCATATGTTTAGGTGAAAATAGACACTACATCGATGAGGCCACATCAATGCATCAAATTCTATGAAGGGGTCACATCGACAGGGCCACATCAATGAGGCCTTGTTGACGAAACCTAAGAAAACACATCTCATCATACCCCCACAATTGAAAGAAAACTCATCCTCAAGTGAAAAAAAGAAGGAATAAGTCTTTTACAAAATTTTGAGAAGGTATGGGATTATTGATTGACTACTGACATTCACAAACATAAACATAAACAAATACTAAGTGCCCTACTGTATAAATTTATAATCATTACAAAATTTTTATGTTCAAGACAAAAAAATTAAACACTAAGACAAAAATGACAAACATAATTCCTTTGATGGTGTAAAAATGAGGAAGAAGTTTAAATGGTCCTAGGTGGTGGAGGTTTCTGGGGCTCCAAAGGACCTTCTCCTGCTTCAGGTGCACATGGTGGTTGAGGTAGTTGTGGTTGACCTACAATAATTGCAACTTTTGGTGGAAGATGAAAGACATCCAATAATGCCTTCATCCTCTCCTCCTTATCCTTGGAATCATTCATGGTCCATCCCACATTGCAAATGTGGGCCAGTGTGGGAACATCCCAAGGACATGGCATTGCTAGGAATAGCTCCTTCCCATTGATGAACTAGGTAGTGAAAAGTTTGCATTCAACATTGAATGTCTTTACTACATTCTGTAGCAATTGGTAGTCACTCATTTTCTTGGCTAGGTTCTTAGCTATAGATTATTGATCGGTAAAGCATTCCTGAGAACATCGAGTTCTGCATTTTTCACTTCAAGTTTCTACTTGGTGTCTTTGTGATGCTTGAACTCTACTTTGTACAACAAGTACAAATTGGCCATCTATTTCTCCAATTCATACCATGGTCATTCAATAGTTAGCATTACTAGATTTTTATAATGAAGATTGGCAGGCTCCATGTACTCTGTCATCTCCTTGATATGTAGCTTCTTCATGTAGATCTTACCTTGTTATAGTCATTGAGCCCATCAAAGATAGGCTACCAAACATCACCTCCTTCCTTGAGCTATTGGAGAGCCTTATTAACCTTTTCCTTTTCCATTTGAATATGTTTCTCATTAATTTATTTTTTAGATCAACATGATCTCTATAGTGATTTTTGACTTTCTCAAACCTGAAAGCCTCATTTTTCTAGGTGGCTACTTCTATTGCAGATTTTCAATGAAGGGCTCGAACTTCCACCATGGAGAGATTTCTATTTTTGCTTGGAAATCTCCTTAGTTCATTGTTCACTCTGGCTAGCTACTCCTACTATTGATGGATACAATCTTATATTTGTTACTTCTTCATATCAGCATTCTGTAGGAAATGATTTTTTATGGTCAAAGTTACATTCTCTTGGTGAGTTTGGTCCAAGGCCTTTTGGATATTATGCATGGTGTCATCAACTAAGGACTAAGCAAAGACCATCATTTCCTTGGAATCCTTAGCTTTTTTGAGCTTGTACTAAAGCTATTTGAAAGCTCCATCATGTGTTAATTAGGGGTTGAGAAATACAGGATTAGCAAGATGGGCTCTTACTTTAAAAACCTCCACAGCCAAGTGTTGGTTGTCAACTTGGGTTATTTCAAGTTTCCCCTCCATGATAATGCATTTTCCCTTTTCTTCTAATAGCTCTTACTAGGTTGTAGTTATTGTATTCGAAAGATCAAATACATCCAAAATTAGATGCCTTGTTCCCATAAGTCAATCAGCAACCCCTCATGCTGGGCTACATTCAATTTACCGCTAATTATTCCTACAAATTTTTGCACATCTCTAAGTGTAAAAACATTTAGTATAGACATCATAGATGTGTTCAGTTCTTTGGAAATTACATCAACAACCACGTCTACTACTATCTCTTGCCCATGGTGTTGCATCACCAACACAGTTGTTCCCTTATCCTCCTCCAAATGCACCAAGAAAGTAGCAAAATTCCTAGAGATTTGTGGGAATTTATGCTATTTTAAGAGAGATATCATTACCTCTTAGATGCTAGGATGTGATCTCATGAGAATTTATGTTCTTTGGGCTAAGAAAATTGACCCACATCCCTCCATTTGGTTGATGATTCAAGCTACTTAATTGAGGTGACTGATCACTGGACGATATACAGATGGATCACCACCACTTATTCCTACTAGTTGCTTCTACTCATGCAAGAGTTTCTCTTAGATCTCATGCATTTATTCAAGGGAAATGTGGGACTTCGATGTTGTTTCATGAGTGGGTAGTGGAGGTGGTGGTTACTGCTCCTCTTCCTTGATTATGGAAGGGATCTTATCTTTCATCATTTCTACCTAAGAGGCAAAAGAATCATGCCTGATTACATCATTGAAGTAGCAAACTATTCATGCCCTTTTGCATAGTTTTTTGATGAGGCAAGGAAAGGAAAGGGCCTTCCTTCCATGTTCATTTTCCTTGAATTGCTTCTCTATCTCTAGATAGATTAGCTATTGAAGGTTCACAGGGAATTTTCAACTTAGAGAATCACACACATGGGTGGAAAAGGTAGTCACCTTATTAGGCCTTACCATCAAATTGAGGTAATAGGTTGCTATCTTAAAATATATGCACTCTGCCTGGGTAAGTGCACCATACTCCTTATGGTCCACTCTATAACATTGCTAGGTCCACTCCTTTGCCTCTGGGTCTACTAGTGTGGAGATTTGTACTAAAGTTTTTCCAATATTAAGTAACCTAGAAGCCTATGCAATGACCTCCACCTAGTAGGACACCTGAATGTCCTTGATCTTCATAGTGGCTCCTATTTGGCTACCATTCTAGAAGAGATATATCTCTCCCATGTACCATTCCCCATTGGAAGTGATGATTGGTCACATGGAAGAGTTCTACAACTACATGTTGACTTTTGCTAGAGCATGGTCTAAGAATGATCAAAAGTTCAATTCTTGGATGTCATGTGGCTTGATCTAATTAAGGTAGGATTGAGTCAATATGACCTCAAGTCTTAGCACTAGTCCTAGGGCCGCATCTTGATGGGATTGCTTAGTTATGATCACTTCCTTGGAAATTTGTCAATAGATTTCACTTTGAGCTCCTCCCAAAGAGGTCTCGTCGCATGAGTTTCTACTGCCTATTCTTGGGCTTCTTGTTGATCTCTTTAAGCTTTAGGTTGTTTATCCCTTGGTTGGAATGGTTCTCCTTCCTATGGGTGTTTTGGTTTAGGTGTCATCTATAATCACAACATGACCAAGGATTATCACTTAATGTGTAACTTTGAAACATTTGGAATACCTTATCTCTTGGGGTAGTTACACTTGGCTAAGTTGTGATCATGGATGGTTTGATTATTTTAATATTATTTTATTAATATTTGATTACATAGAATATTAGAGTGTGTTGGAAGCATTTAAATCTCATTACTTAGTATTTTAATATTATTGATTCATTAAACCCATGGAGGAGTTAGAAAATTTATGAAAAATTTGATCATTGAAAACCTAAGGTTTGTGGCCTCCACAACATAGAGCATACTTTTGAAAGCTACAAGACTAAAGAATGGAGTGAATCAAACAAATAGTTTGAAAGCTATAGGCTCTGGAAGCTTTTGAGTTCTAAAAAATTATAAAAACTCCCCTTATGTTTGAAGGAAATGGAAAAAAAATCCTAAGTCGTAGGCACTATATATAGAATTTTTCCCATGCGTTGATTGGGCCTCATCAATGGGGCCTAGTTGACATGGTTAGCTACATCAACTGGGCCTAGTTAGTGCAGCTATTGATCATAGTTGACCAAGTTAAAATTTGAAAAATACAAGGATTTTTTGAGTGAAAATGGAATCAAATGGAAGCCCAAGAAGCTAAGAACACAATGAGATGCATGAAGAGGACTTGAGATTTCACAAAAGATTGAGATTGATTGAAGAAATACCTTAAGGAGCACATAGTTGGATGTAACCAATGGCGAATGCAAAAGATTTGATTGCCGAAATGCCTATAGATAAGGGACTTAACTACCCCAACCAAGAGATATGTAAGTGGATCCTCCCCATAGTAGGCTCATGCCCTTTTTTGCCCTTGCATAACCTTAGCTAAGGAGTTCATGGGCTCCTTAGTTAATTAATGGTTATGAAAAGTTAAGGATCAAATCCAAAAGAATCCATCTAATAATTTTAGCACATCAAACTAATACATTAAGAAAAACATGAAAATTGGCAGTGAGGTGAGTTATGAAAAACATTGATGGATGAGAGAGAAAGTGAAACAGAATTTCTAATCGTGGTCACATGAAGTTCATTGTGGATTCTATGGTTAAATGACTTGATAAAGTCCATCCTTAGTCCAGATAAAAAAAACCACCTTCAATGTCTTTGCATCACTACTCTAAGACCAGACCACCCCCTGAAAACACAAGAATGCTCCCATAGATCAAACATTATTCCTTATTTGAGAAGAAAAGAGAAGTAGGAAGTGAGAAAGGGCCTTAGTTAGAAGGGACCTTCATGCATGGGTAACATGTCTTTCTAGTCCTATAATTAGTGCTTGTAACTTGTTATTTTATCTAAGGGATGTGCTTTGAATTTCCATCATGTTGTTATTTTTTTCTTTGAAGTTTATGTTTTTATGGATTTTTGGATGGGAATGACACCATGCAAAGACTTATTCAACTTCTATTATTGGTTAACACATAATAGTAAGAAATCCATGAAAAATACTCAAGCACTCAAGTATGTAGAAAGGAATAAAGAGTACTAAATCCCCTTGAAGTCACATCCTGTTCAAACCTTTGAATCCTTCCCAAGTTTGGAAACTACCAAGGTTACAAATTCATTAAAGTTTCATTAATGGAAAGGGACCTTATATTTCCAAAACAAGGAAAACTATAGAGTTTGGGGACGGGTGAATGATGTGGGCTCACTACATGTTCCATGAAAAAGAAGCTTTGTCTTAGTCATTAATCATTAAAATAAAAAAAATAGAAACTAGACATTAGCAATCAAAAACAATAGGTACAAACTACCATTGACAAAAAACTATACCATCACTGTATCCTATTGGAAACAAAGAAATTTTATTAGAAAATAAGGAAAATTCACACAAAATTGAAAAAAATATCAAAGAAATTGTAAAATATTAAAGGAAAATAAAACATACTAATGATGTTGTAAAAAAAAACTTTTGGAAAAATAACAAAGTGTAAAATAGAAAGGTATAAAAACATAGAAAGTGTAAAACAAAAAAGTAGAAAAATTGAAGAGCCATTTTAATGATTAACATGGACAACCATCTCCCCCATGACTAAGTTGGAAGGAGGAGATTTGAAAAATTGAGCAAGGCTGCCCATTCGAGGAGGCATTGATGGTAGTAGCTTACTTGGGCTCATGGAAAGGTTTTAGTTGTTGCATGTTGACTAGCGATTTCTTGTTTGGGCTCTCACATTTGTAGATCAACATGATCGTAGAAGGAAAGGTTTCACAAATGATGTAAGGTCCTTCCCATAATGTTTAGAACATAGTTTGTTGAGGTATGTGTGTGGGGTTCTAGTAGAGAACCTTATCTCCAAGTTAAAATTTTGCCTTCTATATTCTAAGGTTATGACGTTTTTTTGTTAAATGCCTTATGTACTTCATTCAAAGACAAGGATACTAATCAATTTTCATCTAGCACATTAAGGTTGATCACTCTCTCTTTTTGTGCTAAGCTAAGGTCAAGAACTAGATCATAGGCTATTGAAAGTGTACAGAGCTTGGATTGAATTATAAGAGTTGGTAATTTTCTGACCACTAGCTCATAGGGAGAGTAGCCTATAGGGAGTTTCCATGTGGAGTAGTAGGCCCAAATGGCATCATTTAGTTTCATGCTCTAGTCTCTCTTATATTTGCTAATTGTTCGAGTTAATATTTTTATGATCTCCCTATTGGTAACCTCTACTTAACTGTTGGCTTGGGGGTGGTAGGGTGTTATTAGTTTATGTTCACCTCCTAAGCATTACATGAGATTGTGAAAAGTAGCACTTGTAAAATGAGTACCATTGTTAGAAATTAGTGCACATGGCACTCCAAACCTATTTACAACATTTTGTTATACAAATTTTGTAATAATGGAAGATGCATAGTCAATGATGGTTGCTACTTTTGCCCATTTGGTATAATAGTCAATAGCGACTATTATGTACACCTTTTCATTTTACATGAACATGATGGAACCCATGAAGTCTATACTCCAGATGTCAAAGGGTTCTAGTGGTTGGATCCACTATTGAGGTCCCTCCATTTGAGTGGTCATCCCACCATCTTGTTAATAGCATTTACAAGAGTACCAAGCATCCATGAAGATTGTTGGCCAAGAGTACCCTACCATTAGGATTTTAATGGCTATGCATCTACTTACATAGTGGCCCCCACAAGGATCCTTATGAGCATCTTGGAGAATGTGCAATTGGTCAGCATCAAAAACACACCTACGAACTAGGCCATCAACACACACCTTGTGAAGGTGTCTATTGATTTCCATGAACAATGAAGAAACTATTGTTTTTTTAATGGTGTAAATCTTATGACATCTCTTGAGCAAGAAGATAATTGAGGATGCCATTGTACCATTTTGATTCAATAGGCACTTGTTCATTTATTGCACTGACAAAGAGGAGCTCATTAGAAAATTGATTAGAGAGTGGGCTCTCATCCTCTTTGTTATTCCATCATAACCGAGACAAGTGATTAGTGATCACATTCTCAATCCCTTTTCGATCTACCATTGTAAGATCAAACTCTTACAAGATCATAAGCCACCATATGACATGAGGGCTCACCATTGGTTTATTCATCAAGAAGTGAATGGCACTATGATTAGTGTGAATAAATACCTTGTATCCAAGCACATAGTACCTGAATTATTTTAAGGAATAAACCACCACTATCAGCTCTTTTTTTGTTATGGTATAATTAAGCTATGCACTCACAATGCTTCAACTTACACAGTGGATATAATATGGACATTTCTGATTGTCCAACTATGTAAGCATAGCTCCCAAGGCATAGTTTGATGCATCTATGATGATGTGAAATGGTCTAGACCAGTCTAGTGCTTGTAGACTTGGGATTTTTACAAGCTTCTCCTTAAGCTATTGGAATTACTTTTTGCATTTCTCAATCCATATGAACAAAGCATCTTTCTTTGTAAGTTTGACCAATGGTTTCACAATCTTAAAGAAATTTTCTATGAATCACCGATAGTAGCCAATGTGTCCAAGGAATGACCAAACATCTTTAATGATTTTCAGTTGGCAAGTTATTCCTTGGATAACCTGAATCTTTTCAGGGTCTACCTCCCTACTTGAGAAATTCTATGCCTTAACATAATTCCCTCCTGGATTATGAGATGGCTCTTTTGCCAATTGAGTTAAAGATTAGTCTCCATGCACCTTTTAAGCACTTGCTCAAGGTGATCTAGGGCTTGCTCAAATGTAACATCATAGGTGGAGAAGTCATCCATGAAGACTTTCACCCCACTACTAATCTACTACTAAAAAATACTCAAGAGAAAGTGTTGGAAAGTTGTTGGGGCATTGCACGAACCAAAGGACATCTTACAATATGCAAAAATCCCCCAAGAAATTATGAATGTTTTTTTGTCTTGATCCTTGGACATGATCTGAATTTGGTTATAGCCACTATAGCCATTTAGAAAGCTATAATAGTAATGCCTAGAAATAGTATCCAATAGCTTATTCACAAATGATAATAGAAAACGATTTTTAAACATCGCCATGTATAATATCTTGAAATCAATATAGACTTGCTAATTACCACCTTTCATTGGCACAATTATAGGTGGGCTAACCCAATTGCTATCCACAATTGCATAAATGAACCCCATCTTGAGGAGTTGTTCAATTTCCTCTTTGATAATCCACTTCAATTTGGGGTTTAGTTGTAGTTGTGGTTGCCTCTTTGGCTTCATGACTAGAGCAGTATAGATGCGATGCTAGCATATATGAGGATAAATCCCTATGAGTTTAAGATATGACCAAGAAAAACATGTGGACCATTTATTAACCACCTTCAACAACATTCTTTTTTTCTTAGGAGAAAGGTTAGCATCAATTATCACTAGTTTTCCATTTTTCATAAATGCATATTCTATACTGGTATGCAGGGTTTCTAACTTTAGGGACTTCTATTTAAAACCATTATGGATTTCCAACTTTTTCCAATTAGTATCATCAAGTTCATCATAAAAGAGTTGATGATGAACTTGCTTCAGTTCATTCATGCCTTCAACATAGGCATAAGTTAGGCTCTCAATAGGTTCCATGCAAAGTGTGCTACTTTCAAAATCAGTTGTCAGCCACTAGATATCCTCTTATTTTATGGCTACTATGTGTAGGAACCTTTGGATTTTAGATTCATCTACATACTATCTACATGCTTTGATTGATGTGCTTATGATAGATCAATGTTTCTACACATAGTTGCATAAGGTATTGTTGTACGCAATGTATGGAACTCTCTTCTTCTCAATCTTTCCAAATGCATTTTCTTTGAAAATATCCATGGAAAGATCATTGACACCAATTTGCACATCAATAGTGCCCAAACAAGCCCTTCTCATAATGATTGAAAAGTCCTCCTTGCAATTGTTAATCTTGATTACTAAGAAATTGGTAAGATACAACTACCCATAAATAGTGATCATAATGTTCTCCAGTAATCCTAAGGGAACAGTGATGGACTGATTTTCTAATTCTAAATGTTGCTCTTCTTAAGAGGAGGTAGGTTCCAAGCGTTGTACATTTCATGGGAAATCAATTTAATACTAGAACCTGAATCAAGAAGAGTCTTATATGGCTCATTTTTAGTAATCTACAAGTAGATGAGAGGACTTCTAAGATTAGCTTTTTTCCTATGAAGGTTGCCAACCCTGATTTAATCAAATACATTATGAATTAACCTGACTATGTAGATCTTGGAAGGCGTTTGGTTTGAAGGGCTCTCAAAAGGAATGGATATAGAGGATGAAGGAGACATAGGATGACTGGCTACATAAGTTGGTGAGGGCTTCGTAGGGCTATTGGTTTAGAAGAATGATCTTTTATGGGATTTTGTCTTTGAACCACTCAACTTAGGAACCAATTATAAGTTAATGACCCTAGTAGTGTTACATTGCTATGGCTATGAAAGAATTTTTCCCTGCATGAATGAAGCAAGTGGTAACTGGGTTAAGGATATAGGAACATGTGCTGAAGGATGAGGAGGATGATAAAGGTATGGGGATTCCCCTCTAGGAGATGAAGAATGAGTTTTGTAGTACTGTAGAGGGTAGTAGTGATGTTGAAAGAGGTGTTACTAGAAGAGTCATGCTAAGACATGGGTTGCTGAACATAGTACCCATACAGATCTGGTTGCCTATAAGGGTACTACTACATTGGTGGTGGCATCCCCCATAATTGTGGATGCTACCATTGATGGTACTACTGATACCATTATGGTAGAACTCCACTTAGATAATAAGCTTGTTGTTCTTGGTGGAACTACCTTGGGTTGCCTTAAAAATAAGGTAACCTTTTGGTTGCTTGCCATCGTGCTAATTTTGGATTTAGAGCATACATCCCAAATTCTTGTAAGTGTGACATAATAGTGCAACATTCCTTGGGATGTTCATATTGTAAGATGTTACACCCACCATCATCATTTGATTATGCCTCCATAGCCTCTACTATTGTAGTAGCTTTACCCTTACCCCTTTGATAGGCATGTTCAGCTTCTTTTCTTCTTCTGCAGTCTGATCACTACCTTGCTCTCTGGATTCTTCTATAATTTTTAGAGTAGTTTGAAATTTTTCATCTAAATATTTTCATATTATATCAACCTTAGTGAAAATTTTAGACACAGATTTTTGAATTGGCAAGGTTTTACGCTACACCACCTCATCAAGTGGTGTCTCCCCCTCACTATCATAGAATTAAACCTTCCTTTTTCTGATGGAAGGGTTTTAATTATACTTAGTACTTTCATGTTTTCTCAACTCACCTTCTTATTTTGCAACCTTCTCACTTAGCCTTTAGATCTGATGAACTTGAAGTTTTGACAATCTCCCTTGGGCATAGACCCTAAGAGTTCTCCTCATTTCTAATCAAAGCCCATCTATGATATGGCAAAGCTACTCCCATTAAGCATAACTATTGCCAAGACATCTATGCAAGAGAAAGTAATAATTTTTCATGGCTACATCCAAGGGTTCATGTATTCCTTATCACCAACCTTGGATTTACTTTCTCAAATTGGACACTCTAGAGTATGTCTGATATTTATTATTGAATAGCTCAAGCATCACACTCCATCTATGAATTGATTTTAGCTCTAAAGAGTAGTATCAACTTTTTGGGAAATAGCTTAAGTTTCTACCACTTTGTTTATCTATTTTCCAAGGCATAAGCATCATGAAAGGCTTGAAGATGGATTTGTGGATCTAAGTTATATTCCCCCTCAAATTTGGTGATATTATTCATATCCAACCTCTTGATTCTACTATCTTTCACATGCCTAGTTGGAATTCTAACCACCTCTACAATGTTTAGCATGCTTCAAGTTGCAAGAAAAGGTTCATAATCATCATAATTTTGATGATGCCTATGGTGTCCATTGCTACCCCTTTGTTCATGGTAGGGCCTATGATCACTATTCCATCATTCACCTCTATTACAGTTTCATCCTCTATGGTGTCAATTAGATTTGGAGGAGGAAAAAGAAGATGCAGATGAAGAGGATGAAGAGAAATGAGGACTACCACCACCATGGTGTCTACCACCTTCTCCTCACTTTTCACAGCCACAATCATCAGGTTTACTATCATCATGATGCTTGCGCAAGCCCCTACCTTAACTCCCACTTTTGCTTGAACCTAGATTGTTGATAGTGAACTGTAAGTGTGGGTTCAAGCCCCCTTCACCAAAGTCAAGGGGTAGAGAATCTTCATGTTGAGAACCCCTAGAGGGAGGATCCTCNAGGGGTAGAGAATCTTCATGTTGAGAACCCCTAGAGGGAGGATCCTCCTTGATATTTTTATTTATTGGGAATAAGAGGTTAGTGAACTATTTTTCCTTCATAGCTTCATGGCGCTTCTCCTTGTATTGATCTCATTTGCATTGTGTTTTTGTAGGATGGTAGTCTCGATAGTTATGATCTTGCACAATGTATTCATCATGAATATTTTGGATGTCTAACCTCTTAAGAGTTTTCAGCAACATCCAAAGAATAGATTTATCAAGAGATAACACAACATTTCCCTCGATATCTCTCCACCATAGTTATTCATCCTGATGTAGGATGAAGGTGAAATCAACTACAAACTCATCTAGATGAGTGTACACCACTTTGAATTCTTGGGGCATTAGTAGTTTTGATTCATCATGCCTATGAGAAGAAAACATTCTAGATTAAATAAAAATTTAATGTGCTTAAATTATAATAATTATTTTTTAAAGGATTATGACCTTAGGATTTGTTCCAATGATTTTAAATAATATTCACTAAGTTCTAGATAGCGTACGTATCAAACTATAAGTCCTTGGAAACATTGGCAATGATGAGTGACAAGTAGACCTGATGCCCAACCATATGAATCACTAAGCATTTACACATGATCCGGTCAAATTCCTTAGACTTATAGCCTTCTAAGTACACTAGTTTCTAAGAAGTGCAACTAATCATTGCAATCATTGTCTTCCCAATTACACTAGTGAAATGCAAAGGTATGGTTAAGTGCAACTGAGGCATATGAATTTTATCATTTTTTATGTTTTATGTTCTAAGTTACCTAGGGATACAGAATAATAAATACAATAATTGAATTGATAATTTAATCTAACTAACTAACATTTAACTAATCCTAACATAAGCATTCATTCCCACTTTTCATACACATCCTAAACATGTTTAATGCTACTGGGTCAGCAAACATTAAGTGTTACTAGGATTACCATGTGTTAAGTGAATGCTCGAAGTGGTTGTACTTATGTTCTTAATTAATCACTATTTAATATAGGTTAATTAATTACTTGATTAATTAAAACATTAATAGAAATTGCTTAAAATACTAAATGCATAAAGGAAATAATTAATCTATCTCAAATTTTTGCAAAGTTTATTAGAAAGCTCGTCTTTATTGCTGCACACATTGTCAGATACAATAGTGCTCGAATAAAGATCCATATATTGTTTGACTTCTACTATAGGCACTTAGAAAAATATTATAACCTTCAAGCAAGAAAACTGCAAGAGCTTTGCTACAACTATGAACCTGGAGGGTGAGCACATATTTATAGGTGAAAATAGACACTATGTTGATGAGTCCATGTCAACACATCAAATCCCATGTCGAGAGGGCCACATCGATGAGGCCTCATCAATGAAACAAAAGAAAATGTGACTCATTAATATCTATCATAATTTATTCCTTATTCATAAAAATAAGTACATGGCTCAAGTAGCCCAAAAGTATACATGGTTTCTATTTTACAAAAATACAAAATACATAAAAATTATTTTTTAAGTTGAGAGGGTCCATCTTATATAGAATTAGTCCATCTTTTGTCTTATGTCCCCCTTCCATTGCTTTCTTCCATTACTTTCTTGTCTATTCTAATCTCTTTTCATTGAAATGCAAGAGGAGTCAAAACTCCCCAAATAAGAAAGGTTATTTTATTTCTCTCTTCATGGATCATAAATATTATAGGCCAAAAGGTTATTTTATGGAGCATGAAGATTATGGATCAAAAGTCTCAAGATACGACTTGATAAAGGCTTCTAATAAAATATGCAAAAGGTTGTGAGGTCTAGAAATGTCATAAATTTTCTTAAAATCTAAATAAAATCCAAGAATCCAAAGAATATATATATATATATATATAAAATTTAATCCTTTAGTATTCAAAAATAACACAAATTTTTTTAGCAAATTTTTTTAAAAAAATGTATATTTTAAACAGGCATCTCCAAAGGCTAGGTCTTGATCATCCTCATTGCCAAAGGGGCTCATTGATAGGTCTTGGAATAAGCTCACTACTATCATCAGATTAGCTTTGTGATCTCAAACAAGTTACGCATGATTAGGTCTTGGCAATAGTCTCACTACTAACATCCTTAACAACCAAGGCATACATATCATTGGAAGGATAGCTCTTGACTATGCTTGACTACATACCACTAGACTCAACTGCTTAGTGCAACTATTTTGGCTAAATCCATAACCTCACTTAAACTTACGAATCAAAATCTAGGGTTGGAAATCCATCCAACAACCCTTGTTCTTGTGGGATGGGTTCCACTAAAGAACACACTACTACTGCATACAAATGGGGGCATCTAAAATATTCGTAGCTCCCCCTACCAATTGAGCAAAATTGGCCAAACAAATGTTATTATTTTATTCCAAAAGTCCAAAGGATGCTCAGAATGGCCAAAATCCACAAAAGCTCAAATTCTTAAAAATTCTTGCAAAATCACATTTATGTTATGAACAAATCCCAAATATTCAAAAATATCCAAGGACAAGTTGGGGCATAAAGTTTGCAATTTCCAAAACTCACCAAAAGACCAAAAGAAGATACAAATAGGATTAAAATATTATTTTTTAAAAATACCAAAAATTACAAAAATTTGATAGCATCTAGTCATAATAATTAAAATTGCAGAAAAATAGCAGAGAAGAAGGAAGTAGAAAGGAGAGGTAGAAAATTCATAGCAATATGGGTACCCGTGTGGAAAATAAAATAAACTTCCTTATGTTGACAAGGCTTCCAAAATTTTCCTATGTCTTCATTTTTCGTCTAATGCTCTCAATTGGTTTTTGCCTTTCCTTGCCAGTCACACCCAAAACCCTTCTTCAAACTATGTTAGGATGTATCTAGAGCTACTATCTATTTATAGGAGAAAAAATGAAAGAAACTCAGCTCCAATCAAGTTCAAAATGGACAAGAAAAGACAAAAAAATGTCTTTACAGGAAAACATGGTAGTAAACTAGTTTACAAAATAGCAATTGCAAAACAAATGTCAGAAAAACAAGAAATTGAAAAAAATACAAGGCCACTAGAAAATGAAGGTGGTGAGAAAAGTAATATGCATATGCATGTTATGCATACATCTTAAATATATGCTTCATTCATAATGCACATAATGTGATTTTTCATAGTGTTTAATCTTAAAACAAAATTCACATGCTTTTTTCCAATGATGACATTGACTTTTTTAATTTTAATTTTTAACTTTTCCAAAAATTATTTTATGTAAGATTATTTTCCCTAATTTCTCTTTCCTTGCATACAAACACTTGTATCATGCATATCCAGACTCTAAATCAAATTTCATTTAAACCCACACATTCCTCATTAAGTGCTCTACTAAATCATGTACTAAAATATCATCTAAGCATGAATTTTCATGGTTTCCTAGTTCAAATGTTGAAACTTTTATGGTATTTTAGCAAACTAGAAAGTGTGATATCAAAAGAACCATAACTCCAATTCTAGTGAACCAAGGATCAAAATCTACACATTGGTAAGGTCAAATGTTGGGTTGGACATCATCCTAAGGTACTTCCTTAACAAGGTTAATTTATGCAGTATTTAATTATAATTAAAAATGAGCTCTAAATCCTAGTTTAACGATAAAGGGTAACAAAGGATATGGTTTGGGTAGCGTTAGGGTCCATTATTGCTCCATGACTAGAGTATTGAATGTATTATCCATCAGTTTCTTTGGTATGATAAGAAACATAGAAAAGATTTTTCTAGATTTTCTTGGGATACTTGCACTAGTAGTAAGAAAGATGATGGAGTTGGCCTCATTAATTATTATAACTAGGGAATTTCTCTTGGAGAAAAATTAATTGCAAAGTGCATTAATGGAGATGATGTTTGGATGCTTCTTTTAAAAGACAAACGTATATAAGGAAAACCTAAGAATGATAATAGTTCATCTTCTAATAACTTTTTTCATTGTTTTCTTTTTCCTTAGGCCATTTCTATTATTGGTTTTTCAAATCTTAAATAAATTTGGAAGACATGATGCAAGCTTAGTAAATATTAAAATTACAATTACACTATAGTTTTAGAGGATATGCTTAAGAAAATTAGCTTAATATGATATTTTTTTTAATGAAGAAGCTTGAGCTACTAATGCATTTAGATTATGTACCACTTGAAGTAGATTTGGTATCACTGTAGTTTCTTATCTATGTATGCATGATATATGGATTACTTGGAATGAAGCTTCTACCCTCTATGGTTTTAATAGAAAGAAAAAAAGAAGAATTTTGAAAAATTAATTTCTAATCTTGAGAATTTATTTAAAGTTGATAATAATTTTCATTAAGATGTTTTAGAATTTTTTAGAAGCATGAAAAATATTTTTTTTCCTTTTAGTTCAAAAGTTACTTATGGAATTATTACAAAGAATGTTTTTATTCATAAAAAATTTAATAAGACCTAGAAAATGTAATTATCATCACACTTTTGGATAGGAAAAATTTAAGATATTTGGAAAGCTCTTACATTTTCTAAAACTCATATTTTTCATGATGTCTCATTCATCAACATCTTCCTATTGGCACTTATCTTAAATATATGATAAATGTTTCTCCTCAAAGTCCTCTTTATAAACATGAAGACTTATTTTCTCATGTTTTTTTATTGCCTTCTTGCTCAGCATGCTTAGAAATGGACATCCAAAATTTATAGTAACTTTCAATCAAGAATAAATGAAGTCATTCTTAATGATCAACCTTCTTTTCCTACTTCATTTCTTTGCATTTGAAATTATCTTCAATTCCTTTTTTTCTACTCTATTTGGAAACTTTGATGTAAAGTTATTTTCTAGTAGTAAGAGCATAACTATGACCTCTCTTCAGATGTCCAATATTAGATCCTAAAAATTTCTCTTTTTAGCTACAAATTCAAGGAAATAAGCTCCCAGTGAAAGTTGAACAATTAATTTGTCTTCTACAATATTAGTTTTTTTTATTTTGGAGGCTCAAGGATGGGAAGCTTTTAGCTTTTGTTGCTATTTATTATTTATTCATTCTTTTTCCTTTAGAGAGAGTTTTCTTCTTCTATTTATAAGAAATCCTTTAGTAATAAGTGAAAACCTATTAAGGTGCTTCTGAATAAGGGCAATATCAAATCCTTTTTCTATCCTAGAGGGAAGATTTTTAGGATAAAAATATAAAAAGTCATTCTTAAAATTGTTGAGATTTTTCTTTAAAATTTCTTTTTAATGATATTATGTACTTTGAATTTTTAAATATCATTATTCATTTTTGTGGGGTTTGACATTTCCTACTATTGCCTCCTCTTTTTTTATTTTGTACATCAGCCTATTTTCTTGGTTTATGCTTTGCTACCATTGTTTAAAAAAACATTTCTTGATTTGAGTAGCATGTTTTACTTAATTACTTAACCATCATGTCTCTTATGGGATGTATTTTTTTCTTTTTATTTGACCCAAAATATTTTTTCTAATTTTCTACATGCAACTTTCTATTTAGCCTCAAATTAAATTTACAAACCAATCCCAATTCTAGATGTCTTCTTGAAGTAATTATTCTCTTAATAAGTTGATGTTGTTATTAACTATATGTTTACATTAGTAGGATAAGAATGAATTTTAATTTTTTAATATAGAAAATAATAGATGTGTAATAGCCCACTTTTAGAAATTTATTCCTACTTGGTATGTCTTCTGGATTGAACCCTTAATGTTTTATTTGACTACCCTATGCTTTGTGTTGGTACCTTGGTGTGTTATTCTTGTAATTTATATTCTAGGTTTATTTGTATGGTTGAACTATGCACCTTTTAATTACTTTTATAAGGTGTATTCAATATTTTAACTAATTTTTTAAGCATATGTACATTAATTCATCTTTTAAGATTTTGAGTAAGTAGTTATCAAGTACTAGATGGGTAATTAATACTTGGGATTCTACATAAAACATATGGTATGCTTTGATTATTATATGTATGACATGTTTTTTGAGTGATCATTTGATGTTTAATTAAAATATTTTATAATTCATTTTCTAGATAAGTATTATTGCATAGTGCCCTCCTTCCCTAAAATGGTTATATTTGAGTTTAAACCTTAGACCTTAGTTAGTATGTAGATTTGATACAGTGATTCTATGAGGACCAAAGTTGGATATAAACCCTTTTTAGAATTAGAATTTATATTTTAATTTTAGATTTGAGTTTTATGTTTTTTATTTTGGATTTTGATTATCTATTGAATTAACCCCAAATTGCAGTATAAATACTTGGCAATTTTTATATTAGAAATTATCCATTTGCTTCACTAACATCTAGGATATTGAGCCACTAAAGGACATATTGTTGAATAAAAGAGGATCCATAGTCAAGACTATGCAACCTTCTAGATCTATGTAACTTCTTTTGCTTTTAGGTTTTCATTTTATATCTCAGTTGCATCCAATCATAGACTTGATGCCTTAACTTAGGGTTTGAAGCCTAATTAGAAAATATTAGTCATAAGAGGATTTTTGTTAACAACACCTCTAGTTAGGTAGGGAATTTTATTATAATGATTATTTTTTGGTTTTGGATTAATTTGATTATTAAACTTTCTATAATTAACATTTTTTTGATGAAATAAATTTTGTAACCTATATTTAAAAATTTCAAATTTTTATGATGCATAATTTTATAAACTAGATTTGAATATGTGGAGCTACAATCATGTCAATATTCCATCATGAATTTCATCTAGTTTTGACCTATTTCAATTTAATTATTTTTTTCCAAATTTCATAGTTGATTAACTTAGTGTTATAGTTCATATTAGAACTTCTAGACTTCATTTGTAATGCCTTGTCCCTTATAAGAGGGTGGAAATGTATTGTAAACAATGTAATTAACCTTCAAAAGAAGGGGTGCCTAGTTATGAGGAGTTACGATTATTCATGTACCCCTCAAGAATGGGTTTGACCTAGGCCATTTAAGGCTCAATTTAGAGGTCATTCTGGCACAAAGTTGTGGACCTTGAATTGGTACATAATAGGAGTTGACTGAAGTGGCACAAGAAGGGACTGGTCACCTCTTTGGCTAGATAGCCTAATCATGGTGGTAGTGTTGTATTACCTCTAAGGCTTAAGTGGCATGGAAACATAACCTAGAGGACATTACAATGTACCACTCTTATTAATAAAATTTTTCTCTCTTTTTTCCTCTTGTTAAATTTAGTGCACTAGTAATTTATTGAGTTATTCATTCATTAAGTTATTTCATGGTATTTCAATTATCACACTCATGAATGTAATGAATTAAGCAATGAACAATTATATTTTAATGACATCTGGAAATAGGATATCACATTTGGTATTAGAGAAAACCACGATTTAGGAGCCAAAGTGGAAGAAAATATTATTTTTAAAAGAAGTAAATCGAAGTGGAAGAATAAGGGAATAAAATAGGAAATGAAATAGAAAAGAAGCAGAATAGAGAAGAACTAGGATAGAAGAATAAGGGAAGTAGGATTGTGATGAGTTATTTACCTTAAAGACATCAAGAAGATCTAATAATATCTTCAACTAGTCTTCTCATTCTTCCTCAATGTTATCCTTCTTACTTAGTATTGCCTTACATCCCACCAAACCACCACACAACTATTTAATATACTTGGCGGCATTCTTCACTACAACCATTGCCTCTTCCCTCTTTTTAAGTTTAGTCTCCAAAAAATTCATTTGAAAAGATTGATCAATCATGTCATCTTGCCATTATTTTTCTTTCCTTTACATGCATAAAAGCAAGATTAAAATTATGAATTATGAATAAAAAGATCAAATGAAAGAAAGAAAAAGAAGAGCATAACTACCCACCTAGATTTGATTAGTCTCCACTTAAAGGAATTTCTCATGAATCAATAGATGATGCACAAGACATGTAGCACTCTCCATTTCTTCTAAGAATTGCTCTATATTTTTGACAACTTCTGGATCATCATTGGGAATTGGATGGAAAGATGATGGAGCACTAGCCTATACCAGTTCATAGTCTTCCTTGAAGTTGCATGATCAGGACTCCTGTAGGTGGTAGATATCCTCACAAAAAGAGTAGGATGTGTTGCTTGTAATCCATTGATCAAGATGCCAAAAAATAATTAGTTCTTCTTTAGCAGCCACCACCATTTGTCCCAGCAAGTAGGAGGAACTTGAGATAGAGACAAAAGGTGTTACTAGAATGGATCCAAGATCTAACATTGGCATTGTCTATGGTAAGGAATTCCTTACAGGGGTTGCATGAATATATGTCATACATAGTGATCTAAATGGAGGAGTGGGAGTTTGTTCAAGATCTACACGTATGGTATAATCTCTCTCCATTTTTTGGATAAAGTACCTATGACCCACAAAGATCTGCAACACAAAAAGACATCACACAAGAAGAAGGAAGAAAAAGGTAGTATTCAAACTTTAGAATTAATTTTATTTACCTTTGGTTCTTTTCCTTTATCTTTTTTTGGTACTTTCCTTTTATTTTAAAATTATGTTGCCTAATATGTTGCCTTTGTAAAAGAAATTTTTTATTAAAAATTAATAAAGTAGACCATTAAATCAAAATATGTGTATATGTACAAAACTTTAAAGTAGTAATCTTCTATAGGCATCCTTGAAGCTAATTGAACACTTCTAAAAGTTTATGCACCTTCAATTTGTGCACCCTTTGTTGGATCATTCTACATCCTAGGTTGCACTACCAATTGTTGCGATCGAAAAAATCAATTGCTAGAATAAAGATCAACAGATCAAATGCACAGCAGTCTTCAACCCATTAATCCCTAGGGCCTTTAGAAAAAAAATGGGATTCAAGGCACTTGGCTTATTTGGTAGATCAACCAAGGTCTTGGGAGATTTGCAAAACAGTGTAATGTAATGGAATGCAAAAAAGAAAAAAAACTTGATAACCGATTTGAATAATGTACTGAATAATATATATATATATATATATCTTACACAAAAAACCAAAAACTTAAAAATTTATTGAGAAAATAATAAAGAATAAGTTAGAGAAATGTGTACAAATGGTGCCTGAATGGGTAGTAGGAGGATTTAGTTGGATAGGGGTTCAGGGTCCACTGAAGTGATGCAGTCAACTCCATGATCTAGATGTCCTACCACTTCCAATGCTATTGAACCTCCAGTGCCACAATCTTATATTTGCAACATTGGCTATGGTGGAGATTGAGAAGCATGAAGAATCCAAGCTACCCAAGTGCTTTACGTTGGGAGTTGGAAATTATAGGAGTGTAGTGTGGAGCTTGAAAATTCAAAAATCCTAGAGGGGGTTACAAGGCCACAAGGTCATGGGATTTCTACACTAGGTTCAAGAGAATACAAGTGTGGAAACTTGTAAAAAGGCTCTTGAGTGCTTGAGAATTCCCAAGTATAGAACTATGAATAAGTTGTGTGCAAAAATGTATGTATGCCAAAAGTTGCTGAATCATATCAAAATAAATTACTCAACCTTTTGAAAATTATTGAACTTGTAAATGGTGTTTGAGGTTGGCTTTTATAAGTTTTTTTCCCATGTATGGGGCTACAAAATGGCTATAATTTAATTGCACAACAACTACAAATTGGCTTCCAAATTGTTGCAAATTTCTACCTCGTTCAATTGAGATGGGTGTCCATTTTTTTTTGGGGTGGGGGGTGGGTTACCATATATAGTAAGTGTCTTCCTCCCATAGCAATTCCATTTACTATAAATAGTAATGGGGCCACACCTTCCACACTGGAGATGAATCTTCCATGTTGGGCTCTCCACTATGCTTGCTAAAGTGGCTAGTCAACATTGGAATGCATGAACTGTCAAAATCTGGTTATTGTGGCTTTCACACTAGGGATATGCAATTTCCACTCTAGGGATGGAGCCTCCATGCTGGGGAGGGAAGGTTTCTAATTTAAGCATGCAGTCTCCAAGTTAGAGGGGAAAGTTTCCAAGCTAAGGGAAAGCCCCCCACCTCTCCACATTAGGGGTATTTCCAGCATAGAAAAACGTATACCCCCTATAAAACCCATCAAATTACCATTTTTGCCATTCCAAAAGGCATTTTTGACCTCACCTCCCACCCACAAACACCCCCCACCCCACCAAGCCCAAATATTGACACTAGGTGACTTTTTTCACTTGGGGAATGAGGCTTTGACCAATTATGAGGCACTTTTCAATCCCAAAAGTATGGAATATGTGAGATTGTCCCTTATGGATTATAATCTTCACATTTACAATGAAGTTTTACCTTGGGTTTCATGAGGTGAATGCTACATGATGAAAATGGGCTATAACATGCACATTTTTGTGGTGTTTCAATGGTCCCTCTTTGTTGGTGTTTGGATGATTAACCCAAGAGGCACAAACAGAGAATAAAAAATAGCATTGCATATTATAGCACTAAAATGCATACAAGCCACATGAGAATCAAGTGATCCAAGTTACCAAAGTTGCTAGATTAAGGTTGTGGTAGGCCATGGTACTAGTTTAAGGCCCTGGCAGGCCTTGTTGCCAGTTTAAGGTCATAATAGATTGGTGAAAGTAGGCTTGCTTACTAATGATTGTTAGCTACTTGTAGTATGGCTTTAGATAGGAATGATTAATTAGATTGGCCAACTCATTCTCATCCATGTCCTCTATTCTGAACACACCATTCCCATAGTCTCTAGTGATAATAAAGGGTCCTTCCCAATTAGCTAAGAATTTTTCAGCATGCTTGCAAATAGCTTTGAGGACTAGGTTACCCTCCTTGATCTTATGCATGATTAACTTTTGATGATGCTATCACCTCTACCTCTCTTAATAGTGTTTGATATGAGCAAGTGCTTGCATACATTGCTCCTCCATGGAGTCTAGGGCTACTATCTACAACTCCTTGCTCTACTCCTTGTTGATGAAGTTAGTCAAGGCAATTTGAAGTGAAGGCACCTATAATTCAAGAGGTAAAATAGCTTTAGAACCATAAACCAAGCTATACGAGGTCATACCAGTTGTAATGTGATAGGTTGTTCTATATGCCCATAGTGCATGGACAAGCCACTCATGCCATTTTTGCTTGATATTGTTAAGCATCTTCTCGAGCAAGTTGATGATGGCCTTCTTTCTTGCTTCTACTTGTCCATTGGCTTGAGGGTAATTGGATGATGAAAAAGAATGCTTGATACATAGGTTATGACAAAAATATTTCATTTCATGGCTACTAAATTTTGGTTCATTGTCTATAATTCATGGTTATGCTAAAATGAGCTACAATGTTATCTAGAATGAACTTTTAGACTTGTTCAAATGTAGTCTTCCTTAGGAGAATATCCTCAACCCACCTTGTAAAGTATTCAGTTGTGGTGATGATGAAACTATGCCCCATGAAAGACTTAGGAATTATGGGCCTAATGATATCAAACCTCCATCTTTGAAACAACAATGTTATCTGAGTGGTATGCAATTTAGTTGGTGATACATGTATGAGGTTGCTATATCATTTGCATGTGTCACAATGCTTAACCTTCTACACGCAATCATTTTCCATATGAGGCTAGTAATAGCGTAACCATCTAATCTTAGTGATCATAGCTCTTGATTCTATATGTCCTTCATAAACACCCTTGTGAACCTATTCTAGGACTATTCTGGCTTTAGTTTTACCTAAGCACTTTAGGAGTCTACCATCATAGGATCATCAACATAATGTGTTATAACCCACGATGACATACTAATTTGATCACTTGCATACACCATCCTTTTAAGAAATATTCAGGCCTTGTGAGGATTCACCATGCATAAGATAAAATTTGATATCATCATACCATTCCCTAGCAGGAGCAGTATGAATGATGACCACAAAGATATCCTTAATTTTCTATGTGATGGGAGTAGCAGAATCCATGATTAAGGTGGGCAACTTACTAAACACATCTAGCATCACACTAAGGGCTGATGTTACAATTCCATCAACTATGGTGTTTTTTTTGGGTTATGTGCTAGATATCAACATTGTAAATTGCTATAACAATTACTTCCCTAGGTCATAGTATGGTTGTAAGTATTTGGATTTACATGCATAGAATTTGGTTACTTGGTTAACCACAAGTTGTGAATCATCTTTGATTACTAAGCATCTAATTCCTAGGTCATGAGCTATCATCATCCCTCTGATCAAGCCCTTGTACTCCTCTATGTTGTTAGTACATGGAAACCCAAAATGATAGGCAAAGGATTGGATCTCACCAAATGGAAACATTATGATGGAAGTGGCACTAGCCCAATGGGTAGTTGAAGCTCCGTCAAAGTGCATAACCACCAAATAAACCTTAGGTACTTGGCTAACTATGTTAATATGTTCATCAGGGAATTCAGGATCTATGGCTACTTGGTCATCAACAAGTAAAGTTGTGAGTTATATGACTATAGCTTGACCTTTTGTTGAGGATTGAGAGATGTAATGAAAGTCAAACTTTGTAGTTATGGTTTTTCATCAAGCTATATGACTACTTTTGTAAATGTTGGTTATTATGGCTCTAAGTATGTTGTCTTTATAGATGACATTGACTAGGCTTCTGAAGAGGTAGTATCTCCACTTCTTCAAGGAGAAGACTAGTGTTAAAGAATACTTCTCCACTTCAGTGTATCGGGTCTCATGGGAAACTAATGCATGGCTAAGGTGGTATACTAGCATCTCCACTCCATCATCATGTTTTTGACAGAGTAGAGAAGCAATGGATGTGTCGAAGATGGAAAAGTAGATGTAGAATGGTTTACCCTCTTTTGAAGGATAAACTATCAGTAGTTGTGCCAGCTCTTGCTTAAGGTTTACAAAGGCCTCTTGGCATTAAGCTGTCCACTCATAGTGAACTCCTTTCTTAAGCAAGTGTTGCATAGGCTGTAACTTATCCATAAGCCTAATGATAAATCTACAGAAAAATTGTAATTTTCCTTGTAATCCCCAAAGCTACTTAAGGTTGGTAGGTGCTGCTAATTTAGATGTGGCCTTAACCTTATCAAGATCAACACATATCCTTGCTTAAAAGAATACAATGCCAAGCATCTTACTAATCTTTACATCGAATACACATTTCTTAGAATTGAGCCTAATCTTGTATTTGAGACATCATTTAAGCACAAGGTCTAGGTCATTCANAGCCTAATCTTGTATTTGAGACATCATTTAAGCACAAGGTCTAGGTCATTCACATGGTCATTGGCCATCTTGGACTTAACAACTATGTCATCTACATAATCATTAAGCAAACCTATCATGTAATTGCTAAATATATAGGTCATGGATTTTTGGTATGTCACTCCTACATTCTTAAGGCTGAAGGGCATCATAGTATTACAAAAGGTCCCACATGGGATCATAGAGGTCATGCTAAGTTGATGTTCTAGGTTGATCCTAATTTTGTTATATCCCAAGAATCCATCCATAAAGTATAACAAGGCATGTCTGTCCATAGAATCGATAAGTTAATCAATACTAGGCAAAGGTAAGTTAGCCTTGATGGTTGCTTTATTTAGGTATTGAAAGTTAATGCAAATATGAATACTTCCATTTTTCTTAGGAACTAACATTATGTTGGATACCCATTTTGCATAGTTGACAACCCTAATGAAACTAGCTTGGTAAAGCTTTGAGATTTCATCTCAAACTGCTAAGGTAAATTTTCCCACTTTCTACTTAACTAGTCTAATGCTAGGATCTAGTATGATGTTGTGCTAGACTAAATGTGGATCTAGGCTTGGCATATCTTCATATGACTAAGCAAAGGTCTTAATGTTATTTTCTAGGACCTTGGTGATGTCTTGAACATATTAAAGTTCCAATGAGGAACTTAGTTTAAGGGTTTTCTTCTCACCACTGTTCATTATAACAAGAACCTCAACTAGAGAGTCTTTTGTTATGTCACCTAATTCTAAGTCAAAGATTTTGACTAGGTTTTTAGGCCATTCTATAGGTTTTACTATTGAGGGTATGTGGTCTATAAGACTCTCAGGCTCAAAACCTAGGTAATCAAGGTTGATACACCATTCAATATCATCGTGAGGTTCATGTAGATACAAAGGCAAATTGATTTGCTCTTAGGTACTCCTTTTTTTATCCTACATATCAACCAAAAGCATACTAAGTGGCATCTGGGTAAACATGAATAAATAATGCTAAAATGCTATACAAATTATGCAACTACATGTGAATCTAATGCAAACAAGGCCATCCAAGGTTGTCAATGAGATCAGGACCATTTGACAAAGTATAATAAAGGCCAAACAAAGGTTAAATAAAGGTCAAGCAAGGGGAAGTATAAGAAATAAGGCTACAAGTGATCAACAAAAATCATAATTTTTCTAGTTTTAGGCCTTAGCGGGCCATGATGCCAATTTAGAGTCTTGGTGGACCATGATGTCCATTTGAAGCCTTAGTAGGCCATGATCTCATGGTGTCAAATAGTGGTTAGGGAAGGTCAAACCCCACTATTTTATACCATTCAAAGGCTAAAAAAAGATGAATAAGCCTATAATAAGGTAAATAAAGAACATATAAGTTGTATAAATGCCATAGAAGGTCAACAATGAAACAAAAGTCCTAAAAATAAGCCAAAACATTATGTAATAAGGGAAAAATCAAGCAAAATAGGCTATATATAGATCAAAAATGCGGTTTTTACTAATTTTAGGCCTTAGTAGGCCATGACTTGAGGCTACAAGGCTATTAGGTGAGTTTAGGAATCAATCAGGGCTATTTCTTGGCTATTTGGACCTAGAAATTGAGAGTTTTGAAGCTTCCATGCTGCACTCAGCATGGAAATAGGGACCCTTAGCATGAAAACTAAGAAAAATATATTTTGGGCTATTCAAAGGTCCAAAATTAAGGTTCAAGGACATTCTTAAGATAGTGTAGGGTCAGATGCATCAAAATTAGGCACTCCAGAGATCTATAAAGGCGAAAAAGTAGGTTTCAAAGCCTTTGCCCCCTCCCCCTCCCCCTTCCCTCCCCCGTC
>MNCI01000667.1:738034-755763 GCA_015680685.1 Gnetum montanum | reverse complement strand
TATTGGGGTTTTAAGCTTATACAGACAAAGGCAACAACAAGGAGCCTTTTTCCTTGAGTCAAAATGATTTTGAAGTAATTTATAATAAAGATAGTTACCATAACTTGCTTGTTATACATGATGGTCATTTTGATATAGTAATCAATTCTTCTCTTGGTTAATCTTTTATTTATTACTTTCCTACTTATACTTTTTAGTCTATGTTTTAGAGGGTTTTGCTATTTTGACCTTCACATTTCATGTTATTTTTTGAGATGTCATTGGTAAAAATGTTTTGTTACAAAGTCATTAGATCCAAGTTTAAGTTGTAACTTGAGGCATGGCCTCCTACTTTGTTTTTTAAATCCCTCTCTTTTCTAAGAATCTAGTGCTTTAAAAGTTGATTGCATTTTTTAAGATCCAACACACACACAAGTCAATTTCTATCTAATAACAACAAATTATTAAATCTCACCCATTTAGTATGTTCCCATAGGTGAACCAAGCTTTCACCACTCACATGCAAGACTCTCACATGTTTTAGGCAAAGTGTCCAAGAGATTTGGTGAAATGGAAAATTAGTCCATTTCAACCATAACAATCTCCTTGATAACTTGGAAAGATCACCTTAACAAAAAAAAAAAAAAAAAGAAGTAAAACTTAATGTTATTGCCATCTCTAAATCAAAATATTAAAGATTAAAGAACACATATTTCCTTATAATTAATTAAATAATCTAATACCTTGGATACAATCGCCATGAAGGATCAAAATCTGCAAAGATGACATTCTGCTAAAAACATCTGCAGGCCATGGATATTCATCGTTATCTAAAACAACTTGTGAGCCTTTTGAAACTAAGCTTAGTGCTTCCACTTTTTTGGTTTCCTGAAATTGAGAAACATTGTTTTGAAGTGATTTCCTTGGTGTGTAAATAACTGAAACTGAAATTTTTTTAGGAAAAAGCTATTTATTTAAACAACTAATGCCATGAACCCCAAATCAACAATTATAACACCAAAATCATCATGGGGAAGATCTTTCAGGAAGACAAGGAGACCCAAGCAAATGGAAGTAGTAAGTTTTGACCTTATGAATTTATTGGACAATAGAAACACACATGGTATGAGTTTTGAAAACATCATTAAAAAAATTATCTAGAACAAATTAACCAAAATAACATTAATTAAAGAAATTACAAAAAAATTAATCTTTTTACTTAAAAAACCAAGTCCTAGTATCACCAATAAATAATCACAAAGTGGTACCTTTTCAAGAGATAATATGTTTTTGACATGGGAAGGATGCCAAACGCGGCTACGACCGCTAGGGAATTTATCTTCATCTTCAACTATGCTCTTCCCCAAGTCTGCAAACACATCATGCATACCTAAAACACCATCATAACTCACATGAATTAAAAGATTCTTCTTCAAAGCATCAATAGCATTTTGAACTTCTTGTTCATCATGTTCATAATCATTTTGCCGAACTTTAACCAGGACTTCTGTTTTTTCCCCACGGAAAAAGGTTGCCACATTTAAGAATAAGCATTGCTCCAACTCTGAACCAAGATTGTCATAGATGAATTTTAATATCTGTTTTACATCAGGGAGCAAAGAATCTTTTATTTTATTCCATGAATCATTCCAACCTCTAATATCTGTTTTACGAAGCTTGGCGCCCATTGAAGTCAATACTAAAGGTATTCCTTCACATTTTTCAACCATCTTAAATATCAGCTCATGAAATTCATGCTTCGCATTGTCGATTCCTCCAAATGCATGCCGGCAAAATAATTCCTTTGACGTATGGAAGTCCAGACCGGAGATTTCCCGCTGAATCAAATTTTCAGAGTACAGGTCAATGGCAGGATCATGTTTCAGAACACCCTTTTCCCGACAAGTTACAATAATGATGCTGTTTGGACTTAACGAAACATTTTCAATAAACACAGTACGGAATGGCAGTTCTTTGTCAATATTGTCTAGCACCAATAAAATTTCTACATTCTGCAATCTCTTCCATAACTGTTTCTTCATTATTTCTAAAGAGCAACTCCCCTCATCTTTGAAAAGCTGACTTAAAAGCTCTTTGTAGACTTCTTTTACACCACCTCTCTCTACAAGTCCTTTAACATCTTCATTTAACATCTTGAATGAAACAGCACCTGCTCCTCCAACTTTTAGCGTAAATTTTGTTATAAAGTGCTTTGGCAAAGGTGGTTTTTCCTATACCTGAATACCACTAATTTCCAGTAACGTCACACCATGCCCATTTTGACAGCATGTCACGATATCATGAATAGTGCTTAGCAACTGTTCCTCTATTCCAACTATGTTCCCTGAAGTAACTATAAATCCAACACCAAGTAGGTTACATATCCGGTTGACAATGGTCATGCAATGTTCACTGTAAAAAGAAAAGGGCTAAAATTACAGAATCAATTTTTGTAAAAAGAAATGTATATATTTATTTTGATACATGTCCTTTTGTTCTTTATGGTATACAGGTATAATATCAGCCCTAAAATTTATGCCCGCAGAAAGGATTGTGAAGAAAGCCATCTTAAAGTGGCTTAAAACTTTAGTGCATCAAAATGTTTTTTGATTTATAGTGGTTATAAATTGTTATTTTGTTTATTGTGAATAAACCATAAACCCCGGTCAAAGTTTGCTATTATTAAAAAATTTAACGTTAACCGCAAACATATCTAAAGTTTAAAGTTTAAACCAATTGACCAATAAACCTAAATTTTGAGTCATATGATAATATTCAATATGCTCTGGTTGATTTGAATATCTTATGATAAATTGAAAAATCAGATGGTAAAAATGGGAATAACTTGAGATAACAATGGAATTGAAATCCTTAAAATTAGTAAAAGAAAAATATATATCTTCAACCTTTTTCCAATGTTTTTCAGCAACAAAAGGATTCAAGTATAAAATTTGTACTTGTTCAAAATTATAACAAACAAAAAAAAAGTCAATATAAAAAATATATAATCCATCCCATTTTGAATCAGCTGTTTTATTGCAAAGCTATTAAATATCGCATTCCAAGCAAGCTGGTAGATTTCACCATCTTAACCTAAAACTAAGACAAACTTGAAAAATAATATTAACATCACTCACCCTTTTCCCACATGTCCCGTTAGAACCCCAATCTTGTGCAGAGCCTCTCTCCACTGGTCAATGTCTTCGCTGGAGTACCTGCCTGTCCTTTTGAGGTTCTGAAATCCCTCTCCAAAGTCTCCTTTCACATGTCGGACATCTGAGGGTTCTATGTCATAGAAAATAGGAATCAGAGTAGATGTACCGGTGTCGTGTTTGTGCAGCATCATCACCAATTCTCTAAGACACAAAGGACAGTCTGCAAATCCCCTGGAAAGTATACACACATCCACATGAGAACATGCAAGGGCTTCTTTAATGGCCTCTCTTAATGTCTCCCCACTCTGCAACTCTGCTTGATCGAGAAACACCTTAACACCTTTAAGGCATAAAACGTTATACAAGTGGCAAGCCAACGTCCTCTTTGTATCCGGACCTGACAAATAAACACATCATACTTCTGCAGTGGCACTGAAGAAGACCCAGGCTCAGTACCCATCTGCAGTGGCTCCTGAAACGATGAAGATGATGAGCCAGTATCTGGATGCAGCCGCCCTGATAAAGGCCCAGGTTGCGGGAACTGTGAGTATGATGATGCAGTACCCAGATGCCGTGGCTCAGAGGAAGGCTGAAGATGCAGAAACGTTCTTTTGGCTGCCTGGGAGTCTGTATCTTATTTCTCCTCCATTTCTGTCCGGCTTCGCTTCCATGTTTTGTCTCCCATATCCCAACTCTTGAGCTGCTCAGTTGTTCCAGCAAAGACAGGTCCAGAAAGATGCAGGTATGTGAATTGAATGGCACACGACACTAATGCAGCAATGCAAATTCACTAGTCTGTGCAGTGTGAAGTTATTTCTCCTATGAAATTCAGGAATATATCGTCCAAAATTTCTTGGCTAAGCATGACATTTTTCTCTGTAATGGCTAAACAAAAGTGGTCAGAGAAAGTGGAATTACGCGTGACGCAGAAGGTGCTCCGCGTTATTGGAAGGGACCACGGTATGTAATTTCACGGTACAAATCAAAGCCGAGCATAGCAAACCATTGTTTCGCGGTCAAAGGGGTCGGCACAATGGAAACATTTGCTTTTTATGTGCAAATTATCGTCTTCCACGTCCACCACACAACTCTAAATAATACGCCGACCAAAGAATAATATTTTAAACCAAGCAAACCTTAATCATTTGTTTTTTCCCGCTCGTATGATTCCGGGAAGTGGGTCCAAGGTAGAGCGACGATTTTTTAATAAGGAAAAACTCAAAAAGCAGTTTAAATTAACAAGCAACAGAAATTTTACGTCTGATCATATTAACACTTCTGGTCCCATCATGACTACAGCCATTAAGATGATAACATGTCATTACTTGAGTAAGGTTATGATGTGCAGGCACATAGAAAATTTGCAACTCTGCGTCAAAAGTGCTCCGCGTGACGGAAAGTTCCTGGAAATATGTAGAAATCAAAGATAATAAATAAAGAAAAACATTGGCGTGCGCTTGTCCCTCAAGTCTCGCCCCAGTTTACGCTGCACCAAGGAATCTTTGACGTTTCCTTTCCATCGGTAAATTATCTTTCACGTCTATGCTTGTCATGATAAAAAAAATATGAAAAAGGTTACAAGGATATCATATAGATTAAAATCACAACATTCTAAAATACTCGAAGGTATTCAGACCTTGAATTTTAAAAATATGTTGAGAGCATGTGCTTTGTAATCTAGAGATAGCTGAGATAGATACTTCTACCAGCTAAGTTTGCATATAATAATAATTATTGAAAGAGTTCTTAAGTAGCATCATATGGGATCTTATATGTTAGGCTATGTAAAACACCCTTATGTTAGGACACAATAAAAGATAGCTAGTAGGTAAGCATGGATTTGGTGATGCACAAGATAGGCAAGTGGCATATGTCAATTGACATTGGAGGCCATTGGAGTTTAAAATTGAAGATCGTGTATTTTTTCGTGTTCCTCCCTTGAAGGACCTTACATGATTTGAAATTGGCTCCTAGGTGCTACAAAGGATTGAAAGGGTTCCCTATTATATAGCATTACCTCCTCAATTGGCACATGTACATGTTATGTTCCATGTATTCATGTTGCAATGGTATATATATGATGAGTAGCATGTGATTGATCATTTAGGGACACAGTTATAGTTTAATGTTAGTTATGCAAAGCACCAAGTTCAAATTGTAGATCACATGGTGAATCATTTATGCAATAAAGTTGTTTCTATGGTCAAGGTTTTGTGAAATAGATGTAATGCCTCAAAAGCTACTTGGAAGTTGGAGACTAAGATATGGGCAGCTCATCCTAAGATCTTCTAAAACGAAGATTTTTAAAGATGGGACCTTATTACATCCCTTCTGTAGGCCTTGTGTATTGCATTATGATTATGTGTGTGTAATCTTAGTGGATTGTTAATGATGAGTTAATTTGTTATGATGGTGATTTACATATTATAATGCTGGACTCTTATGATATGATTATGATGTCTTTACATGCTTAACTAACACAATTATATACGCTGGTCATGTGGATGTGTTAGGTAGGTGATGTGGCTAGCAAGGATGTTAGATTAAGATACAAGAACAACTGTCAGGTATGTATTTATGTTTTATGTGTGATTTGGTATCTATTCATTTGAATTGTAGTGTTATGCTAGGTGATGCTTGAATTTGATTTTGATATATGAACGTCTAGTGTATTTAATAGAATCTTCTAGGTTCAAATAGATTTTGATTTGGAGTTCGAGTGTGATGAGTGGTGAGGTACCCCTACACTCATCCATATGAATACGAGCGTTTCACGCACAACCTGGTCGAACTCCAAGGACCAAGTGCTTATGCACCTTAATGGAATACTCAAGGTTAATCAATCGCTGTCTTCCCAAACTTACTTGTATTGTCATGGTTGTATGGTTAAGTAAGCTTGAGATATATGATTTTTATAGCTTTTGTATTTTTTATGTCTTCTACTAATAAAGTAGAGGGAGAGAAAACTAAGTGGCTAACTTACATTAGTTATTCATTAACTAGTTTCTAACTGTTCCTAACACCAGTATTCATTCCCACTTGTTGTACACATCCTAAACTAGTGCAATACTGCTAGGATTACCAAATGCTAATCGTTACTGGGTTACCAAGTGCTACACGCATGCTTGAAGCGATCGTACTGAGTGTATTTAACTAAGAGGGTTGAAGGTTGAGAGAGATATTAATTAACTAGGAAAGCATTAAACAATAATTAATTACTAATTAGCTTAATCTGTATGTTGCAAGGTTTATCATAAATTTCGTCTTTATTGTTGTACACAAAATTGTGCTCAGGTACAAATTGCTCGAATAAAAATTTGTTCACTCTATGACTCCTACTACGGGCACACAAAAATAATTCTAACTCTGGAATGACAAAACTGCAAGAGTCTGGCTATGGGTCTAAATCTAATGTATGGGAACCAAGGGTGCCACCTCTTATTTATAGAAGATGAGGCAGGACGCGATATCACGTGGTGGATGTAATATCACGTACACGATATCGCAGTTCATCATACCCCCATGACTGAATGAAAACTCATCCTCGAGTTCCCTACAAAATATTAGGAAGGTATGGGATTATTGACTTGGAATAACAACTAATAGTGAATGGGATGACATGTGAACGGATTAACATTACAATACATGGAAACATTACTATTCATGACTACAAAAGTGAACACTATACACAATTGACATCTAGCCTTATTTGGTAGTTGAGAGAGAAAAGGAGAAAACATGTTGCTGCCGACGCCAAGATTGTGCCTTTCGTTGTCCATCCATAGCTGTTGATGAGACGCAGTTCACACAGGCCGCGATATCGCAACCGACGCGACATCGCATCCTTCCCTACGATATCGCGTACGCGATATCGCAGTCCGCGACCATGTCTATAAATAAGAGGTGGCTCTCCCTTGTTTGGGGATCCCAATTTTAGAGTAGCGAAGCTCTGGCAGTTTGATCCCTCCAGAGTTAGAATTTTTTCCGTGTCTGCCCACAGTGTGGTGAATGTAATTGTACGGTGTCTTTATTCGAGTGTGTCTTACTTGGACATGCACATGACCGGCAATAAAGATCAAGATTACTTCATCATTGCAACATTCACTTAGTTTATTTATTTGTTATTTATTTAATGTTATTTATTGCTTTCATAGCGCGATGTAAGTACGACTTAACTACGAGCATCTATGGGTGTGTATGGCTAGTTAAGGAATCGGTTGCTCATCGTGATTAGTTTCTCACCCTTAAACTCCTAGAAGCGGAACGAGTACGACTTGATTACGAGCGTTTAAGTGTGACTGCTTGGTAGCCCAGTGGTGTAGCTAGGGGGATCTACACTTGGTAACCCAATGGCGTATTTGGGGTCTGCGCTTGGTAATCCCAGTGGCATACCTAGACCTATGCTTGGTAGTCCCAGTGGCAGTCGTGCACGAAGTCCAAGATGTGTACGGTTGATCAAGGAATCGGTTGCTCGTCGCACTTAGGCTAGATTAGATTTTCTTACCTTTTTCCTCTTAGCTTAGATTTAGTTAAATATTATTTTCCACTGCCATCAGGAGTAGCATAGAATTAGGAACACATCATACGCCTCATCTAGACTAAACCATACGTGACATATGCAAAACTAGTCTAGATGGGAAGACAGCGAACTGCGACCTAAGGCTAACTATCTAGGTGCCACAACTAGTCCATCTGCGGAGTTCGACCGGATCGCGCGTGCGACGCTCGTTTCGTATGGTTGAGTGTAGGGGTACCTCGCCACTCATCATTGGCGCCGTTGCCGGGGATGGTGCTAGTTATCTAGATTAGTTATATCATACAAGGTCGCTGTAAAGAACTTAACGATATATCTCTTAAAAAGAAGAAATTATTAAAAGTCACATAAATTCGCACACAACAATGTCTCTCCGACAAGACGATAATAACGCCACACTTAGTGAGGATGTTCATTGGAGAACCAATGAGCTATATGACGATGAAAGTTGGAGTATACAACCTGAAGTGGGAGTTTCCTATAAGAATGAACAAAAACAACGTCATCATAACACACGAAGACATAACTTACCTGATGACGATGAACCCCCACTGGCCACTACAAGCTTCACGCAAATACAAGAGGCTGTTCGAATCTCACGTAGGCATCGTAAAGAGAGCCGACTACCCAGGCTCGATTTAAACAACTTTCCTAAATTTTCAGGAGGCTATGACTTAGATCCGCATCAACATTTACTAGCCTTCTACGATGCCTGCACATGGAATAACATTGATAACAGTTGGCAAAAACTGAAGCTCTTTCCTATGACACTCGTTGACCAAGCTAAAGTATGGTATAGATCGTTAAAACCAAATTCGATACGACGCTGGTCAACAATGGTAGAGGTCTTTAACGAAAAATATCAAACCTACGCAAGAGTGTCAGCCTTGAGGAAACAAATCCAAGGATGGAAACAAGAAAAACATGAACCCTTGGACATGGCCTTAGAAAGATATTATTCACTGTTAAACAACTGTCCAGGCCATGGGTTTTCCGAGGAAAGGCTAATGTACCATATCATTGATGGGCTACGTAATGAAACAAGAGAGACCTTAGGAACGTATGCCCGAGGTCAACTATACAACCTACGAACCCATCAAATCCAAGAGCTTATTAAGCGGGTAGCAAAAGAAGAAGGAGAAATAGCTACATGGGAGAGTGTTGAAAAACATCAACGGGACCAAAATCTTAACTCAACAAAGGTCCATGATCATAACAAGGAGAGATCAACAAATTCCAAGGTGGAAACATCATCTTTGCCAATACAACAATTGTTAGAAGAAGCCGAGGCAAAGATCAATAAGATGTTGGAATGGATGAATCAAAAGTGTGGAGAATATATCAACATCATTGGAGATAGAGTTTTCACAACCCAAGAAGCAGGACAAAATAGTAGACATTCGGAAAAAAAGAATGAAGGGAATAAGCGCTCAACTGCCAATCCTACATATGAATGCAACATATGCCTGTACGATCACCCCAAAGGCCAATGCCCAGTATTGTTACATCTACATGAGCATTGGGGAAACACGTTACATCCAGAGTTCGTACAGAGATACTGTGTTAGACCACAGTGGCAACAATCCCAGTCATGGGGGAATCCACCATTAGACTGGAGGCACCCTTCATATTTTCTGAATCCAAATGCTTATAATGTTCAACATCCTGTTTCTTCATTTGGGCCGCCACACTTTATCTCACCACAATACTATTCTTCGCAATACCATCAACCCATGCCTCCAACACAACCACCACCTTATGCACCTTATATTCCTCCTAACTTTCAACATTCTCATCCTTTCCCTCCTTCCACAATGCCACCAACTATTCCTAAGGTGTTTGTACCATGGCAACCCACGAACAACACTTGTGCTAGTACTACTAACAGCAGTGAAGAGCCTCCTCAACATCAAAGACGTCCTTTCTTTAAACACGACCGTAGGAAGGGAAAACATAACTCTGAGGCCACTGCATCTTCCAACCCAGCACAAGTCCAACCCTATGGTGCACCCTTACCTTCGAACCCAATGCCTCATGTAACTTCATCAGGGCCACCAACTAACACTCCAACAACCACAAGGCCCAATGAACACAACCATGGGAGGCATCAGCCCAATCCTTGCATACCATCTAATGGTCACAAACATCGTAGTGGGTCAACTCGTTATCCGGGAACTACATCGTATAAAGTGCCCCACTATGCTTATTATAATCAAGTGTGTGAACCCCGAGGGGATAAGTATGGACCAGCTTCAATATTTCCAATATGCAAGGATCCCCATTTTCCATTTATTAATCCTTGCCATACTCAAACGTTTAGTTATGGAGGATATCCCCCATTTCAATAACAAGCAGGATTAATAAATATTTTTAATTTTGTTTAATTTTACAACTTTTTTGTTTTTCAGTTTTTCATTTTTCAACTTGTTGTTTTATCTTTTTTGTGTGTTTCTGTGTTTGTCTTTTTCTGTTTTTGTAAGTAATCTCATCTACGAATAAAACACTCATGTGGATCGTTGGTTGAGATGTGTTTTATGTTATTAAGTCATGAGTGATCAATTATTTGCAACAGTGAGCCCACTACACCCACTCATCCACTCTATAAATAAAGAGGTTCTGTTCTGGGGTACAGTGACATTCTTGAAATTTTTAAACTTAAAATTAATTTTGTGCTCATTGTACCCAAAATGAAGAAGGACGGACCAAGAGGGAAAGATTAGGGTGTGACATCAAGGGGACTTGTGGATTTTCTTTGGTGACATCTGTGGGTGTTATCATGCAACTTGGTTGTACTAAGATCCTTGTAGATCTAAAGAAAAATGGGAGTAAGAGTAATCAAAAGGGCACTCGACAATCAAAAGCTGTTCTAGGGGGTCCCACTGGAAAGACATGCACCCATGCCTGAAGGTTGGTGGCTTCTCTGGATTCAGTAGAGAAAAAAAAAAGAAGAAGAAAGAAAAAGANTTTAACCCTTCTAGTGCCCACGGACACTTTAAGTGTGATTACACAAGGGCATAATAGGTTGAAACCTGCTTTGGGGAGGACCCACTTGTGTAATTTTTTTGTAATCTTCATTAATTCTCTGCTAGAACACACCATTTCTTACCCTCAGCTTCGTTTTCATAAATTTCTTTCCAATTTATTAACCCTCAAAACTTTAACGTTCCAATGTACCATTATATTCCCTTTTCTTCATAACCGCCAAAGTTTTAATTATTCAATTCACATCCTTATCATTCAAAGTGCCTCTCGAATTCATGTAATTACCCTTGAATATATTAATCCTTGTCAATGTCCTCATTTTACACATTAATTTCAAGAAAAATCATTAAAAATTTGGTCTTTACCAGGTGTCTCACTATAGTTTGGACGAGATATCGCGTACGCGATGTACCGTACGTGATATCGCGTCCCCTTTTCCTATAAATAGGAACCCCCGCTGCAACACTTAGCTTCATTTGGCATTTACACGGGGGGAAGTTTTAAATTTTTTCTCTGCGACTTGCGCTTGCGTGACCCTTGCTTTTTCACCTATATCTCGCGCGCTGGTACTCCAATTTTAATTCCGTTTGAACCTGCTTGAACTCGGAGTGTTCAGTTTAGTCGTAGGGGAGAGACACTTGCCGAAAAGTGCCTAACTTTTTTGAAATTTTTCATCGCCCAAAGGACATCAATTAGGGTAATTAATACTAACACTTAGACAAATTATGCCATAAATCATATGACCTTGAGTATACCGGGATATTAAAGTGGAAATCCGCCTAAGTCGTAGGACCCATTATCATACTTTTTGGGCACAATCACAAAATAACAAAAGATCTTTAATTAAGGCAAGTAGTAAGGTATAACTTGATTTCCTAAACAACCTTACTAACATTGGCTCGTGTGATTGTAGATGGCCCCAAAACGCTCCCAGCAGAAGAGTCCGACCCAAGGTGGAGCAAAACAAACTAGGAGAGGTCGAAGGCAAGTCCCTGCCGGACAACATAATGAACAGGAGGTGTATTCATTCAACATCCATCAAAAAGAACCTTCTACCAGACGATCCGGGCAGGTAGAAGGAGGAGCTGCTGTGCCTGAACTGGGACAACCACTCACGTTGCCCCCGAAATGTGTTCAGGCTATCCACACGAAGTCCACAATCGCTTCGGTGATTGTGGAACTCAACTTTGAATCTTTTCCAGAGTTCACTCCTGAGGTTGTTAGGGATCACCTCAAAGGGTCTCCCTTATGGCCTGTCCTCTCTGAACAAGGTGTCTGGTACTTAGGAGAAACGTACCTATTTTGGCACAATAAGGAGCAAGGCACCACGGTAAATATCGGTGGTGTGACAGTAGATTTTTCTGCACAGGCAATTTCGGAGGTGTTAAACCTTCCAAATTCAGGACCCCATGTTGCTCGGTTATCCACCCGATCAGACCCTGATGTGCGAAAAGATTGGCTAGAGAAGGCTTATGGCAGAGATAAAGCTTTTGGTGAGCTTACCACGGAAGAGAGAGTTTATTTCAAAATCGGAACCTATCACCTCTTCCCCACAAAAGGTTTAAAAAGAATATCAACGTACGCGGCAAGAGGATGTGCAGTGTTGATGGGAAAGGTTAGCGCTAACCTTCCTCATCTATATTTGACGGAGATCCTAAGGCGATTCAAAGAACGGAAGACAGGAAAAATGGCATTCCCTTTTCCTTGGCTTATCAGAAAACTGTGCCGTTGAGCAGGTATTCGGGGATATACAAATGACGTCCTCCAAAAAGCCCAAAATGCTTCTTACGCTGAATTATTAAAGGTGCCAGCTCCAAGAAAGAGCACTAGCGAAGAGTTGGGACCAGATGAAGAAGAAATGACAGAATCCCCTACAACTCAACTTGCAGGACCCAGTCAACCTCCAGCCACAGGCCCCAGCCAACAAAAAGAAGCAGGACCCAGCATAGGCCAGGATCAGCCACCGCCGCAAGACTATAGACAGTCGATGAGCCATCTGAGGGCCATTGCTGAGACGGTCAGTTGGGGAAGTCGTGATGATGCCAATCTCTTCCGTGTCATCGATGATGCCAGCCAGCCTACGATTGTAGTAGATCGCACACGGGGTGAGTTGTCAATGCAAACAGGAGGAGGGGAAAGTAGATGGTCACAACAGATCTCTGGACATGCGGCATCTTTTCAAGTGTAATTAGAGACTGGTGAAGAGGCCACTGTGGTGGTCATGCAACACCAGGATGCCGCGGGAGCAGTTGAAGTGGTCGCTAACCACATCAAAGAGTCTTTTAATGTACCTGTTGTGCCATCGGCAGATCTTTCAGGAGCATAGGATGCTCAAACAATTACTGGAACCTTAATGACTCCTGCAGAACATGAGGATGTATTGGATAGATTGCTTCAAACAGGACAAGTTTTAACATCCTTGTTTGACATCCCCTAGGATGTAATGGAAATTCAGTCAGACCTCATTTCGACAAAGAGGAAGCTGGTCATATCCGAAGTAAGGGCTGAGCATGCTGAGGCTGAAGTGCAAAAATTACAAGAGTAGCTCATCGCCTTACAAGCAGTGCAACGGGATCCTTTGCCATTGGTTCCCGCAGACCAGCTAGACAATTTTAAAACCGAGCAACTAACAAAACTAATTGCAGAAAATAAGAAGGTGGCAGAAGAAAAGGAGACGGCCACTTGGGATTCCTCCGCAGCAAAGGCACAAACTCATGCGTATATTAAGGCACTCAAGGCCTTGCAAGACGAGAATAAGCAGTTGGTTGCAGATAACCTTCGGTTGACTTCTGTGGAGAAGCAAAAGAATATTCTCGATGAACACTTTCATCGGCTGTGAGAACAATTCATTCGAGTCAACCAAGATGTAAGCCGTTTAGCCAGAGAAAATCGAACCCTCTCAATGGAGGAGGTATGCGCTAATTGACAGAAATCAGCCATCGAGATTAGTGTGTGGTAGAATGAGGCTAAACGACATGAGAAGCTGAAGGAGCATTTCCATGATTAGGTGGGGATGTACAAACAGATCTTGGAGAAGGAGATCCATATGGCCAAAGCTCAAATCAATAGCATTAGTGCCCAGCACACTGATTGGGGGGCCATATTGGACACTTATGCTTATGCCCACCAAGCGGAAATTAAGAACCGGGACCTGCAGATCTAGGACTTAACTGAATACATGGAGTTGGAAAACCTTCGATATGCCAACCTGGCCATGTTAACAGTAGGATGCCCAAGGTCAGAGCTCAAGCAGTAGGTAGCTTCCACCCATATTAAATATGAAGCAGAATTTGCAGAACGAAAGAAGTTGGCTAAAAAAATAGAGGTTGCAAATTCTGAACTCGGGGTGGTAAAAGAAAGCTACCAAGGACAGAAAGATGTGGCAATCGACTTGGCTCGACGGCTGACAGAACTTCATGAATACAAATATAGAGCCAGAGCCTACGAGGAGGAATGACGGGTGTTCGCGGCATGGTACATCAAAGCTAATCAGATGTTCCCGCAACTACCCTGTCCGTGGAAAGTGCCGACTCCATCAAACATCGAAGCATCAGCATGGACGGCACAAGACCCTCAGACCGAAGAGGAGAAGCTCTATGCTATTCTTCAGTTTCATCAACCTTCAAATCTCGGAGCACGTGACAAAGGGAAAGAACCCATGGAGGAGCCACCGCCACCAGGAACTACATTAGTTCCACATTTTTGTAGTTGTAGCATTTTTTCTCTGTGTTGTGTCTTCCCACACTGCGGCATTAGTCCATTTCTTTTTCCAGTTAATAATCCCATACCTATCCACTGTGTAATCACTGAAGCTTGTTCTCCTTGTAACTTGAGGATGAGTTTTTATTCAGTCGTGGAGGTATGATGAGACGCTGTTCGCATAGGCTGCGATATCGTGTACGCGATATCGCAGTCAACGCAACATCGCATCCCCCACGATATCGCGTACACGATATCGCGTCCTTCCCTACGATATCGCATACGTGATATCACAGTCCGCGACCATGTCTATAAATAAGAGGCAGCTCTCCCTTGTTTGGGGATCCCAATTTTAGAGTAGCGAAGCTCTGGTAGTTTGATCCCTCCAGAGTTAGAATTTTTTCCATGTTTGCCCACAGTGTGGTGAATGTAATTGTACGGTGTCTTTATTCGAGTGTGTCGTACTTGGACACGCACATGACCGGCAATAAAGATCGAGATTACTTCATCATTGCAACATTCACTTAGTTTATTTATTTGTTATTTATTTAATGTTATTTATTGCTTTCATAGCGCAGTGTGAGTACGACTTGACTACGAGCATCTACGGGTGTGTACGGCTAGTTAAGGAATCGGTTACTTATCGCGATTAGTCTCTCAACCCTGAACTCCTAGAAGCGGAACGAGTTCGACTTGATTACGAGCATTTAAGTGTGACTGCTTGGTAGCCCAGTGGTGTAGCTAGGGGGATCTACGCTTGGTAACCCAGTGGCGTATTTGGGGTCTGCGCTTGGTAATCCCAGTGGCGTACCTAGGCCTATGCTTGGTAGTCCCAGTGGCAGTCGTGCACGAAGTCCAAGATGTGTACGGTTGATCAAGGAATTGATTGCTCGTCGCACTTAGGCTAGATTAGATTTTCTTACCCCTTTCCCTCATAGCTTAGCTTAGTTAATATTATTTTCCATTGCCATCAGGAGTAGCGTTAGAATTAGAAAACATCATACACCTTATCTAGACTAAACCATATGTGACATATGCAAAACTAGTCTAGATGGGAAGACAACGAACTGTGACCTAAGGCTAACTATCTAGGTGCCACAACTAGTCCATCTACGGAGTTCAACCGGATCGTGCGTGCAACGCTCGTTTCGTATGGTTGAGTGTAGGGGTACCTTGCCACTCATCAGCTATGCCATCCATCTTGTTCCTTGCATAACCGTTCTAGCACCAATCCACCTTGAGTGTTTCCTCTAGGTCTAGTCCATTGCTGTATGATTGCCATATGCACACACGACACAGTAACATATCAGCAAGGATAAGTAAATCACAATACGATTGATACCTTGCCTCGGTGTAAGGTCCATTGGTTGAGTTGTGATATGGCCAATACAAATTCTAGAGATATAATACTTGTGACTACCCAAGGTGTAGGGGTTAGGAAAAATTGAAAAAATTGGACCAAGGCCCCCATGACTAAGAGTGATCCTTTGGTAGCGATAGAATGGAAAAAGATAAGGAATAAGAAAGATGGAGAAAAATAAACAACGAAAATGTCAATAAAATGGATGTTAGAGATGGGAATGAAACAAAAAAATGTTGATTGCGAAAATGTTTAAGGGAAAGAAGTTAACTAATGCACCAAATAGGAATGCTAGTGGGTCCTCCCCAAAGCAGGCTCATGCCCTTTATGACCTGAGAAACCCACATTCAAAGAGTTTGTAGGCTCTAGAAATGTCATTTGGGAGCAAGAGTTAAAGACTTAACCACAAGAATTCACTAAAGAGAAAACAATGCATCAACCAAAATATAGACTACTAATACAACCGGCAATGAAGTGGAAAATGGAGAAAGAATTATGGGGAGAAGAGAATGGAATGGAGTCCCAAGAATAAGGTGGTGTACAACTCCTTATGTACTTATGGTTAATGTGATTGAGTAGATCTCATTCCAAATCTAGCCTCAAACAATCCACATCCAGTGACTTCGCATTAATACACTTGGCCAATCCATCCACTTGAAGTAACAAGGATGCTTCCGCCAAAGAGTCACCACCATTTTGAGGAAAATAAGAAAGGGAGAAGTAGGAAGTGAGAAAGGGCCTTAGTTAGAGGGAACATGTCTGTTTAGTTCCATACGTAGTGCTTGTATCCCAGATGATTATTTTGTCTAAGGGGTGTGCTTTGAATTCTCACTGTTTTTTTTTTGTGTGAGAACCACACCATGCAAAGACTTATTTTTATTGGCTCAGCTTCTCGATAATGGAGCAATGTCAGAATGGTAAGAAAACTCAAGAAGAAAACATCCAAGAACCCAAGAGAATAGCCAACACAAATGCATCAAATCCCTTTGTAGTCACACCTTTTTTAGTCCTTGAGTCCTTTCTTAGTTTGAGAAATGCCCAATCATCAGTTCATTAATAGTTTTAGTATTAAAGAAGGGGACTGTATAGTTCCAAGCCAAGAAAGGCCATAGAAATTCATGGATGCATGGACAACATGGACTCATTACCTGTTATATCAAAAGAACCATACCTTAGTATCAACATTATAACTCAAAGGTAAAAACCAAACATTAGCAATCAATAGAATGTAGTTCATACCACCATCATGAGCACTTATTAGATGATGAATCTAACAAAACAAAAACAACAAACAAACAAACAAACAAAAAACAAACAGTCACACAAAGAAATGAAAAAGTAAAAACGATGGTGCAAAACAAAAAGAAGAAAAATTAAAGAAATTTGTAAAACAAAAATGTGTAAAATAAAAATTTAAAAAGGAATTGAGGGCCTCAAATGATTAGTAGAGGTGGCCATCTCCCCCATGAGTGAGTTGGAAGGAGAAGATCCGAAATAGTGAGCAGAGTCGTCCCTTCTCAGAGGTATTATGTGCATTGGCCATTCTAAATTCATGGAAGGGTTTAGTTTATTGCACATTGACTAACAATCTCTGATTAGGACTCTTAGGTTTGTATATGGTCATTGCCCCTGAAGGAAAGGTTGCATGAATAATGTAAGGTCCTTCCCACAGTGTTTGAAATTTTGTGCATTATGACACATGTGTGGGGTTCCAGTAGAAAACCTTATCTCCTGGTTGATACTTAACCTTTCGAATCTTCAAGTCATGATGTTGCTTATTATATGTCTTGTGCAACTCATTTGATGACAAGGTAGCTAATAGGATTTCATCTAGCACGTTTAAAGTTGCCAACCTTTGTTTTTATGTTAGATCAAGGTCAAGGTGGAGGTCAAAAGCCATTGATAGTGTACAGATCTCGGTTTGAATCAGAAGTGTTGGAAGCTTTCCATACACTAACTCATAGGGAGAGTAGCCTATAGGGAGTTTCTATGTGGAGCAGTATGCCCAAAGAGCATCATT
>MNCI01000667.1:692511-728444 GCA_015680685.1 Gnetum montanum | reverse complement strand
TCCCGTTTGTCATTATTGATAGCCACACCCTTTCCATTATTATTGGAAAGTCCCCTTTGTCATTGTTTACTTGTATCACTAGGAAATCAACTAGGTATGACCACCCACCCACAGTGGTAACAATGTCCTCCACCAGTCCCAAGGGAACAGTGATGGACTGGTCAGCCAGCTCTAAGTGAATATTTCTCTTCTTTAGTGGAGGAAGGTTCTAGGCTTTATACATCTCTTGTGATATCAAGTTGACTCTGGAACCTAAGTCCAAAAGAGCTTTACAAGGTTCATTCCCAGCAACTTGGAAATAGATTAAAGGGCTTTCGAGGTCAGAGAGATTCCTAGGAAGGTGGCCCTCCTTAATCCAGTTAGTGACAGCATGTGTTAACATAACCGTTTGTGTTGAGCTCTGTTTTTGGTTTGAAGGGAGCTCTAAATCCTTATTTGATGGGGAAGCATTTAGAGACTCAACCACTTGTGGTTGTGAGAGCTTGGTTGGACTGTTGGTTCTGAAGAAAGGTCTTCTCTTTGTATGGTTGTTAGAACCAGTAGTGGGTTTAAGGTTCACAACTCTCATAGCATTGCGTTGCTATGGTTGAGTGGGGAGTTTCCCTTACATTGCTGGAGCGGGTGGTAATGGAGCTATCGGTGTGAGAGTTGCGGATGGGTTTGGAGGATGGTACGTTTTTGGGTTGTCTCTCCTAGGAGAAGGAGTCCTATAATACTCCCAAGCTTGGTAGTGACATTGTGGTGTCACGTGACCAATAGAGTCATGTAGAGAGATTGGCTACTGTACGTAGTAGCCATATGGATCTAGTTGTCGATAAGGGTATTGTTGCCTTGGTGGTGGCATCCCCCATGACTGTTGGTATTGCCACTATTGGTTTTTCTCAATAGGTTGTGGCGGAGTTCCACTTGGGTAATACGTTAATGGTTGGTGGAACTGCCTTGGATTACCTTGAGGATAAGGTAACTATTGGGGTGCTTGCAATTTGTTAAGTCTTAGGTTGAGTGCATACACCACAGACTCTTGTAGATGTGAGTTTACTGGGCAACATTCTTTAGGATGGTCATATTGGCATATCTCACATCCACCATCATTATCCATATCAAAATCCACAACCTCTTCAGTGATGCCCATTTTACCCTTACCTTTGTTATGTGCATTGTCCATGTCCCTCTTTTTCTTTTTATCATAGTCCCTACTTCGCTCCTTAGACTCCTCTATGATTTTGAGAACAGTTTCAAATCTACTATCCAAGGAGTCCCACATTTGGTCTACCTTTGCCAACACTTCTATTGTTAATTTTTGAAGCAGCAAGGTTTTCCTATTCACCATCTCTTCGAGTGGTGACTCTTCCTCCTCCTCATAGAATCTCACTCCCCTTTTTCGGAGGGAAGGATCGTGGTTGTACTCTTCCACACTTTCTCTCTTACATAGCTCCCCTTCTTCCTTGGGTACTTGCTCCAACAATCTATGAACCTGATGGGACCTAAGCTCTAATAATCTCCCTTGGGCATATGTTCCAAGGGTTCTCCTGGTTTCATGCTTAAGTCCATCTATGAGATGGTGTAGTTGATCATGTTGTGCGTAACCATGGCCCAGGCAACAATGTAACAATGCATAATAATGGCCCATGGTAGCATCCAAGAGTTCGTGGTTTCCTGGCTTCCATCCTTGGATTTGCTTTCATAGGTTGGACACCTGGGAGTACGTTTGATACTTGTCATTAAATAGTTCTAGCATCGTACTCCACCTTCGAATGGATTTCAGTTCTAAGGACCAATACCAGCTTTTCACTTCTTTCATCAGTGTCCTTGGGAACAAATTTAATTTTTTCCATTCATTCTCAATGTTCTGCAAGGCACATGCATCATGAAATTCTTGTAAGTGGTTCTAAGGATCAGCGTTGTTTCCCCCCTCAAATCATGGGATATTATTCATGTCTAGCCTCTTGATCCTACTATCTTTTTTGTGCCTTGTGGGAATTCTTACGGCCTCCGTGATATCGAACATGCTTCAGGTTGCGAGTAGGTGTTCTTCGAGGTCATTTCTTTCATAGCGTATGTGATTTCTATGCAGTTCCCTACTCTTCTTTCTGCCATGCCGTGATTCTCTAGAATGCCCTCATCCTCGTTCTCGACTCTCTCGTTGAGGTTTCTCACTCTGTTTACTCTTATCCTCACGGTTAGGTTGCTTATGACTGGATCTGGATACAGAAGGAGAGGGTGAATGTGATGATGAAGGTGAAGAAGAAGGAATCGTCATGACGATGTTTCCTACCTTCTCTTTGGTGGTCTTGGCCCCGATCATGATTACAATTAGACTGCCCGCTCTTATCATGTGTTTGTATTCCCTCATTGAACACTTGGTGTTCATGGGGATCAGAACTAGGGTTATGAATCGTAGAGTGAAGGTTCTGATACAACACATCCTCACCATCATTAGGAGGGGGAACATCATTTTATGGGGAACCTGTTGGAACTGGTTCATCATCTCCAATTTCGCTTAAAACGTGTGGGATGTTATGGGGCCATTTTCCCTTCAAAGATGTATAATATCTCTCCTGTTGCAAGTCCCTTTGACGTTGTGCTTCTTTGGGATGGTAGTCCCTTGTGTCATGATTGCATGCAACATACTCTACGTACAACTGTGACATGCCTATTCGTGAGAGAGCACGAAGGAGCATGTTGGGGATTGCTTCGTCTAGAGGCAACACTATGTTACCCTCCAAGTCTCTCCAACGCAATTGTTCATCTTGATGGAAGATAAAAGTAAAGTCAGGTATATATTCATCGTGATGAATATATACCACACAGAACTATTGAGGAACTGGCGGATCTTGGTTACATGTGTTGTGCTGCTGATTGTCTCTTGTGTTATTCCTAGGCAGTGAAGTGCTTTTGTGCGAAGAAGAAGACGGTGTGCTATTTACCATTGTCTTATTTTTTTTCTTTTGATCAACCCTAAGGGTTCATTCTAGCATCCCAACGATATGAATGATCTCCTATGTTCTACATAGTGCACAAAAAACTAAGCCCCAAAAATGGTGCCAATGATGAGTGGCGAGGTACCCCTACACTCAACCATATGAATACAAATGTTTCACGTGCAATCCGGTCGAACTCCAAGGACTAAGTGCTTACGCGCCCTAATGGAACACTTAAGGTTAATCGATCGTTGTCTTCCCAAACTTACTTGTATTGTCACGATTGTATGGTTAAGTAAGCTTGAGGTATATGATTTTTATATCTTTTATCTTTTTAATGTCTTATGCTAATAGGGAAGGGTGAAGAGAACTAAGTGACTAACTTTCGTTAACTCTTCACTAACTAAGTTCTAATTGTCCTAGCACCAATATTCATTCCCACTTACCATTCACACCCTGAACTAGTGCAACGCTGCTGGGATTACCAAACGCTACTCGTTACTGGGTTACCAAGTGTTACACACGTGCTCGAAGCGGTCGTACTGAGTGCACTTAACTAGGAGAGTCAAGGGTTAAGAGAGATTAATTATCTAGGAAAGAATTTAAACATTCAACAATAATTAAGTCCTATTTAGCTTAGTCCATATGCTGCAAGGTTTATCAGAAAGTTCATCTTTATTGTTGTACACAAATGTGTGCTTAGGTACAATTTGCTCAAATAAAGATCCATTCACTTTAAGACTCCTACTGCGGGCACATGGAAATTATTCTAACTCTGGAATGGTGAAACTGCTATAGTTAATCTTAGTTGCTAAAACAGGGAAAGCTGCCTCTTATTTATAGACATTGTGGTGGGCTGCGATATTGCATATGCGATATCGTAGCTCATCAATTATGGAATTCATTTTATCTTTTGGCATTTATCTTTTTGAAGGTTGCATTAGTGGTCATTAAAAATAAAAGCATATGGAATTATGGCACAAAATTCACATTTATGGCATTATGAGTTGATAGCTTAGCCATAATGTTATAGTCTCTTTCCATAGAATTTAGTGAATTCTTCCCTCTAAGTGCTTGCAACATGAATTAAAGTGATTGTATAGAATTTTATTTAAGTGCAACATGTACCTAGGCACATGTGCATGAACAAATATAAAATTGAGATTTGTTTCATCCATTGTAGCATTTGGATTAACTTAGCTTTACTTTCCAACAATTTACTTTAAATGCAATTTACTTTCATGTTATTTAACCATTTAATATTATAATTCATAATCAACATGAATACAACCACTTTGAGCATAATATATTAATGCTTGGTAATCCCAACAGTCGATACTTGGTATGCCTAGCAATAGACACTTGGTAACCTAGCAGTATTAGTATACATTTAGGATATGTACAAAAACTGGTAATGGATGCTCCACATTTAGGATAGTTATTTAATTAATTCATGAATTAGTTAGTTAATTTAAATATCAACCTTCTGTTTATTTAATCATTTAGCAAACAAAGAAAACAATGAAAAGTATAAAAAATAAATATCTTACACCTCAATCACACTTAACCATATGCATAGATTAACACAAGTGTTAAATGAGAAGACAATGACTAGCAACCATATATTTCACCATCTAAGAACATAGGCCACTTAGGTAAATAGAGTTCATAGAATTTGATTAGATTTTGTGTACACACTAGTGATTTGTATGGTTGGCCATAGGGGATACCTACTGCTCATCAATAACCAATACAACTGAGGTTCGTAAGCTCATTCAATGTTACACTTACTATGAAGTTAAGGATTACACAACCTGTTAGATATTACATTTTAAAGAAAAATAAAGGTAATTGACCAAAGTAAATCTAAAATTTTTTCTAAACCAAGAAATAATTATACATCACATAATCTTTGAAGTCAGTCCAGCATAAGCATAGAATAGACAAAAGTTATATAACATTTTAAATTTACGAGATTGACATCCACTAAAACTCACAACATCAATCAACACTATTCAACTGAATTATTAAATTATACAACCTTTTTCAAGGGCTCAAAGCCCAATTACATCTTGTGGCTTTTTAAGCGTGGCATTACTAATATGATGAATCATGATTTGCCAAGCTCCAATATCAGATCTACGATATCGGGTACATGATATCGAGGCCTAGCTAACGATATCGAATACACAATATTGTGATTCCTGTGTAAGCTTATAAATACATATTTGGAAGCACAAGAAGGAAGAGTTAGTAGGTGTAAGTGTAGAGTCTTTTTTTTTTCATTTCAATTCTTTCCCCAGTGCATGCCCATAGTGTGATGATTGTAATTGTATGGAACCTTTATTCGAGTGTGACGTACTTGGACATGCACATGACTGACAATAAAGATCAAGATTACTCCACCATTACAGAATTCACTTAGCTCTTAATTACTTTAATTGTTAATTTTTATTTATTGTTTTCTTTAGTTAATATTTACTTTCTTGGCATTTACATTTCATACTATTAATGCAGAATGAGTACGACTTAATCACGAGCATTTAAGTGTGATCACTTGGTATCCCTATAGCATATCTAGGAGTGCTTAAGTAACATGTGCTTGGTAATCCTAGAAGTAGTCCACAAAGTCCAAGATGTGTACAGATGATTAAGTATAGATCCTCATCGCACTTAGGCTAGCTTAGATTTTACTTCTCATTTCCTATTAGCTCAAGATAAGGTTACTTTACATTGTCTTTAGGAGTGGCACTAGTTTAGGATTACATCATTTGCCTCACTTAGGACTAAATCATATGTGAAAAAGCAAATACTAGTCCAAGTGGGAAGACAGTGAACTACGATCAACGTGTAACTATCTGGATACCACAACTAGTCTGTTTACGGAGTTCGACCAGATCGTGCGTACACGCTTGTATTCGTATGGTTGAGTGTAGGGGTACCTAGCCACTCATCATAATATTTATTATAAATCAAATAGATGTGACCTTATAGTATAGTTAAATTATAGAAATGGAACATGATTCTATTCTTACTCATGGAGCTTCTTAGTTACTTCGTTATAAACTACACACAAGTTCTAGTGACCATGTTACTAAGGTCTATTCAAAATGTAGAAATCTATTGTCAATTATGTTTTAACTTGAAAAATCAAAACATGATTTTCTTGATGATTTTCCTATCCTCCACAACAACATGAAGAAGAAATTATGCAAGGCATGCAATTCAAGGTAACATGTTGAGTTAGTGAAAATGGCATATGTATTTCACTACTTAGGAGTAGAATTAGGTGTAATGAACATTAAATTAGCCCTTAATATTGGTGATGCTACATGAAGGTATCCTTCAATGATCTATATGATGTATCTAATTTTTAAAAGAATATTGCATTTACAAATTTAAAAGGTGGTGGTGTTAGAATGATGAAAAAATTGGTGCATGGGTACCATTGGTTTTCACATTGTTACTTAATGTAAAATGACTATGTTTGTATGCATGGAGGAAGAATCAATTTCTCTATGCATGTCCTAAGCCAAATTTTGATATATGTTCATTATAAATGCCTTTTCTAATCTTATAAATCTTGTTATAACGTAAGATTATATTTTTAATATAAAAGGATCGAGCACATCCTATGCTAAATGCTAATTATAAAAGCAAAACTACATGTATTGAAAGATGGAAATCCTAGATATATTATGGTTGTGCTCACAAAGTGATTTAAGCTTAGTAGTCTCAATTACATACTTTTACAATGATTATACTAAGAAAAATGCTTTTTCATAGAAGCTAGCTCTTTTCACCATAATAGAATGAATTGAAAACACATTGGACATGTGTTTCTTGTGATTTATAAAAACAAAAATTTCTCTGCATATATATTTCATGAAAAAATGGAAGAAAAGAAAGTCAAACAAAAACTCTAGTCTTATCTCCATGGTAGATCCCTCATTCTAGAGCTAAAGCCCAAATAAATAGTGGTAGCAATAGATGAAAACCTAGAGCATGAAAAAACATAGTTGAAACACCCTAAATTTTCAAGGCATTCTTGCTTCACCAAGGTCTTGAGGCTGAGGCAAACATTTCCAAAAGTGTAGCCTCATGACTGTTTGGCAGGAAATGGATGCTCTGAGTTCATACTTTCCAACCTGGACAGTTCACCTGCCTGACAATCACTCAGAAAGCATGCTGAGGGTTGTCGATGGTGCTTAGGATGCGTGAAATAGTTTGGCAAGTTTTCTAGTCAAAGAAGTTTGCTACGCTACGCTATGCTATGTAGCGTAGCAAGCCTCGGAGGATAGTTGTTCATACAATCAATTGTGAACTATTGCAAAACAAAGTGCTACGCTATGCTACGCAACGCAGCGTAGCATAGTGTAGCAAAAGAAAGACACAAAGGACAAGCTTACTTAGTGATTCCAATTGCACTCAGTAAGCACCTTCGGCCTTCAAAACCAGTTGCCTCGCTCAACTCCAAGTCCTTCAGCAAGGCTCCTTCTACCAGAAAGCGACGAATTTAGCAAAAAGTAGGCTATGTTGGCTGCTATGCCATGCTACGCTGCATAGTGTAGCACAGTGTAGCAATGATGCAAGAATGACAAAAATCATCTCACAATACAAGATCCGCAAGTTTAAAGGCTTCACATTGCAATGAACAAAGGTTACAGATTGTCAACATTATCACAGTTAAGGCTAGCTGCTATGCTACGCAACATAGCATAGCGTAGCAAACATGTGGAACCAGTCGAAATACTTCAAAGGCTCCCAGCAGATGCAATTAGCTCCAACATGAATTTCTTCCTTGAACTGGTGGCTACACTATGCTATGTTGCATAGCATAGCATAATGTAGCAAGCTGCTACACCATGCCAACATGCTATGCTCCAAATTGTAGCATAGCATAGCAGGTAGCTACGCTACATCAATGCGCTTCGCTCATTTGCATCGCTGTCACACATCTCTAGTTCTGACAATGTAATTGCAGCATGGCAAGTTCATGACCAACTCTACATGTTCATGCAACATAGACATGTCAACATCTTGTGGGTCCAGGACATGTGTCATCCAAGCCTCGTTTCTTGCAACCTCCTGGTCCTATAAATACCCCGACGAGCAACGCTCAAAGGGTTGGAAAATTTAAAGAGTTGTTGGAAAATTGGCAAAAGGTTGGCATTTTTATTGGCAAGTTGGCAAGTCAGCAAATCAAAGAGCTTGATAAAATTAAGTAGTTGGCAAAATTTTTGCTTATTGGAAAAATTTGTGTTGATTCAAAGGTTGGCAAACTTGAGTAGTTAGCACATTCTATTAGCGGTTGGCAAAACAAACCCCCTCTATTCTAGCTAACATAGTTGGCCTTGTAGCATTTTTGCATTGTTGACTCTTAAATCTGCATTCAAGCACATTTTTGGCTTGCTTTTAAACATCTTGGTTACTTTTGGGATCTTTTTGCTTCCCAGTGTTGCACAACCGATTGTATCCACCTAAAAAAAGTAAAGCCATAATCTTGAAGTGATGCATTTTCTTAATTCCAGTTTACTTTGTTTTCCTGCTTGTCATTGCATTTTACATCATTTTCATTTCCTCGCATTTAAAATTTATTATTTTATGCTATAAGCATTATTTTCAAATCAAACATTTGCAAAAGGTTTAGAGACACCAACTAAGTCCATGTCTAATTGATCAGACCATTCAGGGAACCCCATTTCCATTTTTATTCAGCACGGCCTTCGTGCTAATCTGGGGTTAGGACTATCCAACCGATGACCTCTCAGTGTTTCCAGCCACTAACATTTTTAGTCACTACAGTTTTCTAGCACTAGAAGGAGGGCCTTTTGGTGCCCTTTCCATGTCTTACAGTAGTCTTGTATGCATTCTGTACCCTGACATGCACTAGCGTAAACTTGACATCCTTTTGCGGTTGTTTAGGCATCGTGTGGTACAAATCAGTCGCTTTGACGATTCCTTCGAAACCCTGCAATACATAAAGCCTCTAATCACCATTTGATCCCCTAGTTTCATGGTAGTCCTGCATGCTTTTTGTACCTCAATACGCGCTATCGTAAACGTTACACCCTCTTGTGTTTTTTTACGCATCGTGTGGTGCAAATCGGTCGCTCCAACGGTTCTTCTGGAACCCTGTAGGACATAAAGCCTTAGATCGCCGTTAGATCTTCTAGTTTCCCGTGTTTGCATCCCTTTTAGCTTTACAACAATGACTTCTTCAACTACTACTCTTGCTACCACTATCCTGAAGGATCCTGTTTTGATTCAAGTCATTACAGGCGTCGAGCAACCACCCAACCCACTGCTAGGGCCATGTCAATCCCTTAGGATACAAAATTGAGGACCTGAGGGCTTGGCCCAACAATACGAACGATATAACTTTCTCTATGCTAAGGTGCAAGCGAATCTGGCCTTAGACGCACAAAAACTCGAAGAGAAGCATAACTTTAAGTTCGCTTACTGCAATGGGAAGGAATTTTCTCCCACTCCATGTGCTTCCTTTACTTTGAAGCAATCGCATTAGTGGATCCTAAGTAGCTGATATGATTGTCTAGGCCTGGTGAGGTGCAAGACACAATGTCTCACCAAGATTAGGCTTTCCAGGACAGACAGGAGGAACTAGATTCCCAATCCAACAGGGGAGGTCAAACCAACCCTACCACCATCCCTCCTACCTAGTCCTTCTGGACTAACCCGTTGTCTATCGCTGCTTTGTTTAGGATCACGGCTACACCATCGTAGCCTATGATTCCACTTGTAATGGGTAGTGGTACCATGCCCTCGGTGTATCAACACGCCTACATTCCCATTTTAACCCAAATCACTACTCCTTCACAAACTGTTCATCAATCCTTTTTTGCTTCACAACACATGCCAATCACAGCTACACTGCCTTACATTCACACTATACCTACCTCACAGTCGTGTGCAGCTTCTGCTTCCATTCTTGCATTTACACATGTCCCACCATCCATAGTGGGCCTAGGCCCATCCACATGGTGGATGCCATTCACTTCTCCTCCTGCTACACTACCATCGCATATGTCTCACTACATTCCCCATCAGACCTACCAAGCCCCGCAAACGATACAACCCAGCACGGGACTATGGTCTATTCCACCGGCAACATAAGTAACCTATCCTGCAGCACAACCCACAATTGTTGCTTCAACAGCACCACCTTCCGGGTGGTGGATGCCACAAGAAGCATCACTCACAGGGGCCATCCCAATGGCACCGCCAATGGGCCACATTGTTGCCCCTACCACCCTACAAATGGGGGTTTCTCTGGTTGTTCCCCAACCGTTTGCATCATCCCTAGGTATGGATCAAGCATTCCAGCTTATCCAAACCCTTACTAAGGAAATAAAACACCTCAAGGCTGTCAGGTCTGATATGGTACAAGTCATGGAATTTTACTAGGATGATCCCATCAGCCTGGCAATCCCTGCATTAACGTTATCCCTAGGGATGTCACTCCCCCACTTCACGAAATAGAATGAGAAGGGGGATCCTAATGCACATCTTGTTACATTTAGGTATGAGTCCCTTCTGCTGCAACAATGGCCACATATGATTATCCGTGTCTTTGCCATGTCTCTAACCAAAAAAGCCTTGGATTGGTACTGCGCACTGCCATGCTCCTCCATCTCAACTCTAGAGGAGTTGCTGACCCAATTTGTGATGCATTTCAAGTACAACATGAGACCAGAAGTCATGCTAGATTAGCTGATGAGCATGAAGTAGGATCCTCTAGAACCAGTCCAAAAGTTTATACAACATTGGAGTGCCACCCTTAATGAGATCCGCGAGCCTATCGCGAAGGCCCATTTGCTGGTCATTTTTAAGGGTGTAGTGAATGACTTTATCAAGTCAAAGCTATATTATCTCGCTCCCTGCACTCTTAGTTAGGCTTTCACATAGACTAAGATCATACAAGAGGTGGCTGAGGCAAGCAAAGACCTAGCCTACATTGCATACAAGAACACCTTCACAAAAAAGGATAAGGACAAGGGTAAGGCTGCAACAACCACAATGGCCGATGTGGCCAACGAAGCCAAACCCAACAACAATAACAAGAACAATAAAAAATCAATGGCACCTACAACTAACCTTGTGCCCAAACAGGGCAATGCACCTCAACCTTCCAAATCTACACCCGAGGCATCTGCACCACCCAAACCGAACTTTGAGAGTAAAGGCCGCTTAAAGTATACCCCATTGCCTGTCAAGCTTTCGGATCTTTTGAAACAATTACTAGCAGTGGGGTACATCTAACATAAGCTGATGTTGGAAGAGGGAGCTAGGAAACATTAGTGGTATTGCGAGCTCCTTAGGAACCCCTCCTTGGCCTTGCCCAATGAGCCCCTAGTTCCTAAGGGTTTTAGGCTAGAACGATTCTATGACTACCACCAACAGTGTGGTCACAACACATATTACTGTATGGCGTTGAAGGATGACATCCAAGGGATGATTGATCAAGGAAAACTGGTGCCAAATGAAAAAAACCCAGTACATCCTGAGAATTAATCCCTACACGTCTACATGGATCCCCTTAACACCAACAACGTTAGCTACATTATCAATACCATCGACGTTGATAGTAATTCTAAATCGCCCTAGCAACCGTTTGTGGTCTGTGTGCCTTAGAGTAGCACACCAGTACCACCAACGGCTAACAAAAGCCTACAATAGTCATTTGTCTTAAGAGTCCCTCCCCTAGAATCTACCCCTGCATCACCTATTCCTCGAGCATCCACCCTACACCACCTATTAGCAAAACCGCACCACCGCATGCACTAACACCGTTAGCTCCATTCATTATTAGGGGGCCAAGCCATTCAACAGCCCCTGTCCCACATAAGACAGCTTCACAGCCTTCTCATCCTAAGAAATTAGAACTGCGTTTCACAGGTGAGACATTGAGGGAAAGTACCGTCCTAGGTACTTCCAAGACTACGCCCTCACCCCCTACATCTACGTCCTCGTTGCCGAAAGGGAATGTTGCTACATCCACACAGTCTTCACCACCTTGCCCAAAAGGGTCTGAACTCAAACCCAAAACTGTCCCTCCTCAGGAAATTTGTCTCCTGGGAAAAATTGAAGAGGAGAAAGGTAGGAAACAGGAGTGTGGCCATGAACTTTTGAGCACTCTTACTCAAGTCAAGCAGGCTCTGAAATAAAAAAATACTATGCTAAGCCTGTACGACTTGATCATGACATCTACCGCACACCGTGAGGCTTTGGTCTGCGTGTTAATGGTAATTCCGGTTGACAAGAACATGCTAGCGGAAGAGAAGGCAATCCATTTGGTCATGCTTCCTTTTGCGCCTACAGAACCTTAGCCATCCCAACTAACTTTTAGTGATGATTCCATTAGGGAAGATCATGAAAAGGGTCAAGTGACTACAACACCCTTGTTCATCACAATTCAGGTCAGCCAACATAAGATCCGAAGAGTACACATCGATGCTGAGGCTGCCACAAACGTCATCCCTTTCCCTATTGTGGATAAGCTGGGTTTGGTCAACCAGATCAGACCCACAACAATGTCATGCTTAAAGTTGTTCAATGAGGCACAGGTCATGGTAAAAGGCATGATCCACATTGACTTTGTGGTAGGGGACTAGTTTCCCACAAATGCAACATTCATTGTGCTCGAAAAGATGCCCGGGTTTAACTTGATCTTGGGGAGGTCATGGTTAGCGCAACTTAGGGTTGTCTCTTTGCCCATACACCAGGAGATCCATCTGCCCTATGCAAGCAGGGAGCTGGTAATCCATGGTGACGAGGTAGCAACATAAGCTATCAACAACGTGGATATGGAATAGGGCTGAGAGGTAATAAATTCTGAGAATGAAGTGCGTGTCTCTGTAACTAACCATTCAGCAAAATAACCGGCCCAACGCGCTGGTTCAGAAAATGAAAATGCGTGGGTAGAGTTACCTTTCCAAGTGGAGGACAACGATGTAGACGAAGGTTGTAACAAAGTGTCTTGGCCTTACGCCTCGCCCAATCCATGATGGGTCAAGAAGCAGTTATGCATAGCGTAGCAACCCCACTGCTTCTTACCCAATTAGCATCCATTATACAATTACTGCTTATTCACCTCGCATCCATCCATCTATGCTAGCTACACCAACTCACTTTTTCTTTTTAATCATTAACATATCTTTCATTTACGTGATGGCCCGAGATGGCCTAAAACTAGCGATGGCCCGAAATGGCCTAAACTAGTGCAAGCCCGAAATGGCCTAAAACTAGCACCAACCCGAAGTGGCCTAAAACTAGCAGGGGCTCGAAATGGCCTAAAATTAGCGATGGTCCAAAATGGCCTAAAACTATATACAGCCCGCTAAGGCCTAAAATTGAAAACTTTTTTCCTCTGTTCACATCACATCCACAGCCAGAAATGTCCTAGAACTAACAAGGGCCCGAAATGGCCTAAAACTATATATGACCTGCTAAGGCCTAAAACTGGAAAAATTTTTCCTTTGTTTACATCACATCCACGGCCCGAAATGGCCTAAAACTAACAGAGGCCCGAAATGGCCTAAAACTAGAAATGGCCCGAAATGGCCTAAAAACTAAGACAAAAGCAAAACATAAAAAACAATCACATAGATAACATATATAACACATAAGTTAGTGTAGCACCAAAACTTGCCAAATTTTCATTTCTCATTCAATACTTCCACATAACCAATGTTTGTAACCATTTTCCAAAAATTCAAAACATTTCAAAAAATCCAAAAAAAAACCTATGTTGTCATCGATCATCTTCGCCTGCATCATCTTCGCCCACACTGTCTACTCCTACATCATTCCCTGCCACATTCCCTTCCTCTGCACTGCCTTTGCCTACCTCTTCATTTTCGTCCTCAATAGGCCCTACACCTTCACCTGGAATCTGCATTGCAATAGTGAAATAGTCAGCTAGATGAACACATAAATGCTAGAAAAACATAAAAAATTTGCATAGCGAAGTGTGACTAGCTCGAGATGGTCCCACTTCCATCTCAAGGGGTATGTAGTCCAACCCAAGCCTGAGGCGTTCCCAGATCCCATCCTCTGTGATATTGGCCTAGTGTTTATCACTTGGTCCAATGTTTGTAGCAGCTTTCTCCTTTTCAATGGTCGTTCATCTCGACGACCTCAGGGAAAAGGAGGTAGTAGTGGTCTCACCTGTGGGAAGATCCACTTCCCATTCAGGAGATTCACTGACCGTTACTTGCTCCATGAACTTGTTATAGCCTTCAGTAGCACCAATGGTGTTTATGAATGCTTCATGAGTAAACACCTTTACTAAAGCATCCCGATAGAGTTTGCAGCAGGTGGCACGTTCCAGCTTATACATGTGCTTATGGTTCTTCTAGGATTGCCCCCACTCATAAACCCTGGCATTGTAATCCTTCCAGTCTTGGTTCTTCTGAGCCAACAAGCCCATTTGCATTCATTGTTCTATTATTTCTCTGGTGGCCTCGTTGTTGTGCCCCATGACTATGTGCCAACTACCATCATTATTCTCATGGGCCAGGAGAAAATTGTTCTTGGATCTAAGATCTCCCACCTCGGTTCTCAGCTCAGCCTTCTCCTTCTCGGTCCTCTAGACCTACTTCCACAGGTCCTCATTGACACGCCTACACTTCCACAAGGAGCGTGCTGAGTGCAAAGCACATTTGCTAGTCTCATTGTATATCTGACGAGGCACCTTGATCACTTCGGGTGGAAATGTAGGCACGACATTGACTTTCAACACCTAATTCGGGTCCCATTTGAGTCAAGAGATTGTTGAAATACATAAAAGACTTATCAATCACATTAGCATAGCAAAGTTAACAATTCAATAGGCCTAGCGTAGCAACCTCAAAAAGCCTAGCGTAGCTACTTTACTTACCGACTTCAAGATCGACCTGTCTAAAATGGCTGATCATGTCGTTGACCAACCCTTACATGAAGGTAAGTTTGTCGAGGGTCTCGGCCCATGGTTCCAAGTGAATCAAGGGAGGTCATGTAGTGTTGATGGTGGTATTTGTCATGCAACCAAATGTGTCAAACCAAGGTATAATGTAATAAAATGGTCAGCAACACAAATGATAGTGTAGGGGCTCCTACCTAGTAAACCCTTGGGGTTGATAACGGGGGGATCGCCCATTGACATGTCATTGAATATATTGTCAAACTCACCGGCGTCTAATTGCAATTCTCCTCCTTTCTAGCTCAAAACTATGGTAGTACCCTTAGCACTTGTCCACTCCCTCAATTTTGAACCACGTTCAGCAAGGGGATCGTCGACAGAAGTTCCTTTCCGATTGATGCAAGCTACTTCTTTATTCGTTGGTGCCTTTCTTTTCAAGGCACCAGCACCCTCCTCATCCATAGGAGACTCCTCTTCATCATCAAAAATTTCCTCCTGTTCAGTAGGAGGCTTTTCCTTGGCGATAGGAGTTCCTTCCTTCATGGCAAGAACTCCTTCCCTCTTAACCGGGGCCCTCTCCTTTATGACTGGGCCCCCTACGTCTTTATTTGCTGCCCCCGACCTAGGGGCTGATACTTCCTCTTTGCCTTCTTCTTCTTCTTCTTCTTCCTCTGGCAACAAAAAAAACATGTTAGCATTATAGTTTAAACTACATTAGCATAAAGTAGGTGCTACACTATGCTACGCTGCTTAGCATAGCATAGCGTAGCAAGCATTTAATCAAAAGGTGAAGAAAAAAATAAACAAAGGAGAATTTACCGATGGGAGGCTGTGTCCTGTGTAGCTTAAACTACAGTGATGGTCCCCCTTACTCTACCGTATAGGGTGATTCCTCATCTAGATGAGGCCTCTTTCATCGCAACTTAGTGGCCATCGTCTCAACGATGAGACGTTTCCCCTACGATACGCTACATGTAGCAGCAAGGGACGCATCTCCCACATTGTCTTGGCCATGAAAGTTGCAGGCCACCCGATCCTTAGTCGTCATGGAAAATGACTTCCCAATAGCTTCTAGGGTATCTTGGGCTCGGGTGGTCTGGAGAATCTGGCAAATCCACGGTTTGGAAATCTAGTTACGATCTCGCATAACCTAGAATCCATTCTCATAGACTACCAGGAACTTCACAAAATGTTGCAAGCAGGCTATGTAAAAGGCATGGTGCACATTGAAACGGGACTCGTTCTTCTTATGAAGCGTGACTATTTCAGTTTGCAGGCCCTTGCATAGATGCTTTGCCTAGTTATAACGCACCCCCTCTTCCATAACCTCCCACATCATCCAAGCTTGCTTAATCCCAAGGATTTTTCCTTGGGAAAGTAGCTGGGGAAATTCACAAGCACAGATGATGGGGTAAACATCTTTGGTGGCTTTTAAATTGACCTTCTCCATGAGGATCCCCTTCCACCCTTTTGCAACCCCTAGCCACTCCTCAATGTCTTCCCTTTGACGGTTCACCTCTTTCTTGGTCTTTGACCCGATAAGGACCCTATCAGCAAGGACATCGAAAAGGTCCACAAATAGCTATTTGTTGATTTCAAGGACCACCCACATGTCGTGTACACAAGTGTAGAAGTGGTTTGCATTTTTGGAAAAGGAGTCTGCTAGGGCTAGCATCTTAGTAGTAGGGATGCTTGGATTTGGGGCCAAGAATAAATCCATGAGCCCAGCAGTTTGAAGGTTCCTGGTCAGGGACTTCGAGGCTGTGCTGTATATCCAGTGTTGGCTCTCATCTACCTTCCCATACTTGAAGTAGATGTTGGCCTCCTGGTTCCCAGAGGTTATAACCATCACCTCCTAGGACTTCTTCGCCCCTATAGTAGTTTGCACAAAAAGCAAAAAGGCACAAAAAATAAGTTAGGCTGAGCATAAGTAGTAGAGAAAATAGAAACAACACTCAGACATGCAACAAACCACAGTTTATCTTACCAAGTTTAAACAGTGACGGGAATGGCGGAAGATCAACCAAGACATCTTCAACGACGATCGGTTTAAAGGGTGTCCATCCTGCATCCAACCAACCAAGATCCTTGCATTTTTCATAGAGCTTGGAATACCGGGTTGGGTAGGTCTTTTACTCACCCCTGCATTAGCCTATCACACCTATGCGTAGATTCTTAGCGGAAGAAAACTCCCGCAGCGCCATTTGTACTAAGGCCAATGCATCCATGTCACTGTGAAACCCATTCTCATTGATGAAAATCCTAGTAACAAAAAAACACTGTTAACATTTGACTAGCGTAGCAAACATTGCATAGCATCGCGAAACATAGCCACAAAACTCACCTGCCTACACTCTAAATGGTTCCTGGTGGGTTTTGGAAGCACGTTCCCATGTGACGCACAATGAACAAAGTGTTGTAGGGATGGTAGTAATTATACTTGGGCATATCCTAGATCCAAGCCAAACACCTCAAATTTCTGGGGTGCTGACTAGATCCTTCTCCCTGCCCATTGCCAATCGCTCCATCTGTCAAAAATCGTAGAATACGCCAAATTACCCCAGGCAATAGGGTTTCTGTTATTGTAGCCGCTACATCCTCTGCAAAGTGTGACCAAACGATCACATTGAAGCATTGGAGGAGAAATTGTAGAAAGTCCTATGCCCCTTCCCGGAACCAAACCGCCTACTCTCCCACACATGCATAGGGGGAGGAACATTGGCCACTGGTTTGCTCATGCAACACAGGACCCCTATGATTTCAAGGACAATCAAAATTGGCCTTAGCACTACCTTGCACAACACAATAGCAAATGTTAATGCCATGTCCTAGTGGAGTATACATATAGTGTAGCAGAATTAGCGTTTGGAAGATAGTGTAGCACGATTCTTTTCCTGCATGTAGCGTAGCAAAAAAACAGAAAGGCAATAGCATAGCAAACCTAGCTTAGCGTAGCAACAACAATAAGTCTTTAAACAAAGAATAGTTCAAAATGTTGCATTAGTTCTAAAAAATCTTATGCCTGACACAACGATTTGCATTATGTCACGACAAAACACATGTTACACTATCACATCACACGTCTAGCCAAACCCTCCTAAGGGTCGTACACTACCCTATTTTCATGCCAAGTGGCTAAAATCAGCCAAGCCTCTATGGAAATCGCAGCCACAGCGATGGCAGTCTAGGCAATCTTGCATGCAGTCTTAGCATAGCGTCTTTACATCCGTTGCATCCGAATTGACGACAATGACGGTGTAAAGGCCAAAATAACGAGAACACGATGACAGAAAACACATATCGCTAAACAAAAATCGTAGAAGCAAAAACAAGAAAAAGACAAAATAATGACAGAGGCATAAGAAAAACAGAGAAAGCATAGTAGCCTACTGAGCCAATGGTGTCTCCTCTCACACTGTGACGCATGCTTGCGACACCTGCTCTAGGGTTTCCTGCACTTCATCAACCTTAGCAAGTGCCTTGTGCTTGCATTCCCTCCTTGGAGCCATCATTTTGCTTGCTGACTCTTCCTCAGTTGCTATGCTGAACCACCTTGCTCTTCATTAACAAAATCGCTCTACGCTTAAAATGTGAGCTCTATGCTGTTATGGCGAAAATGATGAGTTTACCAGAGGTAAACCCTTATTTATAGCCAAAATGATGAAACGGAAACTTGTCATTCTCTCTTCCCATTTAATGCGAGGTGTCCCATATAGTGTAGCATGCTTGCCACGGTGTAGTAGCACTGTTTGCATTAATGCATGTGGGACCAATCAAAGGCTTTCACACACTTCAAACTATTCATTTGCCTTCACAAAAATATCTTACATTCTAGTGGTCCGCAAAGATCTTAAACTAGCTTACTAACACTGTCGCATTTTAGCAGTCCGCAAAGACCTTAAACTAGTAGTTTAACACCTTTGCATTTTAGTGGTTTGCAACGACCTTAAACTAATACTCTAACCTGTTGGTAGTTTGCAATGAGATTAAACTAGCAGTTTCAAATTTTAACATTAGCAGTTTTGCACTTTTACATTAGCAGTTTTGCATTTCTACGTCTTAATGGTCTGCCACGACCTTAAACTGGCAAATTTCAAATTTTAAACTTATTATCATACTTCATACTTACGTCTACCGATTATATCTCATTGCTACTTTGCAAACTTTCAGTATGCACAGTTGCCACAAGCAAGTATCCTTTGACTAGACTTTCATCTCATTTTGGTAGGTTAAGCAAAAATGGAAATGCATCACGATCTCTCTTCACCATTAGCTTTAACAGGTCCATACAGCGAACTCGCAAGACAACTAAACCCAGAGTTAATAGACTGGGATCCAGCGATAGACTGGTACCTTTTGTTACACTATGATGCCTTTTGAGCTAAAAAATGCCAAAGAAACCTACCAGCGATCCATGACTTACATTTTTAGTGACTACATCCTAGAAACACTCAATGACTATGTTGATCATATAGTGGTTAAATCTAAAGAAGTCGTTGATCATCCCCGCGATCTAGGTGTATTCCTCACACATTGTCGAATGCATGATTTACGCCTTAACCCAAAAAAGTATGTCTTTTGGATGAGAACCGGGCACATGTTAGGGTTTGTAGTATCGGAGCCTGGAATATGGGTGGACCTTGACAAAGTTGAGGCCATTGTCAACCTGGCACCTCCTACAAACCTTAAAGAACTACGCGGGGTTGCAGGGTAGAGTACAGTTCATCTGAAGGTTTATAGCAAAGCTGACTGACAAGTTACACCCTATGCAACATCTTCTAATGAAAGGGATTAACTTTGAATGGACGACGCAATGCCAAAAATATTTCGATGATCTGAAGGAAGAGCTTTTGCATCTCCTAACTATTTACCCACCACAGAGGGACAAGCCTTTCTTCATCTACCTTGCCACCTTAGACATGTCTATCACGGCACTGCTATGTCAAAAACGAGACGATGGAACTGAGATACTAGTGTACTACCTAAGTCATGCATTAATAGCGTATGAGGCAAAATACAATGAGGTGAAGAGAAACTGCCTTGCCTTAGTGTTTGCATTGAAAAAGTGGAGGCACTACCTGTTTCGTAGAAAGATTAACATTATTTGCAAGAGCAACATACTCTGGGCTATCACAAACAATCTGTATGAAAGCAGTAGGATAGCCTGGTGGAAAGCAATAATAGCGAAATTCAATTTGCACTATGTGAGCTAATCATTAATGAAAGGTCAAGCCATAGCAACGCAACTTACGACCTCGCCCGTCGACGACCAAGCGATCATAGACCCCGAATTCCCAGATGAACACGTTAGCACTATCAACGCCATCCTGCCACATCTTGAGGCTACTTTGCATTTCGATAGTACCTCGATCACATGATGAGGTAGTGCAGCTACCGTCATTTCCTTCCCCTCTGGGGACATACAACCTTTTTCTTATCATTTTGCATTGCCTTGTACCAACAATGTAGCAGAGTACAAAGGGTTACTCAGGGGCCTCTTAGCTGCCTAAGCATTACGCATACAACACCTGGCGATTCACGAAGATTCACAACTAGTTGTGAACCAAATCACCCAGGTCTATGCCTGCAAAGCTACACACTTGCAACCCTATTGTGACCTAGCAAAAACCTTGCTCAAATAGTTTGCAACTACGGATGTTCAACACATGCCATGCAACGAAAACACTGTAGCATATGCCCTAGCCACCCTAGCATTAAATGTTCCATCACACCTATTTGCAACTTTGCTAACTTTGATTACCGAGTGTACGGAGCCTATCACTTAGGTGATACATGTGGCCTCTGTTAGCGCCATGGATACCCAGGAGTGGTACTCCAACATTAAAGCCTACTTGCAACACGAGGAGCCCCCAAGCAGATTGACATCTACCCAGAGAGATGCGATATGTAAGTGTGCTTGGCAATATGTGCTCATGGGAGACAACGCCCTATACAAATGCTCCTATGACGGGATATTGCTAGCATGCATGAATGAGGGGCAAGCACAGAAGGTAATTAATGAAGTACATGAGGGACTGTGTAGCAGAAACATAGCACCTAGGGCTATGGGTACAAAAATTAGATGTCTAGGGTACTATTAGCCTCACATGGAGCATGATTGCCTAGCCAAAGTCAAGACATGTGATACGTGCCAAAGATATGCAAATCTGATACATGTTTCACCAACAGAATTGCATCCGACACAAATAACATGGCCTTTTCAGCGTTGGGGACTAGACATCATAGGCCCTATCACGCCTAAGTCTTCTGCAGAGCATAGCTTCATCATCACCCCACCGAGTATTTTACTAAGTGGGTGGAAGCTATTTCCCTAAGGAAGACGACGTCTTAGTAGGTTTGCCACTTCATCTTGGACAACATCGTGACAAGGTTTGGGCTTCCCATGGCTATTGTGACCGACAATGGGCCACAGTTTAGCAGTGTGGAAACCTGAACCTTCTGTAGCAATCATGGCATCAGGAAATTGTTCTCCTCACCATACTACCTATAGGAAAATGGACAAGTAGAGGCTACAAACAAGTCTTTCATCTACTTGCTGAAAAAAATGCTTAACAACAGCAAGAGACAATGGCTTGAGCAAATCCTTTATGTGTTGTGGGCTTACAAGACGACATGCAGGACACCTTATAGTATTGGTTATGGATCTGAAGTTGTGTTACCTCTTGAGTTGTAGGTACCATCACTCTGGATAATCCTATCTAATGTCGTGAGCGAAGCCCAGAACAACGAGTTGAGGATCATCGACCTTGACTCGATAGAGGAGGAGTGTGCATAGACACTGGGTCGCATAGAGCATTATCAAAATAAGAAAAGGCCAAAACATCATGTAAATCCACATCAAAAAATAATACAAAAGTGATACCTCATTATTAAGGCTGTCCATGAGCATATGAACAAATTCTTAGCAAACTGGGAAGGTCCATACATGATCACAAAATCCTTTGGGAACGGGGCCTTCAAGCTAGCAAACATAGACGACAACGAGTTTGCAAATCCAGTGAATCACTCATACCTCAAGCTGTACTACATTTGATGCATGAAGTAGATAAAAAAAATGTCTGCTATGACGTAAAAATGGCATAGCTTATCTGCTACGACGTAAAACTGGCACAACACGTCCACTACAACGTAAAACTGGCACAGCTCGTCCGCTACGATGTAAAACTAGCAAAGCGGTCTGCCATGACGTTAAACTAGCATAGACAGTCTGCTATGACTATAAACTGGCATAGAAGGTCTGCTAGGACCTTAAACTAGCTCATCCACCATCTGCTACGATGAAAAACTAGCATCGTAGTCTACTAGAACCTTAAACTAGCACCGCGATTGTCCGCTACGACAATAAACTAGCGCAGCGGTCTAGTAGGACCTTAAACTAGCACCATGGTCTACTGAGACCTTAAACCAGCACAACATGGTCTACCAAGACCTTAAACTATGTTTGCGACATGTCTCCTACATGCATCATGACTCATTAAGCAAGCAAGCATACACCGTGCTAACACGAGATGGGACGTTGCAGTTCCAGAATGCAGTTCACGATGCCAAGATAACACCCTCTAGAACATATGCATCGTTGCTACTCTTGGCATCTTGCTGACCCTTTGGAGATGTCGTATGACATCTTGCTGACCCTCTGGACCTACTGCCGCCATGGCTCATCACCCTGGCAGTAGCTTCCCTGGTCAATGCCTGCTGCTGGAGTTCCAGCAGTATTGTGGCCCAGCCATAGTATTGCTATCCTCTAGCTCCTACTAGCGCCTGAGCTCAAGAGACGTTTAGCTGTTGGGTAGCCCATCTCACAGCTGAACTAAGAATGCTTACCTTGGGTAGGGATTCCTAAGCATCTACATTCACAGTAACTCCTAGCATCTTTGGTGCCAGCTCCTCCACACTGACGCTCCCAAGGCCACTACTAGCCTTCCTAGTTTGGACGTCGCATGCCTCAACAAGAATTTCCAAAGCTCAATTAGCATCCATGGTAAGCAAGACCTTTTCCTTCATTTTTCATCATGGTTGTTTCTCCTATTTTTCTTTTTTTTTGTGTTTGCAGGATGCGTACCGAAGGGATGCCAGTCGAAGGTGCACTTCGCCATGGAAGTAGGACACTACATCATCCCAAGGTGCTCGTGTTGATACTTTGGAGTGTACATCCTATCCTTTCCCTTTACCTCCTTTACCTCATTCCTTACACTCACAACCCACTCGCTCACCTCTTTTACAAACGTTTCCTGATACCTGTAAAGCCCGCCCATATGCTCAATCGCAAAGTCCATAACGCACATAACACAGTTCACCAAATGGGAAGCATCTGTAGGCAGGTTAAAGTCCCATGTGGATGTAACACAACTCATCCTAGGAAAGAAACACTTGTCCTACAATGACAAGGTTGTTTGCAAATGTAAAAGGCAAAAGCGTAAAAGAGCAAAGCTCACGCAAAAAAAAGGTGCCTAAAACAAATGGCACATAAGCTGTTTCACAATCACCCTCTCGTAGCGTTCTGACGAGAAGTCAAAGATCAGTAAAAGAAAAAATGACCATGCAAACAACTCCCTCACAAGCACTCCAATGAGGGATTCTGCTAAGTTTCATCTTTACCATTTTCCTGAGCCTCCTCCCCCCGTTTAGCCTTTCCCCCCTTCCCTGCATGACCAATACAACACTCTCAGGCATAGCTGAGCGACATCTTCGCATTTTAGCTTTCTTGGTGTTTTGTATTCTTTGTCGGCATCTCTCAGGTCCATCCTACAGACATCGACAAAGAGGGGCCAATTAAACACCCTAAATTTTCAAGGAATTCTTGCTTCACCAGGGTCTTGATGCTGAGGGAAACATTTCCACAAGTGTTGCCTCATGACCATTTGGCAGGAAATGGATGCTCTGAGTTCATACTATCCAACCTGGATAGTTCACCTGCCTAACAGTCACTTAGAAAGCATGCTGAGGGTTGTCAATGGTGCTCAGGATGCGTGAAACAGTTTGGCAAGTTTTCTAGTTAAAGAAGTTTTCTACGCTACGCTACGCTATGTAGCGTAGCAAGCCTCGGAGGACAGTTGTTCACAAAATCAACTGTGAAATATTGCAAAACAAAGTGCTACACTATGCAGCGTAGCACAATGTAGCAAAATAAAGACAGAAAGGCCTAGCTTACTTAGTGATTCCAATTGCACTTGGTAAGCACCTCTAGCCTTCAAAACCAGTTGCCTCGCTTGACTCCAAGTCCTTTAGCAAGGTTCCTTCTACCAGAAAGTAGCAAATTTAGCAAAACGCAGGCTATGTTGGCTGCTACACCATGCTACGCTACATAGCATAGCACAGTGTAGCAATGATGCAAGAATGACAAAAAGTGTCTCACAATATAGGATCAATAAGTTCAAAGGCTTCACATTGCAAAGAACAAAGGTTGAAAATTTTCAGCATTATCACAGTTAAGGCTAGCTGCTACGCTACGCAGCGTAGCATAGCGTAGCAAACATGCAGAACCAGTTGAAATACTTTAAAGGCTTCCAGCACATGCAATTAGCTCCAACGTGAATTTCTTCCTCGAATTGGTGGCTATACTATGCTATGCTACATAGCATAGCAAGCTGCTATGCCACACCAATATGTTATGCTCCAAAGCGTAGCACAGTGTAGTAGGCACCTACGCTACATCAATGTGCTTCATTCGTTTGAATCACTGGCACACATCTCCAGTTTTGACAACGTAATTGCATCATGGTAGGTTCTTGACCAGCTCTACATGTTCATGTAGCATAGACACGTCAACATCTTGTGGGTCTAGGACACATGTCATCCAAGCCTCGTTTCTTGCAACCTCCTGGCCCTATAAATACCCCGACTAGCAACACTCAAAGGGTTGGCAAATTTAAGCAGTTGTTGGCAAATTGGCAAAAGGTTAGCATTTTTGTTGGCAAGTTGGCAAGTTGGAAAGTCGGCAAATCAAAGAGCTTGGCAAAATTAAGTAGATGGCAAAAGTTTCACTTATTGGCAAAATTTGTGTTGGTTCAAAGGTTGGCAAACTTGAGCAGTTAGCACATTCTGTTAGCAGTTGGCAAAAAAACCCCCCTCTATTCTAGCTAATCTAGTTGGCCTTGTAGCATTTTTGCATTGTTGACTCTTAAGTCCACGTTCAAGCACATTGTTGGCTTGCTTTTGAATATCTTGGTTACTTTTGGGATCTTTGTGCTTCCCAGTGTTGCGCAATTGATTGTATCCACCTAAACAAAGTAAAGCCATAATCTTGAAGTGGTGCATTTTCTTAACTCCAGTTTACTTTGTTTTCCTGCTTGTCATTGCATTTTACATCGTTTTCATTTCCTCGCATTTAAAAATTATTATTTTAAGCTATAAGCATTATTTTTGAATCAAACTTTTGCAAAAGGTTTAGAGACACCGACTAAGTCCTTGTCTAATCGACCAAACCATTCAAGGCACTTCATTTCTATTTTTATCCAGCATGGCCCTCGTGCGGATCTGGGGTTAGGACTGTTCAACTGATGACCTCTCGCTGTTTCCAACCACTAATGTTTTTGGTCGCTACAATAGTCTAAACAGTAGTAGCAAACTAACAATGTAAAAAAAGGTAATTTTTTATTTCAATACAATTATGATAGAAGATACACAAAGGTGGAACATCTATATGATGATTGCATAGGAAAGCTAATGTAGGAATATATTCATTTACAACTTTCTACATGATGATAAAATATCTTGAAGAAATTACAACTAATGAACATCAAATTAGCAAATTTTGTCAACGTAGTAGCATTAGCACATTAACATCTATGTATGCCTTGCTTTGTCAACACATCAACATTGATGAAAGCTTAATAAATGCTTATATAAATGCACATACCCATCTCATTTATGGGATTATTTGGTTATTCCCTTAGCAAATTTTTATTCATTTTTCTTCATAGTAGTTAGTAATAGTCGTTGAGTGCTCACAATGTGAATGAAGTGCATTATACAAAATTTTATTTGAGTGATGATGTAGTTGGACATATTTTTATGGCAACAATAAAATTGAGATTCATTTCCTTCATTATAGCACTTGGCTTAGCTTTATGATTTTCTTAATTATAATTTACCTTAAATGTTTCTTAATTTCATGTACATAGTTAATTAATTTACCTTTTATCTTACTTAATCAAATTTCATAAATATGACCAACTTCAAGCATAAAAGCATTAATGTTTGGTAATCTTACTAGTGTACCACTGGGTATGCCTAGTAGTGAACACTTGGTAACCTAGCAACATTGATGCATGTTCAAGATGTATACGACAAGTTGAAAATGGTTACTCCATGCTTAGGCTGAATTAAATTTATTTCTTGCTCTTAGATTAAATAGTTTATAAATTTAATATTTAATATTTTAGTATTTTAATAATACTATTTTTATCATGTACCTCAATCACATATAACCATACAAATTAAGTCTACATAAGTGTGATTGGGAAGACAATGACTAAGATCTAATACTTAGCTATCTAAGATATTTAAACTAGTCTTAATCCACATAATTCGATTGGATTGTGCATGCATACTTTTGATACGTATAGTTGGGTGTAGGATCCACTTTGCTATTCATCATTAGAGTTGTTGTCGAGGACTCATGCTAGTGTTTTAGATTGTTAAGCTTATTCAAGGATCGTTGTTAGAGCTTAAAATAATCAATTATTTGAAAATAATAATATTTTATTCAAAGACACACTTATCAATTGCAAATGTCTTCTTCTCTAAGGTGGATTCCCCATCTACTGATATTCAACAAAGGAACATGTTAATGCCATTAAGAATTAGGACAAAAAGTGGTCTACTAGCATCTAGACCCATACTGTCTAGATTACACTTTCATTGTTCACTAAGATGAACAATTACAATGGAGGGACTTGGAAGGCAACATTGTATTACCATCTCACTACTTCATTCCATCAAAGATCATGGCAACATTGATGAAGGTGAGATTTGAAGTAGCAACTCTAGACTATAAATAGGTTGTTGAAATACCCAAACCTTACCAGCCCACCAAGGCCAAACTATGAAAGGACCATTTCACGAAGTCACACCATGAAGCTTCCAAGGAAAAAGTAGCTACTATTCAATTGACATCACAATCTGAAAAGGAGAATACCAATTGTTAATTTGGCTAATCTCAATGTTAGAATTATCCACCTCTTAGCAAATATGACATCAATTATCCATGGCTACGTTTAACCTTGATAAGCAACCAAGGTAAGGGAAGAATAAAACCAAACACAAGGGAGGACTCAAGGCCAAGATCCTTTAATAGGTAACCAAAAGAACATCAAAGAGGTTAATAGAGGAAAGTAAGATGACATAACTCTCCTATTTCTCTATCTTCATCATCTTCATCCTCACCATCAAGATTTAACAAGGGTGAACATGGATAAGATAGAAGGGTCAATGATCGTAGATCAGGTGGAGATGATGGAAGCATCACTAATATGGTAAAAGAGATGGTAGACATGAGCAGGAACTTGAACATAAATGTGCATGAAGGCATAGCAGGTAACACTAAAGGAGACATGGTAATGATAGGGACCTTGGGGATCATGATGATTATGAAGAATCATTCCTTACTACAAGGAGCATGATTAACATTAGGAAGGTGGTATGCATCCCTACCAAGAATAAGGGGACAGTTGAATCCAATGGTTGGATATGAACAATATTCCTAAGTTTAAAGGAGGCTATAATGTGAATCTCAACATCATTTGCAAGCCTTCCATGATGCTTATGCCTTGTAGAATATTGAAATTAATGACAAAAGCTAAAACTCTTTTCAATAATACTCATTAAAGAAGTAGAAAGTTGGTACTAGTTTTGGGAACTAGAATTCATCAAGAGGAGAAGTATGATGCTGAAGCTTCTTAAGGAAAAATATCAAATGTGCTCCCTAGTGTCCAACTTGAGAAAAAATATCCAAGGGTGGAGACAAGGTAATCATAAGTTCCTTGATATAGCCTTGGGTAGGTAATATTCTCTACTTCATTAATGCTCAGGCTATGACTTTTCTCAAAGGGGATAACTACACCATATCATAGATGAAATTCAAAATAAGATAAGAAAGAAACTTAAGCTCTACAACCAAGGTAGATTATTTGAAATAAAAGTCCATCCAAATCAAAGGCTTATTAATTAAGTGGCAAAAAAGGAAGGGGAACTGAAGAAGAGAGAAAGTATAGAGGGTTATAATAGGAACCCCTCTATCTACAAAAAGGGGGTTCTTCTCTATGAAATAGGAAGCATCATTGGATGAAATTATGTAAAGAAAAACATTGCCTATTTAAAAGTCAATTATTGAAATTTTGATAAAGGTTTATAAAATGTAGAACTTCATAGACCATAAATTTCAAACAAAACCTAAGATCATGAAGGAGAAAGTAGAACAAGGGAGAGGTAAAGACAAGGGCAAGAAAAAGAAGAGATATGTAGAAAATAACTATTATTATTAGAAAGGGACACTATTATGGTGTTGTAGAAATTAGTAGCTTTTTGCACAAGAACAATGTGATTGTAGGATCCTTGTTTTAAGGTTGGTTGCAAATTGTTTACCTTCTTTCACTACCATGATGGTGTTGAATTTTAATAAATAATGCCTTGAATTGATTAACTCTATACATTTGAGAAAAAAATTTATAATTTGGCTTTTCAATATTGCTTAATCATTCTATAGTTTTTTTCCTTTGAATCTCTTTTATTTCATGATGTATCTTGCTTTACTCTTTTAGGACTTATTTTATTACATAAGTCCTTCACAGATGTTACATCTATGGATTTCACTTCTAAGATTAAAAAAATTATTTGGTTTTGTGTACTTCTATGAGGATGTATTTTGATATTCTTGTAGGACCTAACCAAGACACCTATTTCTATTGATTTTTGAATTTTCTATGAAATTTACTTTCAAAAATCTAATTTGCAAGGATTCATGAATCTTTGGATTCAACATCTTTAACAATTCAACATATATAGATTCAAGAAACCAAACACATTCTTAGTTTTTGATTAACCTTTTGATGAGAGGTGAAGGTACCCCTACATTCAACCATACGAATCACAAAGCATTCATGCATAATCCAATTGAATTCTACAGACTCTATGTCTTCCAGTACACTAGTTGTCTAGGAAGTGAACCTTGCCCTATTGGTCATTCGTTGTCTTCCTAATTACACTTGTGATGTACGAAGGTATGGTTAATTGTAATCGAGGCATATGATTTTTATTGTTTTCTATTTTATGTTCCTTGGTTCTTAAAGTAGAGAGATGAAGTAATTTAATAATTAATTTAATTTAACTACTTAATTAGTCTCTAACTAGTCCTAACATAAGCATCTGGTCCCACTTTCCTTACATGTGTTGAACCCATGTATCCACTGCTGGGTTACCAAGCGCTATGCTACTGGGCGCACCAATCAATAACATTGTTGGGATTACCAAGTGAATACGTGTTTACACTTGAACTAATCATACTTATGTGTTTAATCTATTTAGTATAAACAATTAACTAATCACTTAAAGTCTACTTTAGTTTAATTAATTGCATATTTAATGAAAACAATGAATGCATAAATAAATTATTAATCTATTCTAACTGTTGTAAAGTTTGATCAAAAGGCTCGTCTTTATTATCGTACACACTAGTGTGGTTCAGGTACAATAGTGTTTGAATAAAGATCCATACACTTTCTGACTCCTACTACGAGCACTTAGAGAAATATTCTAACTTTCAAATGGAAAAACTACAAGAGCTTTGCTACTACTATGACTTGATTCCCTCATAAACACGGCTATGAACACGTATTTATAGTTTTATTATAGGGCTGTGTTGATGGGGTCCCATAGACATAGCAAACACTATGTCGACAGGGTTGCATCCATGGGGGCCTATCGAAATGACACTTTGATGCTCATCATACCTCCATGACTAAATGAAAACTTGTACTCGAGTTTCTTTACAAAATTGGAAAGGTATGGGATTATTGACTAACTCTTAACATAACAAAACTGAGTGCCCAAGTGTACAAATGAACACATTACAAAAAATGGTGGTGTTCATGACACAAAAATAAACAACATGACATGACTACAAAAAATTGGACAACATGTCCTATGATGACCTGAAGACGGTGAAGAAGATCATACAATCTTAGGTGGTGGAGGCTCTTGAGGTTCTAAAGGACCTTCATCGACTTCAAGCACATGTGATGGTTAAGGTAGACATGGATATCTTGTTGTAGCTACAACCTCTAATGGAAGGTGAAATACATCCAATAATGCCTTCATCTTCTCCTCCTTATACCAAGGATCATTCACGGTCCACATGGCATCACCAATGTGGGCTAGAATGGGGATATCCTACAAACAAGGCATTATAGGAAACATCTCCTTTATGTTGACAAACTAGGCAGCAAACTGTTTGCATTTGATATTAAACATCCTTACTGTGTTCTATAACTCATGGTAGTCATTCATCCTTCTAGCCAAGTTCTCAATAGTAGATCTTTGATCAATGTATTTATCCTTGAGAACTTCAAGTTTAGTGTTTCCACTGTAAGCTTTTGCTTGGTGTCTTTGTGATGCTTGAACTCAACCTTGTACAACAAGTATGAGCTAGCCACCTGCTTCTCTAATTCTGACCATGATCATCCAGTAATCAACATGGCTAGACTTGTGTATCAAAGATTGCTGAGCTCCATGTATTATGTCATATCCTCAATCTGCAACTCCTTTATGTAGATTTTCACCTTGTTGTAGGCATCTATCCTATTAACAATAGGCTACCAAACTTCTCTTCCGTACTGGAGTTGTTAGAGGGCTTCATTCACTTTCACATTCACCAACTAGATGTGCTTTTCATTCACTTCTTTTTGTAGACCGACCTGCTCTCTGTAATGATCTTTGAATCTCTCGAATTTAAGAGCCTATAATTTCTAGGAAGCTACCTTAATTGTAGTTTTATAGCAAAGGGCACAAACCTCCTCCATGGAGGGGTTTCTATTTTCCACTGCCAATCTCTTAGATCTATGTTTGCTCTAGCTAGTTCCTCTTTCTATTGATGAATGAAGTTAATTAATTGTTGTTTGTGCTCATCAACATTCTACAAGTGATGGTTCTCAACGATCAATTGTACATTCTCCTAGTGGGTTTGATCCAAGGCCTTTTGAATTTTGAGGTATGTGGCCTTTTTCAAGGATCGATAGAACACCATAATCTCCATTGCACCCTCAACCCCTTTCAGCCTAGTACAAAGCTATTTAATAGCTTCATCTCTTGTTAATGTTAGGTTGAGAAATGTAGGGTCAACAATTTGGGCTCTTAATTCGGTAACTTTAGCAACCAAGTATTCATTTAGCTCCTTGGCTATTTCAAGTTTCCCCTTCAAGATGATGTTCTTACCCCTTACCTCTAGCAACTCCAACTAGTTTGCAGTAATATTGTCTAGATGATCAAAGACATCCAGAAGTGGTTGCTCAGTTCCCACAATTAGTCTAGCAGTTCTTGATGTTGTGCTACATTTATTTTGTTTCTTGTGGTTCCTACGGATGCTTGCACATCCTTGGGTGTAGTCACATCTAGTACAAATGCCATAGATGCATTAAGGATTTTGGTTATTTGGTCAGCAATCACCTTTGCTGCTATCTCCTATCCTTGGTGCTGCATCACTAATATTGTTGCTTCCTCACCTACCTCCAAGTGCACTGAGAAGGCCATGACATTCCCAGAGATTTCTAGGAGTGACTGTTATTCTGTAAGAGATGTCATAACCTCTCTAGTGCTAGGATTTGACCTTGCAGGAAACTGTGTTCTTTGGGCTAAGAAAATAGATCCACCTCCATCCATTAAGCTAATTCTTTGGGACACCTCATTTAGGTGACTCAATGTTGGTTGGTATACAAATGGATTCTTACCAATCATTCTTGCTTGTTGCTCTTATTCACTCAAGAGTCATTTTTAGTACTCACACAATCATTGGGTAGTTGCAATAATGTTTCACATAGTTGTTTGAGTGGTAGGTGGAGGTGGTGAGTGTTTCTCCTCTTCTTGAATGGTAGTTGCAAGCATCTTATCTTTCATCATCTCCACCTAATTAGTGAAGGAATCATGCTTGATAGCATCATTCATATAACGAACTATTCCTTCCCTTTGACAAAATTTTCTAATGAGGCATGGGAAGGGGAATGCCTTCCTTCCATGTCCATTTTCTTTAATTACTTTGCCATCTCTAAATAGATCAACTTTGGAAGGTTGACAAGAAATTTCCCACTCAAAGTGACGCATGCTCAGATAGAAAAGGTAGTGATTTTGCTTGGCCTTATCATGGGATTTAGGTGAAAGGCTAAAATCTTGTAGTGGATCCTTTCTTCTAGTGTGAGCATGTCAAACTCCTTGCAGTCGACACCATAGCACCATTGCACCCATTCTTTCTTGATGTTGGGGTTCATCTTCATTGGAATCTCAGTAAGACTTGCCCCTATTTCTGGCAACCCAAGCACTTCAACAAAAGCCTGCACTGAGTAGGACACTAAGATGTCCTTGATTTTGACCATTGTACTAGCCTACTTGCTATTCCAAACTAAGAATGTCTCTCCCATGTATCACTCACCAGTGGAAGTGATGATTGGCCATTTGGGAGAGGCCTTTGGTTGGTCCTGCACTTCCCTTGGTGCTTGCTCCAAGAAAGGGCCAAAGTTCAACTCCTATAGCACTATTTTTTGAACCTCCATCAATCTAATCTAATTTAGCCAAGCTTCTATCAAGGTCACCTCAAGATTTTCTTATTGAGATGGTGCATCATCCCTATGGGAGTGTTTTGTTATTGCTGCTAGTTCTAGAATCTATTAAATAGATTCCACCTTGGCCTCTCTCCTAAGAGGACCTATGGCATGGTTTGTAAGTGGTTCTTCTTGGGCCTGTTCTTGGCCCCTTCCTATTTTAGGCCATTTGTCCCTTGGTTGAGATGATCCTACTTCCTACGTGTGCTTTCCTTTCGGTGCCATCTATGGTCACAACACATCTATGGATTAGTAGATACAATGTGTAACTTTAAATTTGTATATACCTTTTCTTGTTAGTCAGTTACACTTTGGCTAAGGTTGGGCCATGGAAAATTGATTATTTTATTACTTTTTATTGTAAATATCATTGGAGCTTATTAGAAAGGTTTAACTCTTATAATTTGGTGTTTAATAGTTTATTTCTTAGTTAAATGTTTATGGGAGTTAGAAAAACGGTGAAAATTTTTCCATAAAAAATGGCATGTTTGTGGCCCCATGATGAAGAGCTTACCTTCGGTAGCTATAGGGTCAAAGAATGAAGCAGTTTGGATAAACTATTAGGAAGTTATGGGCTTTGGAAGGTTCTAGGCTCTAAAAATTTAAAAACTTCCTTAGCATTTGTGAAAAAATGTAAAAATTTCCAAGTGGGATCACTCATATATATAGAACTTTTCCACCACATAAATGAAGCCCCATCTACGAGGCCTCGTATATGGATCTGCTCCATCAACAAGGCCTTGTATATGAAGCTCAAAGGAAAAATTTTGAAATTTGAATATCTTAAAAAACACAAGGAATTTTTCGATGAATTTGGGGTCCATGAAATACTAGAAAAGCTAATAATATGAGGAAATCATTGAAGAGGGTCTTTGAAAGCTCAAAAATTGAAAAATTCAATAGAGGATGTGTTTATTAAATAAAATATGTGAAGGAGCACATGGCTTGATGTAGAAGATGGATGTACAAAATATTTTGACTATAAGAATGCCTAAGGATAAAGTGCTTAATGAACCCAACCAAGAANAGTCCCTTGTGAGGTTTTGTGTTTAAAATGACCTGGGAAGATCCATCCTTAGACCAGACCAAGACCAACCTCTTTTAGTGACTTCACATCACCACTCCAACATTGATCCATCCTCTCAAGACACAAGAGTGCTCCCACAAAACAACCACCATTCCATAAAGAGAAGAAAAGGCAAGTAGGAAGTGAGACAGGGCCTTAGTTAGAGGGGGCCTTCAAGCATGGGTAACATGTCTTTCTAGTCCCATAACCAATGCTTATAGCCCGTTAATTTGTCTAAGGGATGTGCTTTGAATTTCCATCATGTTTTTTTATATTTATTTTATTTTTTTATTTCTTTTTTGTTTATTTTTTATGGGAACTACACCATGTAAAGACTTGTTTGACTTTCTGTTATTGGTTGCATGAAACGATAAGAAGTCTATGAAAACACTCAAGCACCCAATCAAGTAGAAGAGTAAAAAGAGTATTGAGTTTCCTTGAAGTCATACTTGATGTCCTCTATTACCCCTTCAATTAGTGTGGGCATGATGATCAATATTATTTTTTTACTGCTCACCTCCATCACGATTGTTCCTTCTGCAGTGTTTTTTAGAACCAAAAGAAGAGGAGGAGGAGGAAGCAAATGAAGAGGGCAAAGAGGGAGGAGGAATGTAACCACCATGGTATCTACCAACTTTCCTTTGGTTGTCATGGCCACGTTTGTCAAGTTTCTTATCATATTGACACTTGTCAAAGCCCTTACCTTGACTACCATATTTCCATGAACCTAGTTTGTTGATAGTAGAATGTAGATTTAGGTTCACACCCCCATCATTATTAGTGAGGGGTGGAGAATTTTCATGTTGAGAGCCTCCAAAGAAAGGGCCCTCATCTTCTTGGTTCAACAAGAACAAAATCATGTTGCTTCTCCTAGTGTCAATCTCTTTGGTGTTGTGGTTTAGTAGGACAGTAGTCTTGGTAGTCATAATCATGCACAATGTACTCTTGTTGAAGATCATAGATGCCTAACTTCATAAGAGTTTGAAGCAAAATCATAGGCACAGATAGATCACAAGGCATTACAATGTTGCCTTCCATATCACACCATCACAATTGTTCATCTTGGTGCAGGATGAAGGTGAAATCAAGCACATACTCATCTAGATGAGTATATACCACCTTGCATTGCTAAGGGACTGATGGTTTAACATCACCATGCTTGAGAGAAGAAGAAATTTTGCAAATAAATAGAATATTAGTGTGCTTATATAATTATATTTTGTGTGAGAGTGATGTTGACCTTGGGTTAATCCAATGATGTTAATGATGTTCACTAATCCTAGATAGTGCACGTTTCAACAGAAAGAGTCCCTGGCAATTCACAAAGCGTTCATGCTTAATTTGGTCAAATTCCGTGAACTCCATGTCTTCTAGTACACTAGTTGTCTAGGAAGTGAACCTCACCCTAATGGTCATTCGTTGTCTTCCTAGTTACACTTGTCATGTATGAAGGTATGGTTAAGTGTAATCAAGACATATGATTTTTATTGTTTTATGTTTTATATTCCTTGGTGCTTAAAGTAGAGACGTGGATTAATTTAATAACTAATTTAATTTAACTACTTAATTAGTCTTTAACTAGTCCTAACATAAGCATTTGGTCCCACCTTTCGTACATGTCTAAAACCCACGTATCCACTGTTGGGTTACCAAGTGCTATGCTACTAGGTGCACCAAGCAATAACGTTGCTGGGATTATCAAGAAAATATGTGTTTCCACTCGAAGAAGTCGTACTTATGTACTTGATAAGTGGCGAGGTATCCCTACACTCAACCATACGAATACGAGTGTTACACGTGCGATCTCGTTGAACTTCGCAGATGGACCAGTTGTGGCACCTAGATAGTTAGCCTTAGGTCGCAGTTCGTTGTCTTCCCACCTGGACTAGTATTATCTTTGTCACGTATGGTTTAGTCCAAAGTGAGGTGTATGATGTGGTTCCTAATCTAATGCTACTCCTAAAGGAAATGGAAAATAAGATTAACTAAGCTAGGAGGAAAGGGTAAGAGAGAATCTAAACTAGCCTAAGTGCGATGAGCATCTGTTCCTTGATTATCTATACACATCTTGGACTTCGTGCATGACTACTACTAGGATTACTGTTGACGACCATTTGGGACGCGACCACCAATGAGTGTCCTCGAACAAGATTTAGGTGCCTGCTGGTCTCTGGCAACACCAAGGCCCAAATACCTCCAAA
>MNCI01000667.1:646626-665864 GCA_015680685.1 Gnetum montanum | reverse complement strand
GAGAGGAAAAGGGAGAGAAGGAAATCAAAACACTTAAACTAAAATCAAAAAATTAAAGACTAAAGACTGACTCCTAAACTCATCTATCTACCTCTTATTTATAGATGAGAAGACAGGCTGCGATATAGCGTATGCGATATCGCTACTTGGGCTGCGATATTGGGTACGCGATATCACGGTTGCCCAAAATGCGACTCATCATACCCCCACGACTGAATAAAAACTCCTCCTCAAGTTACAGTGATTACACAGTGGATAGGTATGGGATTATTGAATAGTAAGAATGGGGTTATGCCATAGTGTGGAATGAAAACAAAATTGGAACACAACACAAAGAATGTGCTACAACTACAAAATTGTGAAACTCATGTAGTTCCTGGTGGCAGTGGCTCCTCCATTGGTGCTTTCCATTTATCTTGTGCTCCAGGTCTTTGGCTTTGATGGCGTTGAAGTATGGCCTGGGGCTTCTCCACTTTGGTTTAGGGATCTTGTGCCATCCATGCTAATGTTTCGATGTTTGACGGAGTTGGAACTTCCCACGAATAGGGTAATTATGGAAACATTTGATTGGCCTTGACATACCAGGCCGAAAATACCCATCATTCCTTTTCATAGGCTCTGACTTTATCTTTGTATTCTTGGAAATTTGCAAGCCATCGAGCCAAATCCACTGCGACACCTTTTTAACCTTGGTAGCTTGCCTTTACCACCTCAAGTTCAAAATTTGTAATCTCTAGTTTTTCCAACAGCTTCTTGCGTTCTGCAAATTTTGCTTCATATTTGATGTGGGTGGTAGCTAACTGTTGTTCGAGCTCTATTCTCAAGCATCATACTATTAACATGGCAAGGTTGGCATACCGTAGGTTTGCCAACTCCATATATTCAATAAGATCTTAGATCTATAGGTCCTGACTTTTGACTTTTACCTAGTGGGCAAAGGCATATGTGTCCAATATGGCTCGCCAGTCAATGTGTTGGGCACTGATAGCATTCATTTGGGCCTTGGCCATATGCATCTTCTTTTCCAGGATTTGTTTGTACATTCCCACCTAGTCTTGGAAGTACTCCTTTAGATTTTCGTGCTGTTTAGCCTCATTTTACCATGCTCGATAGCTGAATTTTGACGAATGGCATGCACCTCCTCCATTGAGAGGGTTCGATTCTCCCTAGCTAAACAGTTCATGTCTTGGTTGACCTGGATGAACTATTCTTACAATTGATGGAATTGTTCCTCGAGAACATTCTTTTGTTTTTCCACAGTGGTCAACCGAAGGTTGTCGACAATGAGCTACTTATTCTCCTCCTGTAGGGCCTTGAGTGCCTTGATATGCACATGAGTTTGCATCTATGCTATGGAGGAATCCCAAATAGCCCTATCTTTTTCCTCTTTCATCCTTTTATTCTCTATTATTAACTTGGTTAGTTGCTCAATTCTGAAGTTGTCTAGCTGGTCTACGGGGACAAATTGTAAAAGGTCCCGCTAAGCTGCTTGTAGGGCTACGAGCTGTTCTTGCAATTTCTGCACCTCTGTTTCAGCATGCTTGGCCCTCATTTCTGTTAAGACCAGCTTCCCCTTCATGGAAATGAGGTCTAATTGAATTACCATAACATCTTGAGGGATGTCAAACAAGGACGTCATAACTTGCCCTATTTGTAGCAATTGATCAAGCACATCCTTATGTTCCGCAAGAGTCATTGAGGTTCCAGCCAAAGTTTGAGCATCCTGTACTCCTGTGAGATTTTCCGATGGTACAACAAGTACATTAAATGATCCTTTGATGTGGTTTGCAACCACTTCTGCAGCTCTCGCTGCATTCTGGTGTTGCATAACCACCACTGTGGCCCCTTCACCAGTTTCTAGTTGCACTTGGAAAGATGCAATGTTTCCCAAGATCTGTTGTGACCATGTACTTGCCCCTCCTCCTGTGTGAATAGATACTTCACCCCTTGTGCAATCCAAAGAAACTATGGACTAAATGGCATCATCAATGACACGGAAGAGACTTGCGTCATCACGACTTCCCCAACTGACTATCTCAGCAATGGCCCTGAGATGGCTCATCGACGGTCTGTAGTCTTGCGGTGGCGGTGGTTGGTCTTGGCCTGTGCTAGGCCCTGCTTCCTGTTGTTGGCTGGGACCCGTACTTGGAGGTTGGCTGGGTCCTGCAAGTTGAGTTGCAGTTGGTCCAGCCATCTATTCTTCTTCTTGTTCTAGTCCCAACGCTTTGCCAGTGCTTTTCCTTGGAGCTGGCGACTTTAGCAATTTAGCATATGAAGCATTCTAGGCTTTTTGGAGGACATCATTAGTGTATCCTCTGATCCCAGCACGTTGGCACAGCTTCCTGATAAGACAAGGGAAAGGCAATGCCATCTTCTTTGTCTTTCATTCTTCAAACCGCCTTAGGATCTCTATATAGTATAGATGAGGTAGGTTAGCATCAACCTTTCCCATCAGCACTACACATCCCCTCACCACATATGTTGATATTCTTTTGAAGCCCTTCGTGGGGAAGAGGTGATATGTTCCAATCTTGAAGTAAATCCTCTCTTCTGTCGTCAACTCTCCAAATGTCTTCTCCTTGCCATACACCCTTTCTGACCAAACCCATCACACATTGGGTTCTAAACGGGTGGATAACTAAGCAACTTTTGGTCCTATATTCAGAAGATTTAATGCTTCCAAAATGTCCTACATAGAGAAATCAACTATTACACCACAAATGTTGATGGTGGTTCCTTGCTCTCTGTTGTGCCAGAATTGGTACGTTTCTCCTAGGTACCAGGCATTGCTATAAGAGAGGATAGGCCATAAGGGAGACCCTTTGAGGTGGTCCCTAATAGCCTCAGGAGCGAACTCTGCAAAAGATTCAAAGTTTAACTCCACAATCACCATAGCGAATGTGCACTTTTTGTGGATGGCCTAAGCACAATCTTGGGGAAAAGTGAGATGTTGTCCCTATTCAGGCACTACAGCAGTTCCTCCTTCTGCCTGCCTGAACTATATGGTAGGAGGATCCTCTTGATGAATGCTGAATGATTGTTCCTCTTGTTCTGCATGTTGTCCGAAAGGATCTTGTCTTCCACCTCTCCTAGGTCATTTGCTTCCACCTTGAGCAAGACTTACCTGTTGTCCATGTTTTGGGGCTATCTGCAATCACCCTGGGCCAACCGTTAGTAAGGTTGTTTTTGAAGTTAAGTTATACCTTACTGCTTGCCTTAATTAATTAATTCATTTTATCTTCATGTGATATTTCCTGAAAGATTTTAATAATGGGTCCTTTTTTATTTAGGTGGTTTTTTCAATTTTAGTTTCCCGGTATACCTAGGGATTAAATGATTTTCAGCACAATTATCCTTATTATTATTATTAATTATCCTTAATGATGTTCCTTGGGTGATGAAAAATTCCAAAAACGTTATGTGCTATTCAGCATATGTCCCTCCCCCACGACTAAGCTGAACACTCCAGGTTCAAGTAGGTTCAGATAGAATTAAAATCGGAGTACCAGTGTGTGAGATATGGTCATGAAAGCAAGGGTCACTCAATCGCAAGTCATAGAGAAAAAATTCAAAAACTCCCCTGCATGAAGTTTGAAAATGAGGCTAAGTGTTGTGGGGGGCGTACCTATTTATAGGTACATGGGACGCGATATCGCGTATGATACATCGCGTACGCGATATCACGTCGGATGTGATATCACATACGTGATATCGCAGTCTAACGATAATTAGGGTTTTGACGGAAAATGCCAAATTTTTAAGTTTTTTCTTGAATTAAAGTGGAATTTAAGGACATGGGGCATATGTTAAAAGGTTCGAGGGTAAATTAATTTGCTTTGAAGGCAAAAATAATGATGAGTGAGTGTAATTGATCAATAAAACCTCAGGTGGTAAGAAAAAGGTTATGTAATGGTACATAGGAACGTTAAATCTGAGGGATAGTAATAACGGAAAGAAAATCGTTGGCAATTATGCTGAGTAATAAATGGTGTGTGTCAGCTATGTCATAAGTGAGAATTACAAAGAATTACACAAGTGGGTCCTTCCCAAAGCAGGTTCCAACCTATATTACCCTTGTGTAACCACACTTAAAAGTGTCCTTAGGCACTGAAAGGGTTAAATGTAATCCACACTAATTCCACAAAACACACACATGTAAACATCAGCAGAATGAGGTAGGAATTCTATGCTACACAAGACACGAGTGACCATTACATGAATAACGAGATGAGATGGGGTATATAAGGGATCATAGAGATTAGGACGTGAGGTAACTGATCCAGGGCACAATGAATCCTGCGTGAAAAGCATGATTAATGTGTCATTAACCCGTCATTCCAAGATCAGGACCAAGTCCATTCCCATGATCAATGACACCGCATTGTTTCATCCCATGATGAGCGACTATGAGAGTACCAAAACAACAAGGTGTACGATCACTTAGCGTTTTGTTCAAGAGAGGAGTAACTTTTGTTTTGTGGCACTTTTTTTTTTATTACTGAATCTAGAGAAGCCGCCAACCTTCAGGCATGGGTGCATGTCTTTCCAATGGGACACCCTAGAATAGCCTTGGATTTTGGAGTTCCCTTTTGATTACTCTTACTCCTATTTTTCGTTAGATCTACAAGGATCTTAGTACAACCACGTTGCATGATAACTCCCACAGACGTCACCAAAGAGAATCCACAAGTCCCCTTGATGTTACATCCTAATCATTCCCTCTTGGTCCATCCGTCTTCATTATGGGTACAATGAACACAAAATTAATTTTAAGTTTCAAGATTGTCAAGAATATCACTATACCCTCAAACAAAACCTCTTATTTGTAGAATGGATGAGTGGGTGTAATGGGCTCACTGTCCAAATAATTGACCACTCGAGACTCGATAACATAGAACACACCTCAACCAACGAGCCACATAAGTGTTTTATTTGTAGATGAGATTACTTACAAAAACTTAAAGAGACAAAAAGACAAAATGATAAAGCAAGAAATTGAAAACTTGAAAAAAATTGAAAAAAAAAGTTATAAAATCAAAGAAAATGAAAAAATTTATTAATCCTACTTGTTATTGGAATGAAGGGTATCCGCCATAACTAAACAGTTAAGCATGGCAAGGATTAATAAATGGACGATGAGGATCCTTGCATGTTGGAAATATTGGAGCTTGGTCATAGTTACCCCATTGGGATCCACACACTTGGTTATAGTAAGCATAGTGGGGCAATTTATAAGTTGTAGTTCCCAGATAACGAGTTGCCCCACTATGATATTTGGGACCGTTAGATGGTATGCAAGGATCAGGGTGTTGCCTTCCATGACTGTGTTCATTGGGTCGTATGGTTGTTGGAGTGTTGATTGGTGGCCCTGATGAAGTAACATGAGGCGTTGGATTCGAAGATAAGGGTGCACCACAGTGTTGGGCTTGTGCTGTGTTGGAGGATGCAGCAGCCTTGGAATTGTGTTGTCCCTTCCTACGGTCATGTTTAAAGAAGGGACGCTTTTGATGTTAAGGCCTCTCATTGCTGTTGATAGTAGTAGCACAAGTGGCGTTCGTGGGTTGTTACTGTGGTGTAGGCACCTTAGGAACAATTGGTGGCAATGTAGAAGGAGAGAAAGGATGAGAATGTTGAAAATTAGGAGAATTGTAAGATGAACAAGGTGGTGGTTGTGTTGAGGAAATGGACTGATAGTATTGTGGAGAATGGTAATGTGGTGAGATAGAGTATGTTGGCCCAGTTGGAGAAATAGGATGTTGAACTAGATAAGCATTTGGATTCGAATGATATGAAGGATGGCTCCAGTGTAGGGATGGTTTTCCCCATGACTAGGGTTGTTGCCATTGTGACAGAACACAGTATCTCTGTACAAACTCTGGATGTAGCGTATTTCCCCAATCCTCATATAAATGTAACAAGATTGGGCATTGATCCTTGGGGTGATCATACAGGCAAATGTTGCATTCATATGTATGATTGGTAGTTGAGCCCTTATTTCTATCATTCCTTTTTTCTGAATGTCTAATGTTTTGGCCTATTTCTTGGGTTGCAAAAAATTTATCTCCAATAATATTGATACATTCTCCACACTTTTTATACGTCCATTCCAACATCTTATTGATCTTTGCCTTGACTTCCTCTAATGATTGTTGTATCGGCAAAGATGGTTCTTTCTCCTTGTGATAGGTTGATTTATCCTTTTTATGATTATGGACCTTTACTAAATTGAAATTTTGGTCTTGTTGATGTTTTTCAACACTCTCCCATCTAGCCATTTCTCCTTCTTCTTTTGCTACCAGCTTAATAAGCTCTTGGATTTGATGGGTTCATAGTTCGTGTAGTTGACCTTGGGCATACATCCCTAGGGTCTCTCTTGTTGCATCACGAAGCCCATCAATGACATGATACATTAGCCTTTCCTCAGAGAACTCATGGCCTAGACAGTTATTTAATAGTGCATAATATCTTTCTAAGGCCATGTCCAAGGGTTCATGTTGTGCTTGTTTCCACCCTTGGATTTGTTTTCTCAAGGCTGACACTCTTGCGTAGGTTTGATATATTTCGTTAAAAAGTTCTACCATTGTTGACCAATGTCGTATTGAATTTGGTTTTAACGATATATACCATACTTTTGCTTGGCCAACGAGTGTCATTCGAAAGAGCTTAAGTTTTTGCCAGCTGTTATCAATGTTGTTCCATGCGCAAGCATCGTAGAAGGCTTGTAAATGTTGATGCGGATCTAAGTCATAGCCTCCTAAAAAAGTAGGGAAGTTGTTTAAATCGAGCTTGGGTAGACGACTCTCTTTACGATGCCTACGGGAGATTCGAACAGCCTCTTGTATTTACGTTAAACTTGTAGTTGCCAGTGGGGGTTCATCGTCATCGAGTAAGTTATGCTTTTGAACGTTGGGATGACGTTGCTTTCATTCATGTTTATAAGAAACCCCCACCTCGGGTTGCATAATTCAATCTTCATTGTCATATGGTTCGTTGGTTCTCCAATGAACTTCCTCACTAAGTGTGGCATTATCGTACTCTTGTAGGAGAGGCATGGTTGTGTGTGAATTTAGATGTGACTTTTTATAATTATTTATTTTTAAACGATATATATTGTTAAGTCCTATACAGTGACCTTGTATGAAATAACTAATTTAGATAACTAGCATCGTAGCAATGGCGCCAATGATGAGTGGCGAGGTACCCCTACACTCAACCATATGAATACAAGCGTTACACGCGCGATCCGGTCAAACTCCGTAGACAGACTAGTTGTGGCAACTAGATAGTTAGCCTTAGGTCGTAGTTTGCTGTCTTCCCACCTGGACTAGTATTATCTTTGTCATGTATGGTTTAGTCCAAAGTGAGGTGTATGATGTGGTTCCTAATCTAATGCTACTCCTGAAGGCAATGGAAAATAAGATTAACTAAGCTAGGAGGAAAGGGTAAGAGAGAATCTAAACTAGCCTAAGTGCGATGAGCATCCGTTCCTTGATTATCCATACACATCTTGGACTTCGTGCACGACCACTACTGGGATTACCAAGCATAGATCTTAGGTACGCTACTGGGTTACCAAGTAGTCACACTTAAATGCTCGTAATCAAGTCATATTCATTCCACGTTTAACAAGAGTTTGGGGTGAGAAGAGATTAACTAGGAAAGAAGTAAATAATAATTAATCTAAGTGAATGCTGTAATGATGAAGTAATCTTGATCTTTATTGCCAGTTATGTGCATGTCCAAGTACATCACACTCGAATAAAGGATGTCGTACAATTACATTCATCACATTGCAGGCATACACGAAGAGGAAAAGGGAGAGAAGGAAATCAAAACACTTAAACTAAAACCAAAAACTTAAAGACTAAAGATTGACTCCTAAACTCATCTGTCTACCTCTTATTTATAGATGAGGAGACAGGTTGCAATATCACGGTCGCCCAAAATGTGACTCATCAGTGTTTAATCTATTTAGCTTAAATAATTAACTAAAAGCTTAAAGTCCAATTTAGCCTAATTAATTGCATAGTTAATGAAAACAATGAATGCACAAGTAAATCATTAATCTATTCTAAGATCTGCGAGGTTTAATTAAAAGGCTTGTCTTATTGTCGTACACACTAGTGTGGTTTAGGTACAGTAGTGCTCGAATAAAGATCCATACACTTTCTGCTCCTATTGCAAGCACTCAGAGAAATATTCTAACTTTCAAATAGAAAAACTACAAGAGCTCTACTACTATTATAACTTGATTTCCCCATAAACACAATTGTGAGCATGTATTTATAGTTTTTAGTATAGGGCTATGTCGATGGGGCCCCATAGGCGTAGCGAACGCTACATTGACGTGGCCCTATCAATGGGGCAACACCACGTAAACAAGTCCTTGTCGACACAACACTTTGACACTCATCACCTTGTTTTGTATTAGTATGTAAGACCTTTTTTTTTTGTTTGCATTATGAGCTCTAGGAGCTCCACTTTTGTTTCAACATTTTTCTTTTTTTGTTGATATTTTCTAGAATTTCCAATTTTATCTCTAGCATGATTAATAATGCAATAAGGTTTTGATCTTCTAAATGTGTCAAACCCACCATAGAACTGGGTTAACCATTCTTCAAAGAGAGAGAGAGAGAAAGTTGCTGATAAGATCTTTTCTAGTCACATCCAACATTCACCTTAGTAGATGCATCTTTGTAATATAAATGCATTGAGCCTGATGCTTTTTTATAAGAAAATATTATACATCATACAAAATCGTAAGTTTATAAAAACTTTATATAATTCAGCACTTCCCATTAGAATTAAACCCATGACTTGGAGCTTCCAAATCAAGTGTCTTACCACAAGCAAAAGGACCACACTTGCAATGTATTAACTACCCCATGTTGTTTAGATAATGCTATAATGATGATGATGACAATGATGAATTGAAGTTGACCACTTAGACACTCCTCACTAGCAAGCTTGTAGCTTATTACCTTAGTGATAAGAATCTTAGTAAGTACTTGTAAATCACAAGTTCAAATTTTAGTACACTATGTTGAGTTATGGAAAAACAAATATCCATAAAAGGAAATTTGAAATTAGTGTGGTCACAATAAATCCAAGAAAACTTAAGCTCAATTTCATTGGGTGCCACTAAGTTATAAGAAAAAATCCTTATTTGTTTTGCTTAATAGATCCAAGAAAGTAGAGGTGAATGTAAGAACTTGGATGCAAGGCATAAGCTTACCATTGTACTGCTAATTGGCAAAGTGTTTGAGAAAATATATATATATTTTAAAAAATATTGGCCATGAAATAATTCTCTATTTTTCAGACCACATTTAATGCTCGCTATGCACAAGCACGACGAAATTTAAAATAATAATAATTTTGGATAAGAAAAGCATCAGGCAGGTCCTATTGGATGGAGCGTAAAGGAGGCAGGCAATAGGGGCAGCCGCAAAGAAGAGGGTTATTTTGAAAACAGATACAGCCTTCTTGCCAAAATCCGTGTTGTTCCTCGTCTCTTCATTGCACGTGTTTGCACAGGTTTATTAGTACTGCAACTTTCTTCATTTGCCATCCACCAAAATCAAAATGCAGGTATCTCTTCTCTCTTCGCCCCACTTTTGCTTTGTACTTTTGCTTACAAATTTTCCTTTTTCACGCACTAAAACTTGCAAAACAATTGTGCCATGGCTTTTGCAGGCGAGTGACAGGTTTAACATTAACTGGTCAACTCGAGCATCTGCAGGCCAAATATGTGGGAACTGGACATGTTGATCTCAACAGATTGTGAGTAATCAATCTTTTTTTCTTAAATCTTAGAATTTATTACCGTATTTTCCCCCCTTATTGTATTTTGCTAAAACCCTGATTGCTTACCCCTGTTTCTCTCGCCTTTCTGGTATATGTATATGGTAGTGCCCCCTGTTTCTCTCGCCTTTCTGGTATATGTATATGGTAGTGAGTGGGCAGTAAACATTCAGCGACAGCTATGCTTTGTACATAGGGTATTATCCCATGTTATGCTTTGTGCTTTGTACATAGGGTATTATCCCATGTTATGCTTTGTGCTTTGTACATAGGGTATTATCCCATGTTATGCTTTGTACATAGGGTATTATCCCATGTTGGCGTATTTCGCTATTGCAGAGAATGAGTCCATTGGTAGGGAGCTTTACAACTTCATGCAGGTATATGAATTCATTTAATTTTTGTGATTTTATTTGCCTGCTCTTTTTTTGCTGCAGCATGCTAGTTTTATCACGTTTTTCTGTTGTTTGAGATTGATATCTTGAGTAGGAGCATTAATTTTTTCAATAATGGAAGTGTCACATCACCTAGACCAAACCTATTTTACATTGCCTAGACCAAACCTATTTTACAAAAAAACCTTTGTGGCATTGTTGGATAACTTCAGTTTCAACTATTATCTTGTTTTGTGCAATGCTGTCCATTTCAACCATTGTGTTTTTGTATTACACTTTTTGTTACAATAATTTAAAGGCTACTACAAATTATGATATCGGTAGTTCTTTCTCCCTGGGGCAACTTTACATGCAAATAATAAAACCTATTGCCCCTTGAAGTTTGCATTTTTTCCTATGAAAAAAGTGCAGGTGTCATCCAATTCATAAAATTTTTTAAAGTTAATGCATATGAAATATAGAATTTACCAACCCAATCAAATGGCCAGGTATCCAGCAAAGACTGATGTATCAAATTTGAGGTGGATCGATGGTATTTATTGTTTCATAGGCTGTACATTGCTCGTGAATTATATTGAATGAGTTCATCAATTAATTTGTTTACCTTGCAAGAAAATAAATCAAACTTGTTAGATGTATAGTAGCATCAAAATCAAACATGCATACTTCTTAGACATGCAGAAGTGATGGTAAGAAATAAGACAACTTACAACTTGTTCACATATGTATGCTTTTGTTGAGTTACATTCTAGAAGCATACAGCAGAACAGCATTTTGGAAAAGCATTGATCTGTCCACCAACCCTAAAATTAATAAAAACAAATAGTACTGATGCTCAAAACTATTATTAACTGGAACAAACTCTTGAAAAATCCTTCTATTGGTCATATCAGTGCAATAGAGAAAACTGATTGTACTGAGGCAGATAATTGATTGCATAAATATAGAAAATTGATTGCAAATTTATATAGCTTAAATCAGATGTTGTTAATATATTTTATCATGGTGCAACATTTTTGCCAAGAAGAAGAAGAAGAAAAATGGTTGTTTGAAACTTAACAGAAAAAAAATTGGCGGTAATTTTAGAAGTCATTGGAAAAGACATTTTGAAAGCAGTCAACAAAAAGTTTCAATTTAATGGCCAAATAGTTGCTTTTAAATTTAGAAATGTTGCAGGAAAGAGTCACTTAGCAAAAATAAATTGAATTTTTTAAGGCAGCTTTTCAATGACTAGATTTTATTCACAGGCACATTGTTTAATATGATCTGTACATACCATGCATTTGCTTTGTTTGTGCATGTGTATGAGACCTTTTTTGGGCAGGTAAAATGAAGATTCTATTACTATACATTTTGGAGTACAACTAGGAATTTCTTGGAATTTGAGTGATCCACCAAGCATCATGATAAGTGACCTTCACATAACTGTAAAATCTAAGGAAGCAGAAAACACTGAAATAATCACAAAAATGGTGCCAACCCATCCCTAATCTTTATTTGCTGCTCTAAATCTGATTCTACATGTCACGTCTTTTTTTTGGCCTTTTAATGTCAATCACTATAGTTCTCATTTACTTTCAACTCTCTCAAAACTTTGTGATTTTCCATATCACTTGTGATAGTTATTTGCAAGTTTTATTACAGTGCATTGTATTCCATTGAAGCTAGGAAACCAACAATGTCCAATAAAGCTTTGATGTGTGCATGTCAATGATGATTGCCTTCATATTCATGAAGAAAAAATGGGATGTTCAGGATCATGAAATCAATTATTCAACCTGATAGGTAAACATTATTTGTTTTTTTTTTTTAACTTTTTATTGTTACTGTGAGTTTTGTAAATCAAACTTATTTAAAATTTTTTGACTAACTTACATCTGTGTTGTAAATTGTCTTTGTTGTCTGTTTAGAACATAGTATTATAATGCTCGTTTGTTTTTTTTCCCTACTCTGAATTTACAGAAAATGTTGCTTCCTTATGGATTGCTAGCAGAAAGGGAAGAAGACTGAGTTTTTTTGAAGGAATGAACTGATTAGGTGATAAATCTTTTCTGCAACGATGCAATCTAACATGTATTGTTGTCAAAAGCTCAGCCTCTTTTACCAATTTACATTTAATACCATTAGTAATTTTATTAGAACTGCCATTCTCTTGTAAATGACGACCAAATGAATTTTCTGATCTGCATTTTGGTGATCAAAATGAAGTTTTCCACCAAAATTCTGTACTTTGTTTTGGCGTTATAAAATATGTATACTTTAATTATACAACCATTTGTTTTTCTAGTCACATGAAGCTTTGCTTGCAGCATTATGTCTCTGTATATTTGAAAATTGTTTTGACCAATTAAATTGTTCTGAAAGTTATTTTATGAAATAAGTTATGCTACTTGGGTGCAGGTTTTTGAAATCTCCAACTACCATCTAGCATAACTGTAGTATTTGAGATGATTTCGGAGTTGTAGTTTGCATCATTGCTATAATTTGAATAGATGTTTTCGTGTTTTTTTAACCGTATGAATGATAAAAGAAACCATTAATAATTAAAAAAAATAAAGTACAGTAAGAAACCACTTTGTATCTTAGAGATCAAGAGGAAGAATGCTAAATCTAATGATAATAGTATGTTCAACCTTTATTGGTTTGGTTTCAAAGGTATTTTTTAATGAAGGCAAATGGAATCATTCAAACATATGCTAAAGCCTTGTGAATAATAATATATTTTTAAAATTCTCTATTAAAACAAAATATTGCAATGGCTTTATTTTAGCATACATGATCTTCTCTTGAATAAATTAGAAATTGTGAGGATTTTCATTTTTTATGTAAAATTTGATATAACTTGATGAAAGTAAATTTGAACTATTCCATTTTGTAAGGTAATTTGGTTAATGCTGAATTTCCAAATTTAGGAAAGCCAATTGTTCTTGGTTGTATCTTATATGTTGTGCTATTACATAATTATTATCATATTTTCCTCCTATCTTATCAAACAGTCTTAAAAACATACCAAATCTCTCTTTGTTCATCCATCTTCCTTTTAATTAAAGATAATTTATTTTGAATTCAATTATTTGAAATGAATTGTATTTTAATGTAATGAAAAATTGATGTATAATATTTGGAATCAAAGTTTGAACAATTTCATAATGTTTTGTCTTAGTGATTAAAGTTATGTTTTTTTATTTTTGAAAAAGCAAAGCTAAAATGTCTTGATCAATTTCATGTGAAAGTTAGTTTCAAATTGTGGACTCATAGAGGGCTATCTCCCAACAATTTATACAAAGCCTGAATGAATAAAGGAGTGTTCTCCTAATATGATAGAGGAACCCTCTTGTTTTGAGTGTTAATAAAGAATTATTTGGTTTTATGAAGGTTCAATTTTTAAAGTAAGAAGAGGCAGCAACATCCAACATGCATGATTCATAAATTCTTCCAATATAAAAGCATAAATTGAATGTGTTTCTAAGCATAAATATAACATGTATATATGTCTTTTTCAACATGTAGATTTCATGAATTTTTCCAACATAAAAGCATGAATGTGTTTCCACTCATGAATTGAATGTGTTTCTAAGCATAAATATGACATGTATATGTTTGAATTAATTCTAACATGAGTTGACATAAAATCTTCAACAGTTAATGATTTAAATTCTAAAATGTTTAAAATTTACAAGAGATTCCAATGGCTTGGTCCACGTGCATAAATTCTTCATGAAGTAAATTTAATCAATTTCTCTTATAATTGGTGTTTTAACTTTGAAAAGTAATGCTTACCGATATTAACCCTTAACAATATCAGGAGCCTCAGCTGAACAAGGATATAATTAACCATATGAAACTTTGGCTAAATTTGATTTTATTCATATATCAAAACTTTTAAGTGTTTTAAAAAGTTAGGTGCTTAATTTGTACGAAAAGTAATTCAGGCCCACAAGCAATAAAAACAAAAACATTTCTACTAGCTTGCAAGTTTCTTTTCTCCAATGCTGAAATCGATGTCCGGTCCTCTAGGACCCGGTCACGAATACCAAAAATAAAAATAAAAGATAAAAAGGCTTCGTATTGAGGCACCACTGTTTGGATATTAAAGACAAAGATGAGGAGAAACCAATGTTCAAAATAAGCAGAACGAGTTCTTGACACAAATAAACAGGATTTCATAAGTCGAGACACATGAATTCAAATGTTCAAATTGGCTTTTATTTACAAACTTCAAGCAGTTTCATCACAGAATTAGGCGTACAGCTTCCCACAATGGATTCGCAAACAACAGAATAATGCCAATAGTATTGCTAAACCCCGTCTCTCTGCAAATGCTCTCCTGAAACTTCCAGCATTTAGTCAGAAGGTATGCACCAATGATTAGACTTATGATCACACCAGTCACTCCTCCTCTGATTTCAGTGATTAAATGCAGTGTCACAACCAGTAAAAGGATCAAGGATGCAGGCATCTCCAGCCAGTCTACAGTTATAACACAAAGCAACCACCATTTTTAATTCCTTCCCAACCTTGACATTTTTCCATTAGATTATTATATTATATTGCATTAACAAGGAGGACAGTTTTCATAAAACATGAAGGCCAGACCTGGAAAGCGTGTAGGGAAAAATAACTGCAATGAAAGAAATCCATTTCCCCACCTCTCCACTGCAAGATCAAATTCCAAAATCAGGATTCCATGTGTAATAAGAAATCTGATGTTTCTTCCTCTGATGAATGGAGACTTATTCCTGAAATAAAATTCCTCACCGGAAAAAATGATAAAGCACTCTTGGCAAATTGAGAAAAGGTAAGGGACCAACAAAGCAGTCATCATGTTTGTTGGCCAGTTGGTGTGGTCCAGTATCAACAAGCATCTGTAATTCAGTGTTTCAAGAAGTAAAAAAACTCCACAATTGTTATCATACGGGATCAAGATGCATTGGGTACTTTTAATGTAGGATATAAACGCTGGCTAGCTACTCAGCTTGATATCCAGATGTATAAAGATTAATAAACTAGCTAAAAATTCATCTTAGTCAACCGCCATATCATTGAATCTTCCGAATTTCTGTTCCATGTATGTTTATAAATTCAGCAAATTTTGACTAAATTGGCAGGTAGGCATCTTTAAGGGGTATCACTTGAGTGATGGTAAGGTGCTAGTTTTGTAAGTTTTAAAGCTAACGTTTCACTCCAAAAAATTTTAGGCTTTTGCTTATCTACTGAACCTCCTAGAACCTATGAGTTGAACCTCAGGTCATGACCCTTTGGTAGGCGTTACTTGCATAGTTTCTACAGTGAATGCTTTGCATGTTTTTATTTGGTAAGCATATTTGCATATTTTCTACAATGAACACTTTGCATGTTTTCATTCCCTAACCCATCTAACAAGATGAGCATCGAACCTCTGGTGATGACTCTTTGAAAGACTTACATGTTTTATGACCTCTAGTTCTAGTGGTGTAATAGAAGTCATGCAAGATTTGAGACGATTTCATAGTGGTAGCTTGCATCATTACTATAGTTTTAATAGATGTTTTGGTGTAATAATAAAAAATTAAGGTACATTAAGAAACAACTTTGTATCTTAGAGATTAATCTCGGGAATGCTAAATAGAATCATAATAGTATATTTAACCTTTATTGGTTTGGTTTCAAAGGTATTTTTTAAGAGTGGGCACATGGAATCACTCATTAAATCACTAAGAATAATGGTATATTTTTAAAATGCTCTATCATTTTTTGATTAAAACAAGATGTTGCAATAGTGGTAACAATTGTGGTCACATAGAGGGCTTTTCTCCCAAAAATTTATACAAATCTTGAATGAATGTCCAAATATTGTAGAGAAACCTTTTTGTTTTGAGTGTTAATAAAGAATTATTTCATTTCATAAAGTCTCAATTTTTAAAGTAATAAAAGAAGTAGCAACATGCATTCCTTTTGTCTTAGGATCAATGTCTTTTCCAACATATATGTTTCATGAGTTCTTCACTTTACAACATAAATGTGTTTCCAAGCATGAATATGACATTCATATATTTGAATTAGCTCTAGCATGACTTGACATGAAATCTCTAATAGTTAATGAATTTTGTTCTAACATGTTTAAAGTTTGTGAATTTATGAAAAGGTGGCTTAAAGTATTAAAGGAGGCATTGTAAAAGGATATTATGTTTTCAAAATGCAAAGTTGCTTCAAAATATTTGTGCTTTTACGAAGTAAAGGTTTAATTGTAAGTGAGCCTTGTATAAGGTGTAGGACACAACCTTAGACAATTCACCATTTGGGAGATGTTGGAACCAAATTTTTTTAAAAAAATAATCTTTACCACCAAAACATATAGTTAAATTAGAACTACCTAAATATGTGACTAACACATGTTGGAACTACATATTCACTCATGATGTAATTTCTCAAACCTTCCAAGTTCTAGAAACATGAAAACACCATGAGCATAGAGCCCTTATTGCCTTTGCCTTTCATACACTATGGTGTAGTAGAAATTGATGGGTCTCCACATAGGAACAATGCAATTCTAAGGCCCTAGTTTTGAGATTTGTTGTAAATTGTTTCTCCTCCTCTCACTACCATGGTGGTGTTGAATTTTAAGAAAGAACGCCTTGAGTTACTTAGTTCTATTCATTTGAGAAAAAATTCATAGTTTGACTTTTTAGCATTGCTTAATTATTCTGGTTCCCTTCTTTGGATCCCTTTTGTCTAATGTTGTACTTTGGTTTTTTCTTTTAGGACGTATTTTGTTACATTAGTCTTCAAATGTTACATCTATAGATTCCACTTCCAAGATTAAAAAAGTTGTTTGGTTTTGTGTGTTTTTATGAAGATGTATTGTGACATTCTTCTATGACCCACCTAATATACTCACTCCTATTAATTTTTGAGTCCACTCTAGAATTTACTTTTAGAATTGTAATATACAATGATTCAACATCTATAGATTCAAGCAACCAAACATGTCCTTGGCATTTCATTATCTTTGTTTTTTGTTAGTATATGAGGCCTTCTTTTGTATTGTATTATAAGCTTTAGTAGTTTCCCTTTTGTTTGGTATCTTTTTTCTTTCTAGTTGATGTTTTCTCAAATTTTTAGTTTTATCTTTGGTATTGTTAATAATGTAATCAATTTTTAGTCTTCTAGATTTGCTTGGCCTACCATAGAACTAGGTTTAACTTTGTTCAAAGAAAGAGAAAGAGAGAAAGTAATTGATTTGATCTTTTCTAGTTGCATCCAATATCTACTTTATGATAAGTAAGCATTTCACGCCATATAGAATTACGAGTTTGTTAATAATTGTGTAAAACTTACTCTTCAAGTTAGCAAGACTTTTTCTATCACAAAGCATCTCGCTAGCTTCCCACCATTTCCTTCATCCTACTTCAATTATGTTTTTCACATCATTTTTAAGTTTACCATCTACTTGAACCAAAGACCTGAAGTATCTAAATTACTTACATTGAAAAACTTCTTGATTTTAGATTCTAATATTTCTTTCCATGTTTCTTTCTTTTCCATTAAAATTTGAATCTATCTAATCCATTTTACATTTACTAATTCTTAACCCTTTAAAGCATATTTACCCCTAAGACATATAATCAAATTAAAATTTTATAACTTAATATTGTCCACCATAATCGATCCCATAAATTGGACTTATCAGATTAAGGAGTGTTGGAACCCTATAATAATTGTAATATAGTTTGACCCCAAGATGTATAGTCCAATTAGAACTCTCGAACTTAGTATTGTCTATTGAAGTCAAAACCATGACTTGGAGCTTTTGAATTAAGAGTTTTACAATGAGGCTAACATCTCATTATTTTGGTCACAAAAATGGAGACATAGCTATCTAACCATTCAACCAAAAGTTGTATTTAAACTAATTGTAAGCTTGTAACAAAATTGTTCATTTTTGTTAAAGTCATTCTTATTAAGATTAAAGTTGAGGGTGGATGAATAGGACTAGGAAGAATTGTCATAACCAAAATTACATTTTTATGGCATAGCTAGTGCTAAGTGACTCAAGTAGTTACTCATTATCTTGTTAAGTAATATGTGGCCAATTTGAATCATGTTGAAGGAATTATTATATTTTTCTATAATTCTTCTAATATTTTATGTTAGCCAATTCAAATCATGTTGAGGACATTATTATATTTCTCTATAATTCTTTTAATATTTTATGTTGACGGGGGTGGAGGTGTTAGAACTTGAAATGAGTGAAACACATGTATACCCCAAGATATATAGTCCAATTAGAACTTGATATGACTTACCATTGTCCACTAGAATCAAATCCATAACCTACAACTTCCAAATCAGGTATCTTACCACTAGGCTAATACCTCATTATTGGTTATATGTTACAAGTGTGCCTATCATTAAATTACTTTGGGTTCAATAAGGTGTTAACCTAGTGGTAAGACTCTTGATTTGAAAGCTCCAAGTCATAGGTTTGATTCTAGTGGACAAGGTTGAGTTACAAATTTCTAATTACAATGAGTTGTTAGCCTAGTGTTAAGACTCCTGATTTAAAAGGTCCAAGTCATGGATTTGATTTTGGTGGGAAATGTTGAGTTATAAAGTTCGAATTGGAGTATATATCTTATGGTGTGCTATTTAGATTGGACATCGAAATGAGGAGACCAATTATGAATGATCAACATTACATACTTATATGTAAAAGATCCTATATCTAGGGCACATTACACCATTGAAACATTGCCTAGCTTAATAAGTAAAAGAAAATGATAATAATACCTAGTTTGAATAACTTAAATGTTATGCTTTTGCATCACATCATTTAATTGCAAATTAAAACTTTGATTATGAGGCACGTAACCCAAAATTTGAATAAACACATGATAAATTACATTTTTGTAAAAGGCTATGTTATTGTATCTACGATGTGTCATAGATATGATACTGCAACTCAATGAATGATGTTGTAGATGTGATGTAGTGGGATATGATCATGCTTATTGATGAGACACAACCTGCATGCGCCGCGATATCGCGTACGTGATATCG
>MNCI01000667.1:594426-618110 GCA_015680685.1 Gnetum montanum | reverse complement strand
AGAGAGAGAGAGAGAGAGAGAGAGAGAAAGAGAGAGAGAGAGGAAGAAGTTTGTTGCTACGATGCCAAGATTGCACTTTTCATTGTCCATCCATAAGTGCATCATCAATCTTGTTCCTTGCATAACTACTCTAGCACCAATCCATTCCAAGTGTTTCCTCCAAATCCAATCCATTGTTGTATGATTTTCATCTACACACACAACACAGTCTTATATTAGCAAGGATAAGTGAATTACAATGCATTTGATACCTTGCTTCGGTGTATAGTCCATTGGCTGAGTTATGATATGGCTAATACGGATTCTGGAGATATAACACTAGTGACTACCCAAGGTGTAGGGGATAAGAGAAAATCAAAAAAATTGGACCAAGACCCCCATGAATAAGAGCAATCCTCCGATAGTGAGAGAATGGAAAAAGATAAGGAATAAGAAAGATGGAGAAAAAGAGACAACTGCAACGCTGATGAAATGGATGTCAAAGATGGAAACAAACAAAATAAATGTTGATTGCGAAAATGTTTAAGGGAAAGAAATTAATTGATGCACCAAATAGGAATGCCAGTGGGTTCTCCCCAAAGCAGGCTCATGCCCTTAATGCCCTGAAATTCCCACATTCAAAGAGTCTGTAGGCTCTAGAAATGTCATTTTGAAGAAACAGTTAAAGTCTTAACCAGAAGAGTTTACCAAAAAGAAAATAATGCATCAACCAAAATATAGACTACTGATACGACCGGCAATGAAGTGAACAATGGAGAAAGAACAATGGAAAGAAGAGAATGGAATGGGGTCTCAAGAACAAGGTGGTGTACAGCCCCTTGTGTATTAATGGTTAATGTGACTTAGTAGATCTCATTCCAAATCCAGCCTCAAACAATCCATAGCCGGTGACTTCGGATCAGTACATTTGGCCAATCCATCCACCTGAAGTAACAAGAATGCCTCCATCAAAGAGTCACCACCATTCCAACAAAATGAGAAAGGAGAAAGTAGGAAGTGAGAAAGGGCCTTAGTGAGAGGAAACATGTTTGTTTAGTTCCATAACTAGTGCTTGTAGCCCAGGTGATTATTTCGTCTAAGGAGTGTGCTTTGAATTCTCACTTTCTTTAGTTTTTTTTTTTTGCATGAGAACCACACCATGCAAAGACTTGTTATTTTTATTAGCTCAGCTTCCCTATAATGGAGCAATGTCAGAATGGTAAGGAAAACTCAAGAAGAAAACATCCAAGAACCCAAGACAATGGCCAACAAAAATGCATCAAATCCCCTTGAAGTCACACCCTTTTCAATCCTTGAGTCCTTCCTTAGTTTGATAAATGCACTGTCACTGATTTGTTGATAGTTCTATTTTTTTTTGAAGAAAGGGACTGTACAGTTCCAAGCCAAGAGAGACCATAGAAATTCATGGATGCATGGATGATGTGGACTCATTGCTTGTTATATCAAAAGAACCATACCTTAGTATCAACATGATAACTCAAAGGTAAAAACCAAACATTAGCAACCAATAGAATACAGTTCATACCATCATCAGGAGCACTTATTAAGTGATGAACCTAACAAAATAAGTAAACACACAAATAAATGAAAAAGTATGAACGATGTTGCAAAACAAAAATAAGAAAAGTTAAAGAAATTTGTATAAAAAAATGTGTAAAAAAAAACTTAAAAAGGAACTGAGGGCCTCGATTGATCAACATAGGTGGCCATCTCCCCCATGACTGAGTTGAAAAGGGAAGATCCGAAATAATTAGCGAGGTCATCCTTTCTCTGATGTGCTATGTACATTGACCATTCTAGATTCATGATAAGGTTTGGTATGTTGCACACTGACTAGTATTCTCTTATCAGAGTATTTGTTTGAATTTTTTAGGAGTTTCCAACTTCCCCCAATTGATGTTTTCAAGTTAAGGTTTGGAAGTCGGCAACACTCTTGCTCCAGTGCATCTATGCTTTCGACGTGAGTGCAAGTTGTTCCCTCAGTTAGTTCCATGCACATTGGTGAATTTCTCTCTTGATCAATTATCAACCACTAGGTGTCTTTCTATTGTGTGGTTGCTACATATAGGCACTTTTGTATGTTAATTTTTTAGGCACACCAATTGCATGCAGGCAATGCTGAACATTCCTGTACACAATCACACCCTGTATCACTGTATGTGATGCATGGAACTTTCTTCTTCTTGATCTTTCCACAAGTGTTTTCCTTAGATATTTCTAGGGAAAGATCATGGATTCCTAGGGATGCATTTATGGTACTTAGTCATGCCCTTACCATTATTATTGAGAAGTCCCCTTTGTCATTGTTTGCTTGTATCACTAGGAAATCAGTTGGGTATGACCACCCACACACAGTGGTAACGATGTCCTCCACCAGTCCCAAGGGAACAGTGATGGATTGGTCAGCCAGATCTAAGTGAATATTTCTCTTTTTTAGTGGAGGTAGGTTCTAGGCTTTATACATCTCTTGTGATATCAAGTTGACTCTAGAACCTGAGTCCAAAAGAGCTTTACAAGGTTCATTCCCAACAACTTGGAGATAGATTAAAGGGCTTTTGGGGTTAGAGAATTTCCTGGGAAGGTGGCCCTCCTTAATCTAGTTAGTGACAGCATGTGTTAACATAACCGTATGCGTTGAGCTCTGTTTTTGGTTTGAAGGGAGCTCTAAAGCCTTATTTGATGGAGAAGTGTTCAGAGACTCAACCGATTGTGGTTGTGAGAGCTTGGTTGGACTGTTGATTCTAAAGAAAGGTCTTCTCTTTGTACGGTTGTCAGAACCAATAGCAGGTTGGAGGTTCATAGCTCTCATAACATTACGTTGCTGCGGTTGAGTGGGGAGTTCCCCTTGCATTGCTGGAGCGTAATGGAGCTATCGGTGTGAGAGTTGCGGATGGGTTCGGAGGATGGTATGTTTGTGGGTTGTCTCACTCAGGAGAAGGAGTCCTATAATACTCTCAGGCTTGGTAGTGGCATTGTGGGGTCACATGACTAACAGAGTCACGTGGAGAGATTGGCTGCTGCACATAATAGCCATATGGATCTGGTTGCCAATAAGGGCATTATTGCCTTGGTGGTGGCATCCCCCATGATTGTGGGTATTGCCACTCCTAGTGTTGTTGAACAGGTTGTGATGGAGTACCACTTGGATAATACGTTAAAGGTTGGTGGAACTGCCTTGGGTTACCTTGGGAATAAGGTAACTATCATGGTGTTTGCCATTTGTTAAGTCGTGGGTTGAGTGCATACACTTCAGACTCTTATAGGCGTGAGATTATTGGGCAACATCCTTTAGGGTGGTCTTATTGGCATATCTCACATCCACCGTGATTGTCTGTATTAAAATCCACAACCCCTTTGGTGATGGCCATTTTACCCTTACATTTATTACGTGCATTTTCCATGTCCCTCTTTTTATTTTTATCATAGTCACTACGTTGCTCCTTAGACTCCTCTATGATTTTAAGAACGATTTCAAATATACTATCCAAGGAGTCCCACATTTGGTCTACCTTTGCCGACACTTCTGTTGTTAACTTTTGAAGTGGCAAGGTTTTCCTATTCACCATCTCTTCAAGTGGTGACTCTTCCTCCTCCTCACAGAATCTCACTCCCCTTTGTCAGAGGGAAGGATCATGGTTGTACTCTTCCGCACTTTCTCTCTTACATAGCTCCCCTTCTTCTTGGCTACTTGCTCCAACAATCTATGAACCTGATGGGACCTAAGCTCTGATAATCTCCCTTGGGCATACATTCCAATGGTTCTCCTGGTTTCATGCCTAAGTCCATCTATGAGATGGCATAGTTGATCCTACTATGCATAACCATGGCCTGGGCAACGATGTAATAGTGCATAATAACGGCCCATGGCAGCATCCAAGGGTTTGTGATTTCCCTGCTTCCATCCTCGGATTTGCTTTCGCAGGTTGGACACCTGGGAGTATGTTTGATACTTATCATTAAATAGTTCTAGCATCGTACTCCACCTTCAAATGGATTTCAATTCTAAGGATCCATACCAGCTTTTTGCTTCTTTCATCAGTGTCCTTGGGAAAAAATTTAATTTTTTCCATTCATTCTCGATGGTCTGCAAGGCACATGCATCATGAAATGCTTGTAAGTGGTTTTGAGGATCAGCGTTGTATCTCCCCTCAAATTGTGGAATATTATTCATATCCAACCTCTTGATCCTACTATCTTTTTGGTACCTTGTGGGAATTCTTACGGCCTCCATGATATCTAACATGCTTTGGGTTACAAGTAGGGGTTCTTCGTGGTCATTTCTTTCATAGCATTTGTGATGTCTATGTGGTTCCCTACTCACCCTTCTTCTATGCCGTGATTCTCTAGAATGCCCTCATCCTCGTTCTCGACTCTCTCGTTGAGGTTTCTCACTCTGTTTACCCTTATCCTCATGGTTAGGTTCCTTATGACTACGTCCTGATATAGAGGGAGAGGGTGAATGTGACGATGAAGGTGAAGAAGAAGGAGAACCATTTCCATGACGATGTTTCATACATTCTCTTCAATGGTCTCGACCCTTATCGTGATTACGATTAGACTGCCTGCCCTTATTATGTGTTTGTGTTTCCTTGTTGAACACTTGGTGTTAGTGGGGATTAGAACCAGGGTTGTGAATCATAGAGTGAAGGTTTTGATACACCACCTCCTCACCATCGTTAGGAGGGGGAACATCATTTGATGGGAAACCTATTGGAACTGGTTCACCATCTCCAACTTCTCTTAAAATATGTGGGGCATTATGGGACCATTTTCCCTTCAAAGATGTATGATATCTCTCTTGTTGCAAGTCCCTTTGACGTTGCGCTTCTGTGGGGTGGTAGTCCCTTATGTCATGATCGCATGCAATGTACTCTACATATAGTTGTGACATGCCTATTCGTGCGAGAGCACGAAGGAGTATGTTGGGGACTACTCGGTCTGGAGGCAACACTACGTTACCCTCCAAGTCTCTACAACGGAGTTGTTCATCTTAATGGAGAATAAAGACAAAGTCGGGTACATATTCATCGTGATGAATATATACCACACAGAATTGCTGAGGAATTGGTAGATCTTGGTTACGTGTGTTGTACTGCCAACTATCTCTAGTGTTGGTCCTAGGCAGTGAAATGATTTTGTGCAAAGAAGAAGAAATTTTTGTCTTGTTTGGTGTGCTATTTACCATTGTCCTATTTTTTCTTTTGATCAACCCTAAGGGTTCGTTCTAGCATCCCAATGATATGAATGATCTCCTATGTTCTACGTAGCGCACAAATAACTAAGTCCCCTGCAATGGCACCAATGATGAGTGGCGAGGTACCCCTACACTCAACCATACGAATATGAGTATTTCATGCATGATCCGGTCAAACTCCAAGGACTAAGTGCTTATGCACCTTAATGGAACACTTAAGGTTAATCAATCATCGTCTTCCCAAACTTACTTGTATTGTCATAGTTGTATGGTTAAGTAAGCTTGAGGTATATGATTTTTATATCTTTTATCTTTTTAATGTCTTATGCTAATAGGGAAAGGTGAAGAGAACTAAGTGACTAACTTTCATTAACTATTCACTAACTAAGTTCTAATTTTCCTAGCACCAGTATGCATTCCCACTTGCCGTAAACACCCTGAACCAATGCAACGCTACTGGGATTACCAAACGCCACTCGTTACTGGGTTACCAAGCGTTACACACGTGCTCGAAGCAGTCGTACTGAGTGCACTTAACTAGGAGAGTCAAGAGTTGGGAGAGATTAATTATCTAGAAAAGCATTTAAACATTTAACAATAATTAATTTCTATTTAGCTTAGTCCATATGCTGCAAGGTTTATTAGAAAGTTCATCTTTATTATCGTACACAAATGTGTGCTCAGGTACAATTTGCTTGAATAAAGATCCGTTCACTTTAAGACTCCTACTGCGAGCACATGGAAATTATTCTAACTATGGAATGGTAAAACTACAAGAGTTTGGCTAAGGGTCTAAATCTAAGTGCCTAAAATAGGGAAAGCCACCTCTTATTTATAGACATTGCGGTGGGCTGCGATATCGCTGATGTGATATCGTAGCTCATCAATTTTCTCTTACTTAGTTAAAGACGTTGTTGTAGCTCTCAACCTACCTAATGAAGGGGCTAAGGTTACTCACCTATCCACCAGATCTGACCTTGAAATGAAAAGATTGTGGTTGAGGTAGGCATATGATAAAGATGATAAGCCATATAATGAGATGACTTTAGAAGAGGGAACCTACTTTAACATTGGGACATACCATCTATTTCCCACCAAAGGGCTCAATTGAATCTCCACATATGCTGCCAGAGAAAGTGCCATTCTGATGGGAAAATTTGTAGCTAACCTTCCCTAATATTATTTCATAGAAATTCAATAGTGGTTTGAAGAAATGAAGTCAAGGAAACTAACACTTCCATTTCCCTATCTAATCAGAAAGTTATGCAAGCGTGATGGAATCTTAGAATATACCAATGATATCCTTTGAAAGTCTCAGCACACCTCCTTCACAGAGCTCTTGAAAACTACAACATCAAGGAAATATTTTGGTGAGGAGCAAGAGGCTAAGAAGGAGGTAGAACCAAGAGTAGAAACATAATAAGATCTTGAGCAACATTTGCAAACACAAGCTCCACCACTACTGCCGCAAGATTATAGACCGTCGATGAGCCACCTATAAAGAATTGTTGAAACCGTTAGCTGGGGAAGCAAAGATCAGGCCAATATCTTTCAAATTATGGACAATGTCATGCAACCCATTCTATCAACCAATCTAACAAGGGGAGAGATCTCAATTCAGTTTAGAGGAGGGGGATCCCAATGGTCACACCAAATATCTATAAATGTTGCATCCTTTCAAGTCACATTGGAAATTAGAGAAGGCACCATAGTCATGATGCTACAACACGAGGATGCAGTAGGCATAGTAGAGGTGATCATTGATCACATTAAAGAGTCATTCAATGTTCCTGTTATGCCTCCGACTGATCTGGCAAGAACTAGAGATGTTCAAATGCTAGCCAGGACCTCAATAACTCCTACAGTGCATGAGGACATGCTTAATTGCTTGCTGCAAATGAGTCAAGTGATGACCACTCTGTTTGACACCCCCAGTGATATTACTACAGCATAATTAGACCTCATCACCACCAAAGGAAAGTTGGTCATGGCAGAGGTCAAGGCAGAACACGTAGAAGTTGAGATACAAAGATTGCAAGAAGAGCTAGCTACCCTGCATGTTGAATGATGGGATCCTACCCATTTTGTTACACCAGACCAACTAGAGCAATTTAGGATAGAAGAGCTTACCAAGATAGCAAAAAAGAGAATAGCTACAGAGCAGGAGAAGGAGATGATAGTTTGGAATGCCTATGTTGTAGATGTATGATCTCATGTGCACAAAAAGGCATTGACCATCGTGCAAGAAGAAAATAAGAAGCTCACTGCAAAAAATTCTTAGTTGACCATTGTAGAAAAACAAAAGAACATCTTAGAGGAAAGCATCCACCAGTTACGAGAATAACTAGTGAGGTTCAACTAGGATATCAGTTGATTGGCCTAGGAAAATAGAACCCTCTCCATGAAGGAGGTACATGCTATTTGTCAAAAATATGCAATCAAAATTAGTGCATGGCAGAACAAGGCCAAGAAACGTGAGAAGTTGAAAGAACACTTACATGACCAAGTTGGCATGTATAAGGAGATTAATGAGAAGGAAATCAAGATGGCCAAGATCCACATTAGCTTCTTGGTAGCACAGAACTCTAAATGGCAAGCCATATTAGACAGTTATGCCATGGTACAACAAGAAAAAGTTAAAAACAAGGACCTACAAATAGAGGATTTAAAGGAATACATGGTGTTGGCTAACCTTAGATATGCCAACCTTGCCATGTTAATAGTAGGTCATCCCTGAAGTGAGCTAGAAAAACAAGTGAGGACCACCTATGTGTTATATGAGAAAGAGTTTGTAGATCGAAAAGATGCTTTGCAAAAGTTGCAAGTGGAAAACTTAGAGTTGGAGCTGGTCAAAGCTAGTTATTAAGGATAGAAAGATGTAGCCTTGAACCTAGGTCAGAGATTGACGAATTATCATGAGCTTAAGGATAAAGCTAGGGATTTTGAGGAAGAACGATGGTAGTTCATGGCATGGCATGTAAAGGTGAATAAAATGTTCCCGTAGCTGCCATGTCCTTGGGATGTACTAGCACCAGCACACATTGGCACAATAGCCTAGATGGTGCATAACCTAAGGATGAAGAAGGAAAAATTGCAGGCCTTGCTCAATCATTACAAATTTTAGTGGCCTAGTGACAAAGGAAAGTAAGCAATGGAAGAGCCAACACCTTTGAGTACTACATAAGCTTCCTAGTATTGTTTTTGTTTAATTTTATTTTGTAATAATGTATCCTATTTTTGTATTGCTCCACTATGACATGAAAAGAGTTAGTTATCTTGTCCATTTTTTAAGTCAGTCAATAATCCCATACCTGTCCAATATTTTGTAAAGTACCTGTTCCTCATTTTTTAACTCGAGGATGAGTTTTCATTCAGTTGTGGGGGTATGATAAGTTGTGATTTGATAGGCCCTAACATCAGATACACAATGTTGGAGTCCTAAATTCAGAGCCAATAAGTGACGTTGGATACCAGGTGTCACCTCATCTAAGTTCTGCCTATAAATATGATGCTTAGACACTTGGATGGAAGAGGTAGTAAGTAGTCAATAGTTAGTTTTCAAGTAAGTTTTTAGTTTCTTTTCTTTAAAGTCTATTACTTCCAGTGCATGCCCATAGTGTGATGTTTGTAATCATACAACACCTCTATTTGAGTGTGACTTACTTGGACATGCTACGATTGGCAATAAATATTGAGATTACTTTCATCATTGCAACATCCACTTAGATTAATATTTTTTTAAAATTATTTAATGCTTTTTTAGTTAAAAATTTACATTTATTGTTATTTACTATTCCTATTATTAAGCGAGATGTGTATGCCTTAATCATGAGCAAAGTACTTGGTAACCTAGAAGTGTATTGTTTGGTACACCCAGTGACATGCTTGGCCATTCTAGAAGTAGTCTCACAAAGTCCAAAATGTATACAGATGATTAAGGGTGGATACCCATCACACATAGGCTAGTTAGATTTACTTTCCATTGTCCATTAGTTTAATTACTTTACCTTTTTATCGTCATCAAGAGTAGTGTAAAATTAGGAACAACATCATATGCCTCACTTTGGACTAAACCATACATGACAAAGCTACCACTAGTCTAAGTGGGAAGATGGTGAACTACAATCAAAGCATAATGATCTAGATACCACAACTGGTCCCATCCATGGAATTCGACTGGATCATGTGCAACCACTTATAATTCGTATGGTTGAGCGTAGGGGTACCTCGTTGTTCATCACTAAAGTTACTTGGTAATCCCAATGGCGGTTATGTTAGCTCAAGACATGCATGGTAAAAGCCTATGCTATTGTATCTATGATGTGTCATAGATACAATATTGCAGCTTAATGAATGATGTTGTAGATGCAATGTATTGGGCCATAGTCATGCCTATAAATACAAATCCATCATTATGCCAAACTTACCTTTTTGGTCCAATACTTAGGAAAACTTTGAGTTTGTTTTATTGAATTTAGTGATAGTTGTGAATGTATATAGTGTGGTAAACTAAGTTATTCGATATCTTTATTTAAGTGGATTGTTCCTAAACATAATTCATGAACAAAAATAAAGTCTAAGATTATTCTTTTCCATTGTAGCATCTGACTTAGAATAGATTTACATTCCTATGCAATTTACTTTTCTATTATCATTCACATTCCATAAGTCATTTACTTTTCCCATGTTTATTAATATAGGAAAAATAAGTACAATTGTTCTATAATAGAAAGTGTAATCGTTTGGTAACCCAATAGTAGATTTTCTTAATTCTCTCAAAAGTAAAGTTACTTGGTAATCCCATTGATGGTTACGTTAGCTTAGGACATGTATGGTAAACTAGGTTCAAATGCTTATCGCTATTAGGCTAACTTAGCTTTACTTTCCCATTGCTTGTAGTTGATAGAACTTATATTTATTTCATAATATTTTTTCTTTGTAATTTAATAGCCTTTCAACATGACTTAATCATATCAGAGTTAAACCATATACTCTGAACCTTGATAACTTTAGTGGGAAGACAAAGATCATAGGCTTGTCATCAATATGCTAGGATACTCATATTGTCCCATCTACAAATTACAATCTAGTCACATGCATATGCTTCTAACTTGTATGGTTGGGTGTTAGGAACTCTCACCACTCATTAGTATATATCATGATGTAACATCAAATACTGATGACTCATATACATTATTAAAGAGAACAAAATCAGGTGTCTTAGTTTTATCATTATAACTAGAAGAAGAAATTATGAATTTTTGCTCACCAACTTGTAAATATGCATTATAAGATTCAACAAAAATTTTTACATCAATGTAAAAATTTTGGCATCAATTGAAGAATTTGAAAGTAATTTGGAAATAGGGAATTCTACAAAGATCAAATTTGTTGGACAAAAACCAAAGAAAGGGAAACTAGATCCATTAGAGAAAAATCATATTTGTAAGGTAAACATCAATTTCATTAGACAACAATCAAACCTACAAGAGAAACATCAAATCTATAGGCAAAACATTATATGATCTTGTAGGGGAGGAGGTGTCAGATCTTGAAATAGTTTGATTATAAGTTCACCCCAAGACATGTAATTGGCATGATATATTAAAAGAACTACAAAGGAGAACTATGGAAGAATATAACAATGCCTTGAGTGTAACTCTTAATACATTATAATAATTCTTCATGTTCATTGTCATCATCCTAGCCTTGTCCCAACAAACTGGCTTCATGGAAATTCTTATTAAACAATGAGCTAACCACTTGAGCTAACCCTCTCCAACAAACTTACAACTTGTTAGCTTAGTAATAAGAATCTTAGCAAGAGAAACCCAGGTCATGGATTCAAATTTCAGTGGGCATTTAATACTAGCATTAAACAAGCATGATGATATTAAAAACAATAATAATTTCAAAAAACAGAAGAAAGGAAAGGAGCAACTAGATGCTAATGGATGGAGCCAAAAAGTGGCCATTAGAGGCAACCAGGGAGAGGAGGGTTGTTGTTTGTGGCATTTTTTCATTTGCTATTTATCCAAATGTAGGTATTGTTAAATTTACAATGGAGAAGGAACTCTGTTATTTCATTTCATTCATTGTATGGCTACTTATACATTTGAGTTATTGAGAAGTCAAAAGAAAAATGAAAATATACAGAAAGACTGTGACAATGTACAAAAATATAGGCTACTGCTAGGGTAGTTGGAATCTGCGCAATGTACAGGAAGGATATGTTGCTATCGCTAATAGCTCTCTCTTCTATCTTAACCGCACTTCTACTTTGTACTTATGTTTACAAATTTTCTTTTATCACACATTGAAATGGGCAAAACAATTGTGGCTTGGCTTCTGCAGGCAAGTGAACATGCCGATCTCAACTCACAGATTGTGAGTAACCAATCCTATCTCTCTTATATTTTGTGGGTTATTATGGTATTTTTTTTATATTTTGCTTATACCATAATTGCTGACCCCTATTTTTGTCCCCTATGTGGTATATGTATCTGGTAGTGAGTGGGTAGTAAACCTTCAGCGCTATTTGGTAGTGAGTGGGTAGTAAACCTTCAGCGCCACAGCTTTGCCATGTTGTCGTATTTTGCGATTGTAGAGAACGAGGGCATTGGCAAAGAGCTTTGCAACTGCATGTAGGTGTGTGAATTAATTACTCTTTTGTCACACCATGCTATGTTTTTTCATTGCATTCTCTCCTTCTACTTTTTTGTTTTCTAAACATTTCTGCTTTGTGTCTCATTATGAAGAGGAGCATTAATATTTACACTCATATGGATTGAATCAGGGAATTGTCACATGACCCGATCAAACTTTTTCTCTAAAAATTTTTGTGGCATCGTAGGCCATATTTATCTGTTAGATAACTTAAGTTTTAACTATTATCTTGTTCTTTTTGTGTAATGTTGTCTATTTGATTTCAGCTAATGTGTTTTTGTGTTTTAAATTTTTTTTACAATAATTTAATGGCTACTACAAATTATGATATGGGTAGTTCTCTCATGGGAATAAGTTTAAAACATCAAATAGTTGTCCCAAGCTTTAAGTTGCATTTAGTGGGAATAGCAAAATGAATAGTCCAATATCAAACATTAAATTTTGTGCTTAAAAAACTTGTAAATAATAGTAGCGACGGATAAAGATAATTGTGATAAATAGATGTGGAAAGAAAAATTTGATTTTGCTTTGTGACTTCTTGAGTTCAGAACATGGATTCAGATGCCAATAAGTGTCTTTTGAACCTTTCATAACATCAATGAACAAGTGATGAAGATATTTACAAAGTATACCTTAAAGATCTTGTATCTAATTTTCATTATTTTGATCACAATTCATTGATAGTAATCATCATTCATTTATGGTTGTATTCTGTTATAATCGAAAGTGATAGTTTCAATAAAATAATCAGTAGATCAAATTTGAAAATACACTAGAGAAGCTTTGGAGAAATTATTAAAACATTGTAGATCTAAATAAAATGTTAAAGGTAGAAAATATCGCACTATAGTAGATCAAATATATGTTGTAAATCATTGAAAAATCACTATAAACTCCAGAAAACATTTGCTGTAAAAGCAGAATGAAAACAATGAAATAAAATAGTAGAAGAACATATAGATTTATGTGGTTCGGGCCTATTTTACCCTACCTCCACAACAATGTTGATCTTCCTTCTATTCTGCTCAAATCTTAAGGACACAAGCCATCCTTATAGCTTTCCCAAGCACCAAATCTATTACTTCAACACGTCTCAGATCTCAGACTCTCGTCTCCAAGGTAAACCTCAATGCAATGCTTCCACACCAAAAAACACACACTTAAAGGCTACTCCAAGCCTAACACATGTGGGATAAAACACATCCCCATGTAAATACCACTTTACAAATTGACCACTCTATTTTATTTTTTTCCATATCATTATTTAAAATGCAACATCCTTTTAAAAACATAAAAGGAAATACAACAAATAATACTAATTTATTTGTCTTCATTTTTCCAACAAACTTCCTCTTGGAGACAAATCCAACTAGCCTTCAATAGATGTGCACTTTTAATTAAGCTTCAGCTAGCCCAAGCTTCTTCCTATAGAAAATGTATTTTTCAGCTATCACTAGTTTTGTTAAAGCATCAACAACATTAAGCTTTGTATGAACCTTTTGAACATGCACCAAGCCATCCTTTATGATTTCTCTTATGACATGGAACCGAATATCTATGTGTTTTTTCCTAGCATGAAAGGAAGAATTCTTTGCAAGATGGATTGCACTCAAACTATCACAAAACACAACATACCTTTGTTGTTTTAATCCAAGAGATTGCAAGAATCTCTTCATCCATAACATCTCTTTGCATGCTTCTGTGTGGGCTACATATTCTGATTTGGTTGTAGATAAAGTTACTAGTGGTTATAGACATGACAACCAACTCACTACTGCACCACCAAAAATAAATGTGTACCATGTAGTGGAACATCTTGTATCATGATCAATAGCAAAGTTTGCATCTACAAAACCTTCAATGTGCAGCTTAACATCTCCAAAACACAAACAATGTGTTTTTGTGCCCTTTAAATATTTTAGAATCCATTTAATAGCTAGCCAGTGATTCCACCCATAGTTGGTCATAAATCTACTAACTACTCCAATGGCATAAGCAATATTAGGACATGTACAAACCATGGCATACATCAATGACCCAATAGTAGAAATATATGGAATGTTTTTTACCTTTTCAAAGTCCTCTTTTGACTTTGGATAGTCCTCTGATAAATTAAATTGTGCTGAAAGAGGTGTACTTATAGGTTTTGCATCCTCCATATTGAAATGTTTTAGAACCTTTCCAATGTAATCTACTTGACTCTGCCATTGCTTCTTTCTTTTTCTATCCCTATAAATATTCATTTCAAGAATTTTCTTTGCCTATCCCAAATCCTTCATAGTAAATTTTTTACCCATTTCTAGTTTTAGATGTTTTATTTTTGCCATGTCATTTCCAGCAATTAACATATCATCAACATACAACAACAACACCATAAACTTAGTCAAAACATCTCCAGAAAAATACACATAGTGGTCCAGATTGTTTCTCTGATAATTCAACTTCTTCATAAAGGTGTCAAACCTTTTATACCACTGCCTAGGGGCTTGTTTTAGACCATAAAAACTCCTTTTTAGTATGCAAACTAGACTTGAACCTTGTTTTTTTTCATACCCTTCTGGCTATTTCATGCATATTTCCTCCTCCAAATCTCCATGGAGGAATGCTATTTTTATGTCAAGATGTTCTAATTCTAAGTCCATGCAAGCCACCAAAGATAGCACTAAACATATAGAAGAGTGTTTTACCACTGTAGAAAAAATTTCTTGAAAGTCTATGCTTTGTTTCTATACATAGCCTTTCACCACCAACTTGGCCTTGAAACGTTTTTCCCCATTGGCCTTTGTTTTAATTTTGTATAGCGACCTACACTCCAAGGCTTTTCTCCCTTTTGGCAACTGAACTAGCTCCCACGTTTTGTTCTACTAGAGTGATTCTCATTCATCATTCATAGCTGCCTTCCACTTTGCAACATCAATATATGTCATGGCTTCCTCCATTGTTTCTAGTTCACCACTATCACTGTAAAGTACATAATTCAATGAGGAAGAGTACCTGTCAGGAGGTTTGGTAGCTCTTGTTGACCTTCTAACCCAATGAGACACATCTACAACTTGTTGCTCATATTCTTCTTACTCATTTCCTTTTTGTCCTCCATTTTCTCCTTGCTATCCTGAGTTCTCAACTTGTTGCCATGTAATTTCAACATGCTATCCAATGTTTCCAAATTTGGAGAATCTATGAATTTCATCATTTTCAACTTCTTCAATTATCCTAAAAGGAGTTCTCATGCTATTTGAGCCATAGTTATCCTTGTCTTTCATTTGCAGCTCACTAAACATCACATTTTCTTTGACTTTAACATTCCTTGATCTCACTACACTTTTCAATTCAGGATCCCAAAGTCTAAATACTAAATCATCTTCTCCATATCCAACAAATATGCAATGTTTAGCTTTATTCTACAACTTAGTTCTATTCTCCTTTGGAATATGCATAAATGTCTTGCATCCAAAAATTCCTAAATAACTATATGAAATGTCTTTACCTCTCCAAACAGCTTTTGGAATAGCATTATCAATTGAAGAATGTGGAGAACTCTTCACGAAATATGCTGCAGTCTTAACTACCTTTCCCCAAAACATCTTAGGTAGGCTAACACCTAAAACCATTATTCTAGCATGATCCAACAATGTTCTATTGCATCTTTTAGTAATTCCATTTTCCTGTGATGTACTAAGATGGGTACAAATGTGCCTAATTCCTTTGTTGTTGCAGAAATTAGCAAATACTTTGGAAGTGTATTCCTTACCGCTATCATTTTGCAAACATTTTATTTTTAGACTTGTTTTATTTTCTACTCTTACAACAAATGTTTTGAAAATTGAAAACACTTCATCTTTTAATTTTAGCATAAAACCCAAATCTTTCTTGTACAATCATCTATGAAAGTTACAAAATAAATATATCCACCAAGAGAAACGGGAGTCATAGGACCACAAACATCAAAATAGACCAATTCTAACTTATTTTTCTTTCTATTGTCCAAATCCCTACGAAAGTTTACTCTTGTAGATTTTCCAACTAAATAGTCTTTGCAATCAATTTGGGCATAAGAAAATATAGGAATGAGAGATTAATTTTGAAGTACCTTTAAGCTTGACTAGCCAATGTGTCCATCTATGCCACACTTCAGAACTTTCTACATCAGAAACTGATGCAATAGAGTTGTATGAATTGACCATTAATGTATATAAGTGTCCTCCTTCTTTCCTTTCAAAATGGTCATGATTCCCTTGGAAATCCTCCAATGCCCACCTCCACTATTGAAATTCAATCCTAAATCATCTAGCTGTGGAACTAAAATCAGCTTCTTTGTGACTTCAAGAACATGTCTAACATTATCTATTGTCACCTTTAGCATCCCTGCTTGTTGTAGAATTATACTTTCAATTCCAAGAACTTTTAAAGCTTTTCCATTAGCAACATATACAAAAATAGATTTAACTTTATGATAAGATGTAAAACAAGACTTACCTAGACAAATGTAAAAGGATGCACCTAAGTCAATCAACCAAATGTCACTGCTATGTCCATTTTCCACCATTGTACATAGTTCTTGAACCAAGAAACTAACATTTTCATCAGCTACATTTACCTATGATGTTCCTTCTTCTGACTTCTTCTCCTTTCCTTATCTTTCTGTGCTTTCCATGCAAAGCAGTCATTCTTCAAATGACCTTTCTTCTTACAGAACCAACACTCTTGAGTTTGAGTTTTGCCATGTAATACACCTCTATTTCTACTTCTCCCCCTACTTGGGAAATGTCTTCTACTTCTCTCTCATTCCTCTGCTACACGAACATTTCTAGATCCAGAAGACTCATTTACTCTTCCTTCTAAATCCTAAAGGGTAGACACAACCTGTTCAAATGTCATAGATGAAACACTCATAGAAGTAGTAATAGATGTCACATTTGTAAACTAGGAATCAAGTAACGAGTTTAACAAAGCATAGGATTTAACTAAATCTAGAATAAAAATTTTATATTCTTTCAACTTATTTAGATTTCCCATCAACTCATCCAAATGACCTTGGAAAAACATATCAAATCTCTTTTTGCATCTAAAAACTTTCTGATAAATATGAAAGGTATTCACATGTGATACTTTATTAAACCTATTCTTCAATGTTTGCCATAGATCATGTGGATCCATATCAAGTTAAATTAACACCAAGATTCCATTGCTTAGGGTTGTATGAATGAAAGATAATGCCTTAGTCTTAATTTTTCTCCAATAAGCATTTGACATTCCTACTGGTTGAGACAGTTCTAAGGCCTCCTAGCATTCCTTTTGTGCTAAGAAAAACCTTTATCAAAATGCTCCAGATGTTCCAATTCCTTCCTACCAATTTTTCCATTATTTGCAGCATCTCCATCTCTTTAGTTCTAACTTTGATACCAATTGTTATAATTGGAGGTGATAGTTTCAATAAAACAATCAATAGATTAGATCTAAAAATACACTAGAGAAGCTTTGGAGAAATTATTAGAATGTTGTAGATTTGAATAAAATGTTAAAGGTAGAAAATATCACATTGTAGTAGATCAAATAGATGTTGTAAATCATTGAAAAACTACTATAAACTCCATCAAATGTTATTGTAAAAGCAAAATAAAAACAACGAAAGAAAATAGCACAAGAACATAGAGATTTATGTGGTTTGGGCCCTTTTTATCCTACCTTCATAACAATGTTGATCTACCTTCTATTCCATTCAAATCATAAGGTCATAAGCCATCCTTATAGCTTTCCCAAGCATCCAATCTATTACTCCAACAGATCTCAAATCTTAGACTCTTGTCTCTAAGGTAAAACCTCAATACAATACTTCCACATCGAAAAACACACACTTAAAAGGCTACTCCAATCCTTCTATTTATAAGGAAACATTAGGACCAAATCCCAATCCTAACACATGTGGGATAAAACACATCCCCACATAAACATCACTTTACAAACTGACCCCTTTATTTTATTTTATTTTATTTCATATCATTATTTAAAATGCAACATCCTTTTAAAAACATAAAAGGAAATACAACAAATAATACTAATGTATTTGTCTTCATTTTTTCAACATATTCATGGTACATACTAATAACTAAAACATTAGCAAAAATATGTTTGAAACCTAGGAGAAAGTCGTAATTGAGTTATTGAGAAAAAATTGGCAACTAAAAAGCTTGAAATGTATTTAAATTTTCTTTTTGCTATTTAACTTAGATATGCAACAATATACTTGAAACATTTAAACTATGAAAAATTAAAAACAAATTATCAGTTATTATAAATATAGTGATCTACGTATTGGTAACAATAAAAATATCTAATCTTAAAAATTGGAGATAATATGCAACTCTTTATGAGCAAAGAATAGATCATTGTCTTACAAAATAAATTGCCCCTTGAAGTTTGCATGTTTCCAAGCAATCATTAAAACATCCAAGTAGAAGAATAGAATAATATTTGAAGCTATGAGATAAGTGATGGTGTTTTTCAATGCAATTTTTTAATGGATAAAATTTTTTAGGATTAATGCTTATAAAATATAGAATGACTATAAGCACTAACATGATACTTTAGAAGAAAACTAGAGGAGTATAACAATGCCTTAAGTATGACTCAAACTGGTAACATCTTCCATAACAAGAAAATGAATGGGTAACCTAAGGTAGATATTTAACATAATATGTTGATAAAACTTGGTTGGAATATAAAAGTACCTCAAGCATAAATCAAACTAGTAATCTATTTCCTTCTTAATATTTATTAAATAATAACATAATTAATACTTAGGGTCTTAGTGGATATAATAAAACAATTGATTTTAGTTTTATTAATAAAACAACCTCTTATTTCCATGTCTTACCATACAAAAAGGAAATTCATCTCCAAAAAATTAGTCTAATAATGGATAACTTACTTTATTATAAAAGAGAGAATCTTTGTTTATTATCTAATCCCTAATGTAGGTCTTTTTTCTTCATATGTTGTCTCTTTCGTATGTAAGAGGAAATTATCATAAGTAGACCCTAAGACATATAGCCGACATGATACTTTAGAAGAATAATAGAGAAATAGAATGAAACCCAAGTATGACTCAAAACTTGTAACTTCTTGCCTAACAAAACAATAAACTTGTAACCTAGGATAGATATTTAACATAATACCTTGATACAACTTAGTTAGACCATAAAAGTATCTCAAGAATAACTCAAACTAGTAATCTATTTCCTGTTTAGTATTATTTAGAGAATAGCATAACTACTTGGGATTTCAATGAATATAATAAAAAAATTTAGATTTAGTCAGTGCATTCCTAGAACCACCTCATCACTGAACTTTAGAATGCCAAGCCCCCTAGCCAACTTGGGTCACGCCATCACTACCCAAGACATCAAATGCATCTTCTTGCCCCCTTTACCTCCTGATGACACAAAGTCTCTAACAATGCTATCAATTTTGTTTGGTATCACATTTGGCAATATGGCCATGGATGCAGCAAAGCTGGTAGTTGTCATCAACATAGTAGCAACAAACATCATCTTCCCTTTGTGAGAGAGGAAATGACCAATCCAAAGCTTGGTTTTCTATTGAACCCGCTCCACCAACTCCACCCAAGAATGCTTCCTTGTCCAATCAAAAATGGGCATGCCCAATAGGTGTCTTGTGTAGTGCCTGGTAGGAACCCCAAGGTTTGGAAAATTTTGTCCCACATCGTGTCCATTTTATTCACAAGGTGTATGGCTGACTTTACTTTGTTAATCTCAAGGCTGACCTCACGTTGCATTTGGTCTAGAGCCCTTAACAATGCCTCTACCTACGACAATGTAGCCCTAGAGAATATCATTGTATCATTAACATAATGTGCTGCCAAATAGTGCACTCTAGCAATATTGAGTCCCTAAATCCCTTCAATGAGGCAATAGTCTATGAAAAAGTCCATTACTAGGATAAAGAGGAGTGGTGATAGCAGATCCTCCTACCTCAACCCTCTTCGAGTCCCCTAAAATCACCACAGCCTCCCATCAACATTAAAAGAGTATTGGTCATTGCCTTTCATTTGCAAACAAATTTTGACAAATTTGACATCGAGGCCCTTTGCCAAAATCATCATCTGAAGCATTTCCCAACTCATTGTATCATAGGTCTTGGTGATACCAAGCTTGATGCACATGTATGGTAGTTTTTCCATCTGAAGCAAGTGCAGAATCTCTTGCAATATCAAGACCTGGTCCTGTAGGAGGTGACCCTTGACAAATCTAGCCTAATTTGGCCCAACCAATTGTAGCATGAGAGGTGTAATGTGTTCCACCAACATCTTCGAGAAAATTTGCAACAGGGTATTTATTACACACTCCTATGGGTCGAAAGTGCCCATGTGAATCTAGATTAGGAACTTTGGGTAGCAACATAATCTAGGCATAGTTGATTTCTCTCCTCACCTATTGCTAGCAAAGCATGCTATTAAATGTGTCTAGCAAGTTGGCCCTAGGATGTCTTTGTATTTCCTAAACAAATCAATGTGCTAGCCTTTCAGTCCTAGAGCCTTGTTAGGTTGCATCAACCTCATGGCTCTTCGTAGCTCTTCTTGTGAAAATGGGCACAGTATATTTAGGTTATCAGTGCTCATGAGGACTTGTGGGATTGGAATTAAAATAGGCTCTGTAGTTTGCCTTTTCCAAATCTCCTCCCAAAATGCCATTACTACATCCAATCCCCTCCTACTACTCTATGGTGGTCCCTCACCCATACCCTTCAGCAGGTCCTTGATTTTATTCTTGGAGGCCCAGCTGGTTTTTGCTATAGCATAGAAGAACCTTGTATGCTTGTCCTCCTCCTTCAACTAGGAGACTCATGATCACTACCACCAATAGCTCTCTTCCTCCCTGTCAAGGTCCTAGATTTCCTGTAGCAGTGCTCTTTCTTCATCATCCTAATCTTCTTCCAATTCCTAGTGCCATTGAATTTCTTGAAGTTTCTTTTGTATCTATTTCTGGTATCCTAGAAATTGTACTTATCTTCTATTGCCTTAGCTTTGATGCTAAGTTTGAGGGTCCATAGGCCATCTTTCAGAAATTTCCAAGGTTCCTACTCCCTGGTATAGGCTTGCCAAATGGTAGCAACTAATGGTTTTAGCCAAGATTTTTGCAACCATGTTCTTTTGAACCTAAACAGTTGGGGTTCTCGATGATCCTTAGACAGAATTTGGCATAGAGTGGACTAGTGGTCTAAAGCTTGTTGTTCTTTCCCCATCACCATAATAGTGAATTTGAGCATGAGTCTTGAACTAACCAAAATCTAGTCTATCTGGGATTACATTTAATCCAATCTGTGTCACCTATTGCTCCATGTGTATTTGCATCCCCTAAGCTCCAAGTCCACCAGATCATGCTAACTGAGGAAGTGCGTGCAAGCTTCGGCACCTGAAGGATCAATATAATCAGCCCCCAATTTTTCCTAGCAATGTAATCTCTGATTGAAATCACCAAGCAACATCCATCTAGCAGTGTTGGAAATAACCCTAGCCATCCACCTTAATTCCTAGATCTTGGCCTCTTATTCTTGGGCCTTGTAAATATTTGTGAGTCACAAATCCATCTATGGAAGGTAAACTGTCTGGGGCCAATTGGAGTCATCCACATAGCAGATAGGAATTCTAGCCAGAATGGCTACCCCTCTTACTTAACCCCTACTTGACACAAGGTGTGTGCTCCATCCCTCCTAGTGTAACAACTACCTTTTAAAATTTTTAGCTTAGTCTCCTATAAGTAGATCACCTCACATCTTGCATCCCAAACTATCATTCTCCGGGTATTCCTCTTGTACAGGGCACCCTGTCCCTGGCAATTCCAAGTGAGGACTTTTATGGGGATGTAGACACCTATCTATGGTATACCTCCTAGAGTGTCCTCTGCACCTCCAAGCCTAAATCCACTTGCGTGATCTTCTGATGTTACACTATTTTATTCAGGTGTCCAACTTTGCTTTCTGTTGGGGTGACCACCATATTACCAGGTGATGAGTGGCGAGGTACCCCTACACTCGACCATACGAAACGAGTATAGCATGCACGATCTGGTCGAACTCCATAGAATAAATGCCTAAACACCCCATGGAACACTTGGGGTTAATCATTCATTGTCTTCCTAGACTTACTTGTTGTTGTCATTGTGTATGGTTAACTAAGTCTGAGGTATATGATTTTTTTGGTCTTTTCTAGTTTTATGTCTTCTATACTAAGAGCAAAGTGTTGAGAAACTAACTAATTCTAACTAATGTCCTAAGTCTCAATTAACTAGCATCAGCATCCATTCCTACTTACCGTACACACCCTGAATTATGCAACTGTGGCTACCAAAAGCTACTCATTACTGGGATCACCACACGTAACGCATGTACTCGAAGTGGTCGTACTGAGGCACCTAACTAGCCTAAGTGTAATAAGTAGCTGATTCCTTGACTAGCCGTACACATCTGTAGATGCTCGTAATCAAGTCATACTAGTCCCATGTTCTAGGAGACAAGGGTGAGAGAATCTAATCGTGATGAGTAGCTGATTCATTGGTTAGCCGTACACATTTGTCAATGCTCGTAACCAAGTCGTACTCATGCTACGCTAACAACAGGTAATAAATAACATGAAATAAAACCTATCCATGTACTACAAGGTTTATCCACAAAGCTTGTATTTATTGCTGTACACAACTTGTGTTCAGGTACAAAGCTGCTCGAATAAAGAATCGTTCACTTTGGGGACTCCTACTGCGAGCACATGGAAAATATTCTATCTTTGGGGTGATCAATTCGCCAGAGCTTCGCTACTTCTAGCCTACAATTGGAAATGACGGGAGTTCCGCCTCTTATTTATAGATTTGGTGGCACACCGCGATATCGCGTACGTGATATCACAAGGATGACGCGATATCGCGTACGCAATATCACGGCTCATGAGATATCACGTCTCATCATACCCCCATGATTGAATGAAAACTCATCCTTGAGTTCCTTATAATAATATTAGGTAGGTATGGAATTATTGAGGGAGATGGAACTAATGGGATGACATGTGAACGGATCATTATTACAAGACTTGATAAAATTGGTGTTCATGACAACAAGGGTGAACACCTTATTACAATGACATCAGGCCTTTGGTGGCAGCTAAGAGAGAAAAAGAGAGAGAAAGAAGTGTTACTACTGCCAACGCCAAGATTGTGACTTCGTTGTTCATCCATAAGCATGCCATCGATCTTGCTCCTTGCATAGCTGCTTCAACGCTGCTCCATTCCAAGTGTTTGCTCCAGCTCCAGATCCAATCCATTGTTTATTTAATCACCATTTGCACACACAACACAACCATATATTAGCAAGGGTAATTGAATCATCATGTAATTGATATCTTAATTCGGTGTAAGTCCATTGGCTAGGTGGTGGTATGGCTGATATGGATCTGGGAATATATTAAGGATGAATACTAAAGGTGTAGGGGTTAGGAAGAAAATCAAAAATTTTGGGGCTAGGAGAAAATCAAAAAAATCAGGTCCCGTACCCCCATGACTAATCGCGAACCTTCAGTAGCGTTAGAATGGAGAAAGAGGAGTAAGAGAGATAGATAAAAAAAATGACAACTATGGCATCGATGAAAGGGATGTCAAGATGGAAATGAACAAAATAAAATTAATTGAAAAATGTTAAGGGAAAGAATTTAACTAATGCTCCAAATAGAAATGTCAATGGGTCCTCCCTAAAGCAGGCTCATGCCCTTAATGCCTTGACAAACACACATTCAAAGAGTCCGTAGGCCCTGGGAATGTCC
>MNCI01000667.1:572448-590936 GCA_015680685.1 Gnetum montanum | reverse complement strand
TCTTACTTTTATCCTCACCTTTATGTTCATGGTGGCTGCACCCAGATGTGGAAGGAGAAGATGAGTGATGGGAAGAAGGGGAAGAAGAAGCGGAACCATCTCCATGACGATGTTTCTTGCCTTCTCTTCGGCTGCTACGGCCCCAATTGTGGTGACAATCAAAGTGCCCGCCCTTAGCATGAGTGGTTGTTCCCTCTGTGAACAGCTGGTGTTCACGGGTATCAAAACTAGGGATATGTATCATTGATCGTAGGTTCTGATATCCTTCCTCCTCACCATCATTAGGAGGGGGAACATCCTTTGCTAAGGAACCCATAATAAAGGGTTCCTCGTCTCCTATTTCATTAAGGACGTGCAGGGCTTTGCCCTTCGACCATGTATGTTTGCTTTCCTGCCTTAAGTCTCTCATACGTTGGGCATCTGTGGGATAATAATCCCTCATGTCAAAATCTTCTACAGCGTATTCTATGAAATGCTCTTGCATGCCAATCTATACCATGGCACGGAAAAGCATGTGAGAGATTGATTGATCTGGGGGTAACACGATGTTACCTTGCAAATCTCTCCATCGCAGTTGTTCGTCCTGATGGAGAACAAAAGTAAAGTCTGGAATATACTCATCAGGATGAGTATATGTCATCTTATATTGTTTAGGACTTGGCTTATTTTGGTTATGCATTTTATCTTGCCGACTGTCTCGTGTATGGTCCTTAGGTGGTGAGTTGCTCTTATGAGAATAAGGCATTTTGATTAGTGTGCTATTTTACCGTTATATAATTTTTATTTGATTAACCCGAAGGTTTGTTAAGGCTCCCAATGATGTGAGTGATATCCCTTATGTTCTATTCGGCACATAGACACTTAGTCCCCAGCAACGGTGCCTATGATGATTGGCGAGGTACCCCTACACTCAACCATACGAAACGAGCGTAGCACACGTGATCCGGTCGAACTCCGCAGACTAAATGNGTTCCCACTTACCGTACACACCCTGAATTGTGCAACTATGACTACCAAACGCTAATCGTTACTGGGATTACCACACGTAACGCACGTGCTCGAAGTGGTCATACTGAGGCACCTAACTAGCCTAAGTGTGATGAGCAGCCAATTCCTTGACTAGCTGTACACATTCATAGATGCTCATAATCAAGTCGTACTCGTCCCACGTTCTAGGAGATAAGGGTGAGAGAATCTAATCGTGATGAGTAGCTGATTCCATGGTTAGTTTTGCACATTCGTCAATGCTCGTAACCAAGGCGTACTCATTCTGCGCTAACAACAGGTAATAAATAACATGAAATAAAACCTATCCATGTACTACAAGGTTTATCCACAAATCTTGTCTTTATTGTTGTACACAACTTACATTCAGGTACAAAGCTGCTCGAATAAAGAACCATTCAATTGGGGGACTCCTACTGCGGGCACATGGAAAATATTCTATCTCTGGGGTGATCAATCTGCCAGAGCTTGGCTACTTCTATCCTATGATTGGAAATGAGGGAAGTGCTGCCTCTTATTTATAGATTTGACAACGGACCGTGATATCGCATACACGATATTGCATGGGATGCGATATCACGATGGCCGTGATATCGCGTCTCATCAGCAAGGCTTGTTGCCTTTCTCACTAGAATATCCTTCATCTTTGGTTTCAAGGAACCCCACCCCATAGTTATCCATTCCCCCAAGGGAGGTAACTCCATCCTCAAAGCCTCTAGTAAAGGCATTCTCAGAGTCTGTGGGGTATAGGGGGAGGCTTGGGCCTCCATAACACCCCTGAGTCCACCTAGGCCTGGCAATTCCACAATGTGGATCTCCATCGATGATGGTTCCTCAAGCCCCTCTTCCATGCAGTGCAATGTAGTTTCCCTTTGCAATTTTGGTTTGCCCCTAGTCCTAGTAGAGCATGGGTTCTAGTGTCCCCCAATGCTACACAATGAGGGCACCTGCTTTCGGACCCAACCCTTCCAGCCAATGAGATTCCATCCCTAAGTTGACTCTATTGATCCACAACAACATTCTCATGTGAGATGCCCTTTCCCATAGGTCTTGCAAGCTGGTGGATCCTTTGTGCATATTTTTGGTAGATTCTCAAACTAGAATTGGACCTTTTCTTCTCCCAAAGTGGATTCTAGGATAACCTTCATAACCTTATCCTTATATCACAATAGTCATCATACATAGAAATGGGCATACCTCATGTGGTCCATAAATATCGTGAAGGCATAAAATTTGATGAACTCCTCGAAGAACCCAACTAGGGACTTCAGCAACCTTGGTCTCTAGTATTCCAATGGAAAATCAAATAACTTGATCCATATCAGTGCACAATCAAACAAGCTAGCATCCCTATGGACCCTAGGCCACCAAGGAGCCAAAGCGAGCCTACTAGCACCATAAAACCATAGTTTCCCCAATAGGACCCTATTATTGTCTTTAATGATATGAAAGCTAAAGAGTAGTCGATCCTCTGCCAAAATCTAAATGTGGATGTTCTTTAATCCCCTAAGCCACCTGGATCCACTTATAGATCAAATCCATGCATGGGTGCATCCCCTTAGACACAAACTTGCTTATCAGGCTTTGTTCAAGCACCTTCATGATCTCTTTGGTTGGGCATCCCACCTTCAGCTGCATAATGGCTCCTTCCCTAGAATAGGCTTTGAAATCATTGCTACCTCCATCCTATGTGGAAACTTTAACTTTGGGACCCTACCATTGCCCAGCACCTGTCTTTTGGCCATGCACGACCACCCTATCTTGTTGGCCCTATGATGGCCCATGCACAATCACCCCGAAACTCCCCCCATCCATAGTCCCCTTTGCCCCTTCCAGTCTTATGCTCGCTTCCATTGCCGCCTCTCCTACAACACCCTCTCCTCCCACTCCCACCACTCCTTCTCCTCTAGCTACCTTCATTGCTTCTACTCACAACATTGTTTGGTTGGGTGATAATTATGAATCCATGGAGATCCTGAACCTACTTTAAATTTTCTTCTAATTTGGTTTTTTGATGTATTTTTTATACCAATCCATTACTCCATCCTAGTAATATTCTATAAAATATAAAAATGGCATACATAATTTGAGCCATGATTATTAGTTAAAGAATAGGATTACTTGATAGAAAGAAAAAAGAATCATGATTAACAAATGGAAGGTTATGAAATAATGTGTAGGAAAAGATAATTAAATGGGAAAGAAACTAACGAGAAGCAAGTAATCCCTCTACCCAACTATACAAATCACAAGCATGCACTAGTGATCTGGTTGAATTCCATGGACTTAGCTCCTAAGTGTGCCTATAGACAAAGATGGTGACTTAGGGAAATGTGATCATTATTTTCTTAACTCTTACTTGTGTAGGTTCTTATGTATGATTAAGTGTGAGTCAAGACATATGATATTTATTTATATTTATGTTTTTATCCTAAGCATTTAAGTAAATATAAATGGTTGGTAAATTAACTACTCTAGCTACCTAATGATTCTAAGGCTAACTATCCTAACATAAGTATCTAGGCCCACTTTTCATACACATCTTGAACTTGTATTAACGTTCCTGAGTTACCAAGTGTGATGCTACTGGGTGAACTGAGTGATAACACTGTTTGAATTACCAAGCATTAAATAATATGTTCTAAGTGGTTGTGCTTATGCATTGATTATTAAAAACATGAATTAATTAAGACAAGAATATAAATTTCATTAATAATAAAGTGCATGTAAGAAATATTAATCTATTCAAAGTCCTGCAAGGAATGTCAAGAATCTCATCTTTATTGTTGATCACATCAATGTGTTTAGGTAGATGATGCTCAAATAAAGATATGTGCAATTGCTTTAGTTCCTACTACAAGCACTTAGAAAATATTATAACTATGGAGAAAGAAAACTACAAGAGTTTAACTACACTAATGATATAACATGCCATAAATGCAGTGGGTATGTGCATTTATATAGGCTTGACATGATATTGCATTGATGCAACTTTCTATGTGTTGATGTGGCTAAATCAACATAGTAGCCAACATGATACATCATACCCCCATGACTAAGTGAAAACTTGTTCTCGAGTGAACAAAAGTGGGATCGAGCTTCTAAAAAAATTGGAAAGGTATGGAATTATTAACTAACTAACTCTAACTACCAACTGACTCTGAGTATTAAATTGTATGGAATTACAAAAATTTGTATCTATGATAATAAAATTGAATACCCTTTACAAAATTTGATAACAGGATTCCTCTAATTACTAAAGATGGGGCAAAGTTCAAAAAGTGCTAGGAGGTAGAGGCTCTTAAGAGGTTGAAGGACCTTCGCTAGGCTCTAATGGTTGTGGTGGTAGCAGTAGTTGAGGTTGTCCTGCTACAGTTGTTTATTTAAGAGGAAGATAGAAAGCATCTAATAATTCTTTTATTTTCTATTCTTTACTACATGGGTCATACGTAGTCCACATGGCTTTGCCAATGTGGGGTGATACGGGAATTTCCCATGGGAAAGGCATTGTAGGGAACAACTCCTAAACATTCATGAAACATGTTGCAAATTATTTTTGTTTAACATTGAACATTTTTCATTGGTTTTTTAGCTCATAGTAATCATTCATTCTTTCTAGCCAAGTTCTTAGCAACTAATTTTTGATTAGTGGATTAGCTCTTGAGAACTTCAAGCTCTGCATTGGCTATCTCCAACTTTTGTTATCTTTTTATGGTGATTTTGCCTCATATAGGAGGTACAAATTAGCCATTTTCTTCTCTAACTTTGTCCTTAGCTTCTCTGTAGTTCGCATAGCCAAGTTTGCATAAATGAGGTTGGCGAGCTCCATGTATTTTTTCATCTCTTATGCATGCAACTCTTTTAGGTGGATTTTAGCTTTATTGTAGGCATTTAAGCTATCAAAGATTGGTTGCCGCACATCACCTCTTTGTTGGAGTTGCTAGAGTGCCTCGTTCATCTTCACCTTGCCCATTTGAATTTCTTTCTTGTTCACTTCCTTGAGGATCCCAACTTGATCATTGATGAGTCATGAATTTGCTAGCTGTGATATTGCTGTTGTGATATCACAGTGGCTATGATATCACTGTCGTGATATCACAGCCATGATATTGCATGGGCTGGGATATCACGTATGCGATATCACATCAACCGCGATATCGCAGCCTACCTCAATTTCTATAAATAAGAGGTAGCTTTCATTGTTCTAGTAGTTAGTTCTTAGTTCCTTACCCAAACTCTTATAGGTTTTTCCTTCTTAGAGTTAGAATTATTTCCCCATGTATGCCTGTAGTGTGGTGATTGTAATTGTATGGAACCTTTATTCGAGTGTGACGTACTTGGACACACACATGACCAGAAATAAAGATCGAGATTACTTCATCATTGCAACATTCACTTAGCTTAATTATTTAATTAATTGTTATTTATTACTTTCCTAGTTAATCTCTTCTCACCCTTAAACTCCTATTAAATGCAGAATGAGTATGACTTGATTACGAGCATTTAAGTGTGACTACTTGGTAACCCAATAGCGTACCTAAGATCTATGCTTGGTAATCTTAGTAGTGGTCGTGCATGAACTCCAAGATGTATATGGATAATCAAGGAATGGATGCTCATCACACTTAGGCTAGTTTATATTCTCTCTTACCCTTTCCTCTTGGCTTAGTTAATCTTATTTTCCATTGCCTTCAGGAGTAGCATTAGATTAGGAACCACATCATACACCTCACTCTAGACTAAATCATACGTGACAAAGATAATACTAGTCTAGGTGGGAAGACAGTGAACTGCGACCTAAGGCTAACTATCTAGGTGCCACAACTAGTCAGTCTATGGAGTTCAACCGAATCGCACGTGTAATGCTCGTATTCATATGGTTGAGTGTAGGGGTACCTCGCCACTCATCATTGGCACCATTGTTGGGGACTAATTTTTTTATGTGCTAAGTAGGACATAGGAAATCATCCACATCGTTGGGAAGCTTAAATGAACCCTTAGGGTTAATCAGAAGAAAATTTAAACAACGATCAATAGCACACCAACAAGATAAATGTGTCCTCTTCTTCTCACAAAAGCACTTCACAGCCTAGGGACCACACAAGATGCAGTTAGCAACATAACATACATAACCAAGAACCCCCAGTTCCTCAATAATTCAGTGTGGTATATACTCACTATGATGAGTATATACCCGACTTTAGCTTTATCTTCCATCAAGATGAACAACTACAATGGAAAGACTTGGAGGGTAACATAGTGATGCCTCCAGATAGAGCCACCCCCAACATGCTCCTTCATGCCCTTGCACGAATCGGCATGTTACAATTATACACTGATTACGTTGCATGCGATTACAATGCAAGGGAATACCATCCCACAGAAGCACAACGTCAACAGGATTCATGGCAAGAGAGTTACCACACATCGTTAAAGGGAAAAGGGCCCCAACCGCACGTCCTAAGTGAAATTAGAGATGGTGAACCAGTTATAACAGGTTCTCCATCCAATGATGTTCCCCCTCCTAACGATGGTGAGGAGGTGGGGTATTAGAACCTACACTCTACAATTCATAACCCTGATCCCCATGAACACCAAGTGTTCAATGAGGGAACACAAACATATGAAAAGGATGGGCATTTGGATCGTCATCATGATCAGGGCCATAACCACCGAAAGGAAGGTAAGAAACATCATCATGGCAATGGTTCACCTTCTTCTTCACCTTCATCACATCATTCACCCTCTTCTTCCACATCAGGATGTAGTCATAAGGAACCAAACTGTGAGGATAAGGGTAAGCATAATGAGAACCCTCGATGAGAGAGTCGAGAGCAAGGATGAGGGCATTCGAGAGAATCAAGGCATGGTAGAAGGGAAAGTAGGGAACCGCATAGGCATCACAGACACCATGAAGGAAATGACAATGAAGAACCCCTACTTGCAACCCAAAGTATGTTAGACATTACGGAGGCTATGAGAATACCTACAAGGCACCAGAAAGATAGCCGGATCAAGAGAATTGACATGAATAATATCCCTTGATTTGAGGGAGGATACAATGCTGATCCGCAGAACCACTTACAAACATTTCATGATGCCTGTGCCTTGCAGAATATTGAAAACAAGTGGCAAAAGTTAAATTTTTTCCCAAGGATACTCATAAAAGAAGCAAAAAGTTGGTACCTGTCATTAGAGCCGAAATCCATTCGAAGATGGAGTATGATGTTAGAACTATTTAACAATAAATATCAAACATACTCCAGAGTGTCCATCTTGCAGAAACAGATCCAAGGATGGAAGCAGGATAACCATGAACCCTTGGATGCTGCCATGGGCTGATATTATGCACTATTACATTGTTGCCTAGGCCATGGTTACTCACAACGGGATCAACTCCGCCATCTCGTAGATGGGCTTAGGTACGAAACTAGGATAACCATTGGAACATATGCCCAAGCAAGATTATCTAAGCTTAGGTCCCATGAGGTGCATAGATTATTGGAGCAAGTATCTAAGGAAGAAGGGGAGCTATGCAAAAGAGAAAGCATGGAAGAATATAACAGTGATCCTTCCCTCCAAAAGAAGGGAATGAGATTCTGCGAGGAGCAGGATGAGTCACCACTAAAAGAGTTTATGAATAGAAAAACCTTACCACTTCAAAAGTTGAAAACCAAAGTGTCGACTAAGGTAGATCAAATGTGGGACTCCTTAGACAGTAGATTTGAAACCGTTTTAAAAATCGTAGAGGATTCTAAGGAGCGAAGTAGTGACCATGATAAGAAAAATAGGAGAGACTCAGACCATGCACGTAACAAGGGTAAGGGAAAAATGACTATAACCGATGAAGTTGTGGATTCCAATACAGATTATGACAATGGATGTGAGATATGTTAGTATGACCATCCTAAGGGATGTTGCCCAATAATCTCACATCTGCAAGAGTCTGGGATGTATGCACTCAACCCAAGACTTAACAAATGGCAAGCACCCCAAAGGTTACCTTATCCCCAAGGTAACCCAAGGCAGTTCCACCAACCCTTAATGTATTATCCAAGTGGAACTCTGCCACAACCTATTGAGCAACACCAGTAGTGGCAATACCCACAGTCATGGGGGATGCCACCGCCTAGGCAATAATACCTTTACAGGAAACCAGATCCATATGGCTATTACATGCAGCAACCGGTTTCTCCAAGTGACTCTCTTAGTCACATGACCCCACAACGTCACTACCAAGTTCGGGAGTATTATAGGACTCCTTATCCTGCAAGAGACACACCACATGCATACCATCCTTCGAATCCATCCGCATCTCTTACGCCGATAGTTCCACTACCACCCGCTCCAACGATGCAGGGGGAACTCCCCACTCAACTGCAGCAATGTAATGCTACGAGAGCTATAACCCTTCAACCCACTATTGGTTCTAACAATCGTACCAAGAGAAGATCTTTCTTCAGAACCAACAGTCCAAACAAGCTCTCACAACCACAAGCGGTTGAGCCTCAAAATGCCTCTCCACCAAATAAGGCTTCAGAGCTCCCTTCAAACCAAAAGCAGAGCTCAACATAAATGGTTATGTTAACACATATCATCACTGACTGGATAAAGGTGGGCCACCTTCCCAACAAATTCTCTAATCCTGGAAGTCCCTTAATCTATCTCCAAGTCACTAGGAATGAACCACATAAGGCTCTTCTTAACTCAGGTTCTAGAGTCAACTTAATATTGCAAGAAATGTATAAAGCCTAGAACCTGACTCCACTTAAGAAGAGTAATATTCACTTAGAGATAGCTGACCAGTCCATCATCGTTCCCTTGGGATTGGTGGAGGATGTCATTACCATTGTGTGTGGTTGGTCATACCCAGCTGACTTCCTAGTAATAGAAGTCAACAATAATAAAGGGGACTTCCCAATTATCATGGGGAGGGCATGGCTCAGTACAATAAATGCATGCCTAGGGATTCATGATCATTCCTTGGAAATATCTATGGAAAACACTTATGGAAATATTGAGAAGAAGAAAGTTCCATGCCTCACATACAGTGATACAGAGGGTGATCGTGTACAAGAATGTTCAACACTTCCTGTATGCAACCAGTGTGCCCAAGAAACTAACATACAAAAGTGCCTATATGTAGTAACCACACAACAAAAAGACAATCTATGGTTGATAGCTGATCCCAAGAGCACCTTACCGACATGCATGGAACTAACTTGGGAAACAACGGGCAACCACAATGAAAGCATGGATACACTGGAGTATGAGCGTCACCAACTTCCAATCCTTAACCTGAAAACATCAATTGGGAGAAGTTGGACACTCTAAAAAAATTCAAACAAATGCTCATTATATCATATCTCTCCCTTCCAATTCAGTTATGAGGGAGATGGCCACCTATGATGATCATTTGAGGCCCTTAGTTTTTTCTATGTTTTTTTTACACATTTTTGTTTTATAATTTCTTTAACTTTTCTTGTTTTTGTTTTGCAACATTGTTTGTACTTTTTCTTTTATTTGTATGTGTGTGTGTGTGTGTTATCCATTTTGTTAAGTTTGTCACCCAATAAGTGCTCTTGACAATGGTATGAACTGTATTCTCTTGATTGCTAATGTTTGGTTTTTACCTTTAAGTTATAATGTTGATACTAAGGTGTGGTTCTTTTGATATCACAAGCAATGAGTCCACATCATCCGTGCATCCATAAATTTCTATGGTCTCTCTTGGCTTGGAACTATACAGTCCCTTTCTTCAAAATAATAAGAACTATAAATGAATCGGTGACTAGCCATTTCTCAAACTAAGGAAGGACTCAAGGATTGAAAAGGGTGTGGCTTCAAGGGATCTTGATTCATTTGTGTTGGCCATTCTCTTGGGTGCTTGGATGTTTTCTTCTTGAGTTTTCTTACCTTTTCGATGTTACCCAAATATCAAGAAGATAAGTAAATAAAAATAAAAATAACAAGTCTTTGCATGATGTGGTTCTCATAAAAAAATAGTGAGGATTCAAAGCACACCCCTTAGATGAAATAATCATCTGGGCTACAAGCACTAGTTATGGAACTAAAAACATGTTCCCTCTAACTAAGGCCCTTCCTCGCTTCCTACTTTTTCCTCTTTTGTTTTGTCAGAATGGTGGTGGCTCTTTGAGAGATGCATTCTTATTACTTCAAGGGGATGGATTGGCCAAATGTATTAATGTGAAGTCACTAGATGTGGTTTGTTTGAGGCTGGATTTGGAATGGGATCTACTAAGTCACATTAACCATTAACCACACAAGGGGCTATACACCACCTTGTACTTGAGACTCCATCCAATTCTCTTTTTTCCATCGTTCTTCCTCCATTGTTCACCTCATTGCCAATTATATCAATAGTCTATATTTTGGTTGATGCATTGTTTTCTTTTTGGTAAACTCTTGTGGTTAAGATTTTAACTCTTGTTTCCAAATGACATTCCCAGAGCCTACGGACTCTTTGAATATGGGAATGTCAAGTCATTAAGGGCATGAGCCTAATTTGGGGAGGACCCACTAGCATTCCTATTTGGTACATTAGTTAATTTCTTTCCCTTAAACATTTTCATAATAAATTTCTATTTTGTTCATTTCCATCTCTGACATCCATTTCACCGACGTTATAGTTGTTTCTTTTGCTCCATCTTTCTTATTCCCTATCTTTTTCCATTCTCTCGCTACTAGAGGTTCGTGATTAGTCATGGGGGTTTTGGTCCACTTTTTTTGATTTTCTCCTAACCCCTACACCTTTGGTAGTCACTATTATTATATCTCCAAAATCCACAATAGCCATATCACAACTCAGCCAATGGATCTAACACTGACGCAAGGTATCAACTACATGGTGATTCATTTACCCTTGCTAATATAAGATTGTGTTGTATGTGTAGATGGCAATCATACAACAATAGATTGGATCTGGAGGGAACACTTGGAATGGATGGATGCTGAAGTAGTTATGCAAGGAATAAGATTGATGGCATGCTTATGGATGGACAAAAAAAGGTGCAATCTTGGCGTTGATAGCAACAAACTTCTTTCTCTCTCTCTCTCTCTCTCAGCTGCCAAATAAGGCTAGATGTCAAATGTACATAGTGTTCACTCTTGTTGTCATGAATACTAATTTTGTCATGTATTGTAATGATGATCCATTCACATGTCACCCATTCACCATTAGTTCCATTCAAGTCAATAATCCCATACCTTCCCAATATTTTGTAAGGAACTTGAGGATGAGTTTTTATTCAGTCATGGAGGTATGATGGGACGCGATATCGCATAGGCCACGATATCGTGTATGTGATATCGCAGCCCGTTGTCAGTTCTATAAATAAGAGGTGGCTTTCCCTTGTTTTCATATCTAGATCTAGACCTTAGCCAAAATCTTGCCATTTTTCCATTCCAGAGTTAGAATAATTTCCATGTGCCCACAGTAGGAGTCTCAAAGTGAACGGATCTTTATTCAAGCAATTCTGTATCTGAGCACACAATTGTGTACTGTAATAAAGATGAACTTTTGGATAAACCTTGCAGTATATGGACTAAGCTAAATAGGACTTTAATTATTGTTAAATGTTTAAATGCTTTCTTAAGGACTTAATCTCTTTCAACCCTCAACTCTCATAGTTAAGTGTATTCAGTACGATCGCTTCGAGCACATGCATTATGCTTGGTAATGCCAGTAACGAATAGCATTTGGTAATCCCAGTAGCATTGCATTAGTTCAGAGTATGAATGGCAAGTGGAAATAGATACTGATGCTAGGATGATTAGAGCTTAATTAGTGAAATTTAGTTACTTAGTCTCTTCACCCTTTCTCCTCTTAACATAGGCGATAAAAACATAAAAGATATAAAAATCACATGTCTCAAGCTTACTTAACCATACAACTGTGACAAATACAAATAAGCTTGGGAGGACAACGATTAATTAACCTTAGGTGTTCCATAAGGCGTGTAGGCACTTAGTCTGCGAAGTTCGACCAGATCATGCGTGTAACACTTGTATTCATATGGTTGAGTGTAGGGGTACCTCGCCACTCATCAATCATTGTAGTGATTTTTAACCTTTTCAAATTTTAGGGCCTCATTCTTCTAGGTGGCTACCTCGATGGCCATCTTTTGCTGAAGTGCTCGAACTTTCTCCATAGAGAGATTTCAGTTCTCCACTACCAACCTCCTTAAGTCAAGGTTCACATTGGCTAGTTTCTTTTGCTGTTGTCGCACAAACATGACCATTTGGTCCTTTTGCTTCTTGACATTCCATAGGTGATGAATATCCTTGGTGAGGACCAAGTTTATTTTGCAAACTTGAGCCAAGACCTTATCAATGTTGAAGGCTAATGCTTTTGATAAGGAGGTGTTAAATACCACTATCACATTTGCATTCTTAGGCTCTCTTAATATTTGTTGAAGTTTCTAGAAAGCTTCATCTCTATTGAGGTCTTGGTTGAGAATGGCAAGGTTGGAGAGACAAACCTACAACTCCACAACTTCAGTGGCCAACTGACAATTTTTGGTAGTGTCTACCTGTATCTTGGTGTTGATGATGATTAACTTGCCCTTCATCTTTATAAACTCTGAATGGGTTATTGTAATCTCATTTGGAAGATCAAAGATTTTTGGAAGCAGTTGCTTGGTTCCCATCAATTGGTCCAACACCTCCTTCTATTGGGTTGCACTTAGTCAACCACTTCTTGCTCCTACGGAAGCTTGCACATCTTTCAAGGTAGCAATGTCTAGCATAGTTTCTGTAGGATAATTCAAGGCCTTGGCCACCCTATCGACCACCACTTCTACCGTTGTCCCCTACTCATGGTGTTGCATCACTATGACCATCACCCCTATCAGTGACCATTCCCAATGATCTTAGGAAATTCTTGTTGTCCAGGGATGGACACTGTAACGTTTTGAGCACTTGGATTTATTCTTGTGAGTAGTGGTGTTCTTTATGTAGAGAATAGTGGGGTGGTCTTTTCCAGATAGCTAATGGTTCAAGTAACTTCATTGAGATGGCTCAATACTAGAATGATAGACTGATGGCTCTCGATCACTTACCTCACCTTGTTGTTGTTGCAGTAACTTCTCATGAAGTTTTTTGAATCTTTCAGCAGCTACATAGGCTTTTGATGTGGTATCTCTAGTAGGTGGTGGTGGTGGTGGTGCTTACTTCTCTTCTAGTACCTTTGTGGCTACTTTATCTTCCATCATTTCCTACCAGGATGTAACAGAAGCATGGTGGAGCATATTGGTGGCATATCGTGCTATGCCTCCCCTTTAGTAGAGTTTTTTGTTAAGGCACAGGAGGGGGAGTGTCTTCCTCCCTTGCTCATTTTCTTTTAAGTGCTTCTCAATTTCAAGATAGATGAGTTGAGGGAGGTTAACAGGGAATTTATTGCTTGGAGTAGTGCATACACAAGCAAATAAGGTTGTAATCTTGTTGGGCCTCATCATGGGATTTAAGTGATAGGTTTCTATTTTGAAGTATGTGCACTTCACCTTAATGCATTGTATTTCTTATGGTCCACCCCATAGCAATGTTGGATCCATTCTTTCTTTACTTTGGGTTCCACCTAGGTAGAGGTATCTGCCAATGTTGCCCCCATATGGGGCAAGCCAAGGGCCTTTGTGATGGCCTCAACTAAATAGAAGATGGTTATATCCTTAATTTTGACTGTCACATATTCTTGCTATTTGCTTCAAAATAGCTATGTCTCCCTCATGTACCATTTTCCATTGGATGAGAGAATGGGCCTTATGGGAGACCCCTGGAGTTGGGTGTGGACTTCCTTGAGCGCTAGGTTTAAGAAGGATCTAAAGTTAAGTTCTTGGAGAACTAAACTTTGGATGTCCTTGGAATGAATCTTATCAAGGTAGGCCTCTATTAATGTGATCTCTAGATTGGGTCTTAGTCTTGGCGCCTCATCTTTCTTGGACTGGCCAATTTTTGCTATGGGAATCTAGTGAATAGATTCCACTTCAAGCTCCTCCCAAAGAGGTCCCATTGTATGAGTAGCTTTGGCCTTCTATTCTTGGGGCTATTACTAGTCCCTTCCTCCTCATGGTCACTTTTCCTTTGGTTGTGATGGTCCTCATGTTGGCGCTTCCTTCTTTGGTGTCATCTGTGATCACAAATGTAACTAAGGATTAGTAATTAATGTGTAAACCTTAGTTCCTTTTGATATCTTTCTATTTTGATTAAGTTACACTTAGGTTAGTTTGTGATTATGACTGATTGATTAGTTTATTCATTAGCCACTAGAATTTGTTTACAAGGTTTAACTTGGTGTAGAAGGGAATTTTAATATTATTTTAATAATTAGACCTTAAGGAGTTGGAAAAATCTTCAAAAAATTTTCCATCATAAACCATAGGTTTTTGGCTCCCACAATGTAAAGCTTACATTGAATAATTAAACCTTAGGGAGTTAGAAAAATTTTCAAAAAATTTTCCATCATAAACCATAGGTTGGTGGCCCCCAAGATGTAAAGCTTACATTTGGTAGTTAAAAGGTTTAAAAATGAGATGAATTGGATTAGCATTTTGAAAGTTATGGTGCTCAGAAGGTTCTTTAGGCTCTAACAATTACAAAAAATCCCCTTGCATTATAAAGAAAAAGTGAAAAATTGGCCAAGTGTTGGTGCATATTTATAGGTTTTTGTTGATGTGTCGACAAGGATGCGTTGATGCAGCCATTTGAGAAAATTTTTACAATTAAAAAACTAATTATTGGGGAAGAGTTTGAAGGTGAATTTGGAGTCCAAATGAAGTTAGAAAGGCCTAGAATGATGACAAATCATGGAAGAGGGATTGAAATTCATTTGGGAAAGGAGATTTGGAGAAATTGATATTCCTAAGGAGTGCAAAACTACATGTTTATTTTGGAAAATGATAGAATTGAATGTAAAATACCTAAGAGACAAGAATTTTAAGAAACTTGACCAAGGAGTAGGCAAGTGGGTCCTCCCCATAGCAGGCTTATGCCCTTGATGTCCTTGCATGACCTTATACCTAGGAGTTCCTAGGCATCAAGGACGATTAATGGTCATGAATTGTTAAAATTCAAATCCACATAAAAAATCATCAAAGTTAGGACATCAAAATAGACACAATGATTAACCATGATAGGAGGTAATGAGGTGATAAATGGCATGAGTTTGAAAAATGAAAGAGAGAGTATGTGTGGTAATGGAGTCTCACTTCCCAGTCACATGAAGTCCCTATGGATTATGTCATTAATGTAACTCGATATTTTCTCATCGTTAGTCAGAACCAAGTCTAATCCACTTCCAATGATTTCACATTTGCCTAAGTAAGCTAGTGCAATAAATGCCTCATCGAATGAACCACCACACTCTATCTTTCAGATCTCCTCCTTTCAACTTAGTCCTAGAGCAAATGGCCATCCATGCTAATTATATAAGCGGCTCCTTAGTTTTTCATCTTTCTATTTTACATGTTTTTGTTTTACACCTTTTCATTCTTACAAATTTTTTTTACACATTCTTTATCTTACACCTTTTTGTTTTTACATTATTAATTTTTCAAATTTTTTTTGTTTTACAGCATCTTTAGTATGTTTTATTTTTATTTTTCTTAAATATTTTACAATTTCTTGTATATTTTATTTTATTTGGATGTGATTTTCTTATTATGTTTTAATAATAATTACATGCCTTATTGCCAACTAGGTATAGTGTGGTTTTTTTGATGTGGGCATGTGTTATTTATTTATTTGATTATTAGTGTCTAGATTCTAGCTTTGAATTTTGTTGTTGATAACTAGGACATGGCTTCTTTTTCATGAAATAGGCTGGGAGTTCACAACATCCACCCATCCACAAACTCTATGGTTTTCCTTGTTCTTGAAATATGTGGTCCCTTTTTCATTAATAAAACTTGAATAAATTTGTGACCTTGGTAGTTTTCAGATTTGAAAAGGATTCAAAGGTTTGAATAGGGTGTTACTTTAAGGGAACTCGATGCTCTTTGTGCTTTTCTACTTACTTGGATGCATGTTTATTTTAATGGATTTCTTATCGTTCCATGTTAACCAATAACAAGAGGCTAAATAAGTCTTTGCATGGTGTGGTTCCCATTCAAAAGAAAAAAAAATATAATGGGAATTCAAAGCACATCACTTGGACAAAATAAACAAGCTACAAGCACTAGTTATGAGGCTAGAAAGACATATTACCCATGCTTGAAGTTCCCATCTAACCAAGGCCCTTTCTCACTTCCTACTTCTTTTTGCTTCTTCAATAAGGGATAGTGATTTTTCTATGTGGGCACTCTTGTGTCTCAAGGAGGTGGATTGGTCTTAGAGTGGTGATGTGAAGTCACTGAGCATGGTTGGTTTTGGCTTATACTAAGGATGGATTTTATAAGGTCATTTAATCATAAAATTCACAAGGGACATCATGTGACCTTAATCAGAAACTCCATTCCAGTTTCTCTTTCATCCATATGTGCTTTCCATATCTCTCCTTACTACTAGTTTCACGTTCTTGTTCAATGTCTTAGTTTGATGTGTCAAAATTCTTAGGTAGTTTCTTTTGGGTTTTTTTTTTTGTACTTAACTTTCTATAACCATTAATCATCTATGGGGCACATGGACTCAATTTTAATCTATTTAAGGGCAATTCAGAACATGTGCCTACTTTGGGAAGGACCCACCTGCATATCTTTTGGTTGGATAAGTTAAATACTTTATCCTTAGAAATTCTCATAATCAAATACTTTTCCATATCCCATTAATGACATTCAATTATGCACATCTTCACAATTTTTTCCATGAAATCCTCTTTTTATTGTTGTGAATTCTTTAACCCTCTTTAAGCATTTCATTGCATTTTGGCTTTTTAGAAGTTAATAATGGATTGCTTATCCATTCCACCCTATTCTTTAGTCTTCACACTAATCATATGAAAGGAATCAATCCACCATAATCACAACCTAGCAAAGTATAACCACTGATGAGACAAGGTACTTAAAAGCTATATGTTCTACATCGCACACTAATCCACAATTTTGTTGTGATTGCAGTGGGAAGCATGGACTAAAAGTGGGACTATCTTCACCAAGGAAGATGCAGCAACACATGTGACAAGGACCATTCATGATCGTTGGATCTTCTCCCTCATTCTTCAGCTGCTAGAGGAGTTAGATGTTAGTTTTGTCTAGGCTGTTCAATTCTCTTGTCATGAACACCCAATTTTGTGAAAAAAAAATTGTTGTAAATCTATACACTTGGGCACTTAGAGTCTGTTTTTTCCATATAAGTTAGTTTTCATGTTAGTTAATAATTCCATACCTTCCCAATATTTTGTAAGAAATTTTTTACTCCTCTTATGATAAGTTCTTATTTAATCATGGGGGTATGATGAATCATATTTTTCCTAGCTCTGATATCGGATATCCAATATCAAAGTCCCAATATCGAGTACAAGATATTGAGTCCCAAGATGTAATGTCAAATATCTGATATCACAAAGTATGTGCTGACCTATAAATATAGTGCTTGAACACACAACTTCAGGATAGTTTTTGTCATAGCATAGTAGAGCTCTTGTAGTTTCTTCTCTCCAAAGTTAGAATATTTTCCAAACTTCCTACAACAAGAGTTATTAAGTGTGTGGATCTTTATTCGAGCACTATTGTACCTAACCACAGTAGTGTGTGTGGCAATAAAGATGAGCTTTCTAATCAAACCTTGCAACACCTTGGCTAGCTTAAATATTTTATTCATGCAATTAATGTTTTATGCAATTTCATTTAATACTTTCAAGTAATTAAGCTAAAGTAAGCTAGTTTGATTAAATAGAATTAATTAAGCACATAAGTACGACCACTTCGAGCATGCATATGACTCTTGGTAATCCTAGCAATGCTTAACGTTTGGTAACGCAGCAGCATTATATGTGTTTAGGATGTCCACAAAAAATGGAATTAGATACTTATGCTAGGATAGTGAGTTATTAATTAGCAACTAGGTTAGTTAAATTGGTTCATAAATTAAGTTTTAACTTATTGTTAATCATAGAAAAATAAAATATAAAATAATAAAAATCAAGTGCCTCAATTACACTTAACCATACAATTAAGCTCCACAAGTGTAGTTGAGAGGACAAGAATTGTCACGATTAGATTTCATGTCCTAGAACCAATGTACTTAGGAACTTAAGATTTTTGGAATTCAACCGAATTGTGTGTGAATGCTTATGATTCGTATGTGATGAGACGCGACTTGCACTAGGCCGCGATATCACGTCTTCTCCTGCGATATCGTGTATGCGATATCGCGTCCCGCTGCCATATCTATAAATAAGAGGCGGCACTTCCCTTATTTCCCAATCCTGGCTAGTGTAGCGAAGCTCTGGCAGATTGATCACTCCAGAGTTAGAATTTTTCCCCATGTGCCCGCAGTAGGAGTCCTAGAGTGAACGGCTCTTTATTCGAGCA
>MNCI01000667.1:519402-566624 GCA_015680685.1 Gnetum montanum | reverse complement strand
CGTGTGATAAGTACGACTTAGTTACGAGCACCCACGGGTGTGTACGGCTGGCTAAGGAATCGGCTGCTTATCACACATAAGCTAAATAGGTGCCTCAGTACGACCACTTCGAGCACTTGTGTTACGTGTGGCGATCCCAGTAACGATTAGCATTTGGTAAGCCACAGTTGCATAGTTTAGGGTGTATCCGACAAGTGGGAATGGATGCTGACGCTAGTTAATTTAGACTTAGATCTTTAGTTAGAGTTAGCTTAGTTTCTCAACCCTTTCTCCTGGTAGCATAGAAGATAAGCCGAAAATACGAAAAAAATCATATACCTCAGACTTGCTTAACCATACACCGTGACACATACAAGCAAGTCTGGGAAGACAACAAACGATTAACCCCAAGTGTTTATTGTGGCGTTAAGGCATTTAGTCTACAGAGTTCGACCGGATCGCGTGTGCACGCTCGTATTCGTATGGTGGAGTGTAGGGGTACCTCGCCACTCATCAGTATGGTTGGACATAGGGGTACCTCGCTACTCATCAATGCTAGACTCTTATGATATGATTATGATGTTTTTGCATGCTTAACTAGAATAATTATATACATTGGTCCTATGCATGTGTTAGGTAGGTAATGTGGCTAGCAAGGATGTTGGATTGAAATACAAGAGAAACTGTTAGGTATGTGTTAATGTGTTATGCATGATTTGGCATTTGTTCATTTAAATTATAGTGTTATGGTAGGTGATTCTTGGATTTGATTTTGATATGTGAACATGTAGTGTGTTTAATATGGATCTTGTAGGTTCGAATGGACTTTGATTTGGAGTTTAGGTGTGTATGTTATGTATCTTTGAATTGGGTATTGTGGATTGTTGAACTTAGAAGGGGGATGAATAAGTTCTCCAAATAAAAACTTAAATAAAGAAAGCATACACATCAAATTTAACATGATTCCCCAAATTGGGTAGTTCACACATAGAGGGTAGATCACAAGCACACCTGTAGACTTTGTTGCTCTCAAAATGTGATTGAAGGATCCACACCCTATATAATCATCAAGCCTTGTTCCATAGTGTTGTACCACAACACCAATCACTTAATCCCACAAGGTCCTATTAAGCTTGGAAATGTGGTTTCAAGGCTTCTACAACCTTTGCAATCTTGAGCTCCAGACCAGAGTGTTGTACCACAGCACCAACAACTAAATCCCACAGGATCCCCACAAGCTCAAGGAACTAAATCTACAAGGCAACAATAACAAGAATTACAAGGAATGATTCAAACTTAATTTGATGATCTTTGTACAATTAGGCACAACACACTTTACAATGTCAAAATGATAAGACAATGAAGAGAAACAAAGAATTCAATGATTACAAATGATTGTACAATGAATACAACAAGATTTGCACTTTTCCCAATGCACATCAAGTCTTCTTATAACTGTTATGTTACTAAATCCTTCTTGAAACTTATGCAATAGCTAGCTAATGGTCACTAATAGTAATGGGAGATGTCTTTTCCATGCCTAAGGTGCCTCTCTAAATTTTTCTTCAATTCTAGGAAAACGTCTTTATTTCCTAAAAGATGTCTTTCTAAAGTCTCCATACTGGAAGATGTCTTTGTCTAATGGAAAACATCTTTCTAGACTTGTTCTACAATATGCAAAAAAGGTCTCTACCTTGTGAAAGACGTCTTTGTCTAAGAAAGACATCTTTCTATGTCTAAAGACATCTTTGTCTAAGTTCTCTCCAAATCTACCAAGATATCTGCTTTTTTCCAAAGACGTCTTTCTTCACTTTCCCTTGCATGATAAATGTAGTGTTTCTTGTTCTTAACCTTAATCCTCCGCATGCTTTAATGATGATAACATTGCTTGTACAATATCTGGTCCTTGTCAACATTCTTTGAATGTTCATTTGAAGATCATGTTGATGACCTCCTCCTTTGACAACAGATCATTCTTTATCCTCTCTATAGGCTTTAGTTCATCTTGGTTTCACATGTACGCAATCCTTCACACAAAATAACCATACAACATTTGTCTCCATTTTACTTAACATTTTGATACACACTAAAAGGTCCATAATCTCCCCCTTTTTGATGATGTTCAAAACTTAAGAACATGGGTTAGTGATCATACAAATATAACCATACTACTCTCCCACTTTTTGAACAACAACAAAAAGGATAACTTACCCAAACATGTTTCAAGAGGGATATATAAAATATTAATAATATTTAGATAATATGCAGAATCAAACATCATGAAATAATTTCAAAAATATATAGAAAAGGAGATATTTTAGCACTAAGATCCATGAATAGGTGCCTCTCAATTCTGGCAAGATCGGAACCAAACCTTCTAAGTGAAATGACCCCTAAAAGTAAGTAGCCTATCCTTAAAATAATAAGTCATTAGTAGGCACGATGCTTGAAATGTTTAAATATTCTCCAACTTTGAAAAATGTAGGCATCTCTTTATGGTAAGCTAGCAATGGATTACATGCTCTCCATGCATTGCTAAACTTAATCAATATGCATAAGAATGAGGAAGCTATGAGTGAAACATGCAATAATCCATTGTTTGTTCAAGGCAATGCAACAACGACAATCATGGATATATTTCTTGAAGTTCAATATGATCAAAAAATAGTCAGTTAATACAAAATATCAAAAATAGAGCATGTAGAAATAGGTGTTTCATCAAGTATCAAGCAGGAATATTACAAATACGCTAAAAAATTATCCAAGATTTAGAACCAATATTTAAGTGTGAATGTTGAGGAGCAAGTAATCTCTCTTCAAAATAAGTAATTAGTGTGATCTTCATCTTGATAAATGAGCATATATCAATGCCAAATTTCCAAAATCTGCAAAGAAAATTATTCAATGGATAACTCAATCAAGAGCATAGATACCCAAAAAAATGATCATGGTCTTGTTCATAATATCAACTACTTGCTATATAAAAATAAATACTTCATGCTTAAGCTAATGATTGATCAATGGATTGGTGGGCTACGAGTTCAAAATTCATGAGGACCAACATAGATTGATGCTAAGGACCAAAGAGAGATCATCATATAATGGCATCATGAATTTCTAGTTTCAACCAAAAGAAATCATCAATAGAATATGAATTTTTAGATTAAATATAACATCCATGCATATTTTCTTTTTTGAATAATGCAATACAACCACTTAAAAACAATTGATGCTCATAAAGAATTAAGTATCCATATATTGTTAAATATCTTTTAAAGTCTTCATATGTACCAAACACTATCATTCAAGACTTTTCCATCTCATTAAATACCTCTTTGATGTTCTTTTCTTGCTCATTGTGCATGTTGGCTAAAGTCTCCATGGACTCCCCCTACATTAATGTCCTCCAAGATGATTGAGATGTTGGCTTCCCCTACATATGTGCTACTTGTATTGGGTTTTAATATTAATGATATCATAACAACACTGTAACTGTAGATCAACATTAACCTCAATTGTGGAGATCTAGATCTTCAACTAGCAATATTGATAAGATTTTAGAGGTTTGTCTAATCTTATAAATGACAAATTCATCCCAAAGACTAAACACATCATCATAAGAATTTCAAATTAAGCAAGATTGAATGCAAGACAAGAAATCAGACTATAATTATCATAATATAAAGATCCATGGGAGAGAATATTATTATAGCTGTTATCATAAATCTTTGCAAAACCAATTATATCAATATTATGAATATAAGAAATTCTCTAGACACTTATTCCACATTGTTGATCTAAGACATAGATAATTTAGGACTTCTCATACACTATCCTTATTAACTAGCAAGCAAAGAGATAAAGACTTACCTAGACTTACCTTACTTGCTGATAAATTGAGAAGATTAATGGAGTTTGAGATGAGGTCCCCTATCATGAAGTACCTCCTCATCCTTAGTTTCTTTTTCATTAGATCATGTATGTGATGTCTCTATTTGTTCATGTTCCTTGTGATAGACCTTTGGATCAATTTTTGCATTGCATTCAAAACTCCACTTCTCTTCATTCTCACTTATTGGTACCTGCAAAAATTCCTTACAAAAGCCCTTTTGACAAGAGCAACCATTAATCTTATTTTGATCATCATGGTTAAGAGTTTGCATAAAACCAAAATTTTTACATATAAAAGTAGTATTATCCTTATGATCAAAATTATCAAACCTTACTATGCTTGGGCTTGAGCTTGCATTTTCATGTGTTGCATCCTCTAAATTCTTTACCTGACTTTCAGAAATCTCCTCATATTGAATATTGCTATAATTCTTGTTACAAGAGGTTCATGGTTGAATCTTAGCTTTTATGTCTGAGATATCTTCTATCATTTTAGCATGAATAGAATTTAACTTAAAAAGCACTAGTTTCTTTGTCTTCCTAATCAAATGATGTAAGAGAAAAATTTCTTCTTTAAACTTACTATACCTCTCATCACCCTTACCATGTTGTTCAGCCATATGTGAGTGATGAGCAATGAAATACGCCTACACCCAACCATACAAATCAGAAGTGTTCACACATGATCTAGTCAAATTTTGTAGACCTTAAGCTCTTAAGTACACTAGTTTCTAAGACGTGAAATCTAATTAGAATGATCGTTGTCTTCTCAGTTCCACTTGTGAAGTAGAAGTATATGGTTAAGTGCAACCAAGGTATATGATTTTTATCAATTTGTATTTTATAAGTTTGATCACCTAGAACAATGATGAAAGGTAAAGTAATTTAAGATCTAATTCATCTACTGCCTAGCTAGCCTAACACAGGTACCCATTTCCACTCTCTAGACACATCATAAACATGTATAGCATTGCTAGATTACCAAATGTTAAGCGTTTCTAGGTTATTAAGTGCTACACGTATGCTCAAAGTGGTCATGCATATGTTCATTAACAACTGAAAATTAATTGCTTAACTAGAGTGCATTAGAGCACATTAAAGTAAAGTGCATGAATGTTAAATGCATCAAGGAAGCAGTAACCTATTCTCAATGCTACAAAGATGATCAAAAGGGTTCATCTTTATTCCCGTCACAATACTATGCTTAGATACATAAATGCTTGAATAAAGGTCTATACACACTTAGACTCCTATTGCGGGCACTCAAAAAATATTCTAACTCTAGAGAAAACAAACTACAAGACCTTCACTATCTATGACAACAACTAATATGAAAATCATGAGCCCAAACACTATATTTATAGGTTGACATATACCCCACGATATCGAATATTTGACATTGCATTTTGGGCTTTGATATTGGATACCCAATATCAAAGCCAATCAAATCATGACTCATCATACCCCCATGACTAAATGAAAACTTATCCTTAAGTGAAGAAGAGGAGGAACAAGTTTCTTATAAAATATTGGGTAGGTATGGGATTATTAACTCACATACAAATTAACTTAGATGGAATAGACAAATGCTAAGTGCTTGAGTATGTGGATTTACAATATTTTTACAAAATTGGATGTTCATGAAAAGAGAACAGAACACCTTGAACAAAATTAACATCCAACTCCTCTTGGTAGCTGAAGAGCTTGGAATAAGATCCAACAGTCATGAATGCTCCTCGTCAAGTGGTGTTGCTACATCATCCTTAGTGAAGATAGTCACACGTCTAGTCCATGCTTCCTATTGCAATCACAACAAAATCATAGATTAGTATGTAATGTGTAATATATAGCTTAGCAGTACCTTGTCTCATAGGTTATTACACTTGGTTAGGTTGTGATTGTGGTGGATTGACTTTGTTAGTAGTATTAGTAGGAAGATTGACAAATAGGGTAAAATGAATATGCAGTCCATTAAATTTGAAAAAGTTCAAACATAAGGAAATACTTGAAGAGGGTTTAAGAATTCACAACAATAAAAAGGAAAGTTTACAGAAGAACATTATGAAGATGTGCACAATTGGATGTCATTAGCATGAAATGTAAAAGGATTTGATTGTGAGAATGTCTAAGGGTAAAGAACTTAACTAACCCAACCAAAAGATATGCAAGTGGGTTCTCCCCAAAGCAAGCATAGGTCTTTTGTTGCCATTGCATAACTTCAAACTGAGGAGTCTGTGGGCCCCATGAATGATTAATGGTTACAAAAATTTTAATACAAAAACCCAAGAGAAGCTACCTAAGAAGTTTGACACATCAAACCAAGACATCGAACAAGAACATGAAATTGGTAGTGAGGTGAAACATGGAAAGCATAGATGGATAAGAAAGAGCGAAATGGAGTTCTTGATTAAGGTCTCATGAAGTCCCTTGTGAGTTTTTATGGTTAAATGACCTAATAAAATCCATCATTAGTTTAGATCAAAACCAACCACGTTCAATGACTTCGCATTACCATTCTAAGTCTAGTCCACCCTCCTAAGACACAAGAGTGCTCCCACAAAACAACCACTATTCCTTATTAGATAAGAAAATAGAACTAAGAAGTGAGGAAGGGCCTTAGTTAGAGGGGACCTTCAAGCATGGGTAATATGTCTTTCTAGTTCCATAACCAGTGCTTATAGCCCATTAATTTTGTCTAAGGGATGTGCTTTGAATTTCCATCATGATTTTTTTAATTTTGAAATGGGAACCACACCATGCAAACACTTATTCGACTTCTTATTATTGGTTGACACAAAAGGGTAAGAAATCCATGAAAACACACATGCACCAAAGCAAGCATAAAGGCATAAAGAATACTGAATCCCCTTGAAGTCACATCCTATTCAAACCTTTGAATCCTTTCCAATTCCAAAAACTACCAAGGTCACAAGTTCATTAAATTTTTATTAATGAAAAAGGAACTATACATTTCCAAAACAAGGAAAACCATAGAGTTTGTGGATGGGTGGATGTTGTGAACTCACTACATGTTGCATGAAAAAGAAACCATGTCCAAGTTGTCAGTAATAAAATTCAAATTTAGAATCTAGACACCAATAATCAAATAACCAAATAGCACATGCCCACATCAATTAAATTACACTATACCTAGTTGGCAATAATACATGGCATTATTAAAACACGATAAGAAAATCACACCAAATAAAGGAAAATATACAAGAAATTGTAAAATAATTTATAAAAAAAAGTACTAACAATGTTGTAAAACAAAAACTTTAAAAGATTAATAATGTGAAAAAAAAAGTGTAAAATAAAGAACATGTAAAATAAAAGTTATAAAAGTAATAAGGTGTAAAAAAATGTAAAAACCGAGGAGCCACTTATATAGTTAGCATGGATGACCATCTCCCTCACAACTGTGTTGAAATAAGGAGATCCAAAAATTGAGCGTGGTTGTCCATCTGATGAGGTGTTTGTTGCATTAGTTGGCTTAGGCTTGTGGAAAGGTTTGACTTGTTGTATGTTGATCAATTGTTTCTTGTCTAGGCTCTTAGGTTTATAGATCATCATGGCCCCAGAAGGAAAAGTTTCATAGATGATGTAAGGTCCTTTCCACAATGTTTGGGACTTAGTTCATTGAGGTATGTATGTGGGGTTCCAGTAGAGAACCTTATCTCTTAGTTGAAGTTTGACTTTTCGAATTCTAAGGTCATGACACTTTTTGATGAATGCCTTGTGAAACTCATTAGATGAAAGGATCACTAGTCAGTTTTTGTCTAGCAAGTTGAGACTTATTAATCTTTATTTTTGTGCTAGACTTCAGTCAAGGTCAATGTCATAGGCTGTTGAAAGAGTACAGAGTTCAGACTGAATAGGAAGTGTTGGTAATTTACCATACACTAGCTCATAGGGAGAATAGCCTATAAGAAGTTTCCATGTTGAGTAGTAGGCCCAAAGGACATCATTGAGTTTTGTACTCCAATATTTCCTATATTTGTTGATAGTTCTCATTAAAATATTTGTGATTTCCCTATTTTTCACCTTAGCTTGACCATTAGCTTCGAGGTGGTAGGGTGTTGTGATTTTATGTTGAACCTCCAAGCATTGCATAAGCTTTCGAAAAGTAGTGCCTATAAAGTGAGTTTTATTATCAAAAATTAATGCACATGGCACACTAAACCTATTTACAAAATTTTTTTGTACAAACCAAGTAGTAATAGAAGATGTATAGTAAGTGATGGCTACTACTTCTACCCATTTCATATAATAGTCAATAGTGACTATGATGTATGCCTTTCCATTTGACATGGGCATGATGGGATCCATAAAATCAATGCCCAAGATGTCAAATGGTTCCGATGGTTGAATCCATTGTTGAGGTCCCTCCATTCAAGCAATCATTCCCCCATCTTATTAGTATCATTCACAAGAGGGGATATATTGGTGAGCATCCCTAAAGATTGTTGGCCAATAATACCCTACCATCAAGATTTTAATGGTTGTGTGTCTCCCAGCATAGTGGTTTCCATAAGGACCCTCATGAGCATCCTGGAGAACATGTAGTTGATTAGCATTAGGGACATACAATCAAACCAAGCCATTGGCATACATCTTGTAGATATGTCCATTAATCTCCATGAATCATTTCACCTAGTAAAGAAAGTATTGTTTCTTTCGGTGGTCCAATACTTGTGGAATCTCTTGAGTAAGAAGATAGGTGAGAATTCCATGATACCATTTAGGCTCATTGGGCAATTGTTCAATTATAGCTTTAACAAAGAGGAGTTCATTAGGGAATATATTAGATAATGAGCTTTCTTCTTCTTTGTCATCCCATCACAACTGAGACAAGTGGTCAGCGACAACATTCTTAGTGCCCTTTTAATCTACCATTGTAAGATCAAATTCTTGTAAGATCACTAGCCACCATATGACACAGGGGCTCACCCTTGGCTTGTTTAATAGGAAGCAGATGGCGCTATAGTCTGTATGTACAAACACTTTGTATCCAAGCACATAATTCTTGAACTTCTCTAGAATGAACACCACTACCATTAACTCTTTTTCTATGGTAGTGTAGTTTAGTTTTGCATCCACAATGCTTCGAATTACACAGTGGATATAATATGAACTTTTTTTATCATCCATCTGTGTGAGAACAACTCCCAAGGCATAATTTGATGCGTATTTCATAACATGAAATGGTCTAGACTAGTTCAATGCTTGTAGAATTGGAGTTTCTACAATTTTTTCTTTCAACTATTGGAATGCTTTTTCACATTCTGTCGTCTAGAAAAATGGAGTATCTTTATTTGTTAGCTCCACCAATGATTTTTAGATCTTAGAGAAATTCTCTATGAATCGCTGGTGGTAGCCAGTATGTCCAAGGAATGACTAAACATCTTTGATGGTTTTTGGCTAGTGGGTAATTCCTTGGATGATCCTTATTTTCTCAAGGTCTATCTCAATTCTTACTTGTGATATTCTATGGGCCAACACAATGTTTTCTTGGACCATTAGATGAATCTTTTACCAATTAAGCCACAATTTTTTTTCAACGTGTATCTTCAATACTTGCTTAAGGTGGTCCAGGGCTTGCTTAAATGTAGCTCCATAGGTGAAGAAGTTATCCATGAAGACTTCCATACCACTACCAATGTTTTGTTGAAAAATGCTTAAAACTAAGTGTTGGAATGTAGCAGGGGCATTACATAGACCAAATGACATCTTGAAATATGCAAAAGTCCCCTAGGGACTTATGAATGTTGTCTTGGCCTAGTCCTTTGGTGCAATTTGAATTTGGTTATAGCCATTATAACCATCTAGAAAACTATAGTAGCAATGCCTAGATACTGTGTCTAACACCTGATCAACAAATAGTAATGGAAAATGGTCTTTCAATATTTCTATATTCAATAGCCAAACATTAATGTAGACCCACCACTTGTCACCTTTCTTTGGCACAATCACAAGTGGGCTAACCCACTCACTATCTGCAATGGGATAGATAAACCCCACCTTGAGGAGTTGTTTGATTTCCTTCTTGATGATCTGCTTTAGTTTGGGATTCAATCACTTATGTGGATACCTCTTTAGCTTCATGATCAAGTTGGTGTAGATGCAATACTGGAATATCCTAAGGTCAATCCCTGTGAGTTTAGGATATGACCAAGCAAAGGCTACTAACCATTTTTCAACCACTTTTAACAACATATCTTTCTATTCTAGAGTAAGATTTGCTTTGATTATGACTAGCTTCTCATTTTTCAAAAACACATATTCCATGTTGGCCAATAGAGTTGAAATTTTTTGGAATTTCCAACTCTACCTAGTAGGTATCATCATTTACATCATCAGAGAGTTAGTGATGAACTTGCTCTAGTTCATCCATGCTTATGACATATAGGCATGTCAAACTCTCAGTTGGCTCCATGGAAAGTGTGCTACTTTCAGGATCAGTGGTCAACCACTAGGTGCCCTTTTTTTATGGCTGCTGCATATAGATACCTTTGAATTTCTACTTCTGGTGTGCACTGCTTACATGCAGAGATGGATGCTTGTTTCATTGACCATATTTTCTACACACAATTGTACCCTATATCGTTGTACACGATGTATGGAACGCTTCTTCTTAATCTTCCCAAATGCATTTTCTTTGGATATTTCTAGGAAAAGATCTCTAATGCCCATTCTTGCATCAATGGTGCTCAGCCATGCTCTTCCCATGATGATTGGAAAATCCCCTTTGTAGTTCTCCACCTTGATCACTAGGAAATCAGCAAGATAAGACCACCCATAGATTGTGATCACAATGTCTTCTACTAGTCCTAATGAAATAGTGATGGATTAGTCTACTAGTTCTAATTGCTCTTCTTAAGAGGAGGTAAGTTCCATGTAGTGTACATCTCATGAGAGATCATGTTAACATTGGAATTAGAATCAAGAAGAGCCTTGCATGGTTTGTTCCCAACAATTTGCAAAAAAATGAAAGGACTTCTAGGATCAAATAATTTGCTGGGAAGGTTACCAGCCCAAACCCAATCAGATATGACATGAGTCAGCATAACAGTATGGATTTGAGGTAGAATTTGGTTTGAAGACGACTCAAATAAATTTAGTGCAAAGGGAGATGGAGAAATAGGATTGCCAACTGCAAGTGTATTTGAGGGATTAGGCAAACTACAAGACCAGAAGAAAGGTTTTTTCCTTGATCAAGTATCTAACCCACTCAATTGATGAATCGATTGTAGATTAACTACCCTAGTGGCGTTGCATTGTTATGGATGAGCTGGTAATTCACCCTGCATAGATAGAGGAGGTGGTAGCTGTGTTGAGGATGAAGAAAGCTGCACAAGAATAGAAGGAGGATAAGGGTAAAAGGTGGTATTCCTCCTTGCATGTGGAGAATGAGTTTGATAAGCATCAGGAGGATAGTAGTAAGGTTAGAAAGTAGAAACGTGATTGGAAGAGTCATGTGGAGACAAAGGTTGTTGAATGTAATATCCATATGTATTAGGTTATCTATAAGGGTATTGTTGCCTTGGTGGTGCTAGCACCCATGACTATGGTTGCTACTATTTCTGGTACTACTCATATGGTTGTGGTGGAGTTCCACTTGGATAATACTATTATTGCTAGTGAAACTGCCTAGAATTTCCTTGAGGATAAGGCAATCTTCTGGGTGTTTGCCTTTGTACTAGTCTTGGATTCTTTGGACTCTTCAGCAATTTTGAGGAAAGCTCATGTAGGAATATATTCATTTACAACTTTATACATGATGAAAAACTATCTTGAAGAAATTACAACTAATGAACCTTGAATTAGTCAACTATGTCAACATAGTAGCATTAGCGCTTTAACATCCATGTATGCCTTGCTTTGCTAACACATCAGTATTGATGCAAGCTTAATAAATTCCTATATAAATGTACATACCCACCTCATTTATAGGATCATTCAGTTATTTCCTTAGCAAAATTTTATCCATCCATTTTTCTTCATAGTAGTTATCAATAGTTATTAAGTGCTCACAATGTGAATCAAATGCATTGTATAGAATTTTATTTGAGTGATGATGTAGTTGGACATATTTTTATGGAAACAATAAAATTGAGATCTATTTCCTTCATTATAGCACTTGGCTTAGCTTTATAATTTTCTTAATTACAATTTACCTTAAATTTTTTTTAATTTCATGTACTTAATTAATTTACCTTTTATCTTACCTAACTAAATTGCATGAGTATGACCAACTTCAAGCATAAAAGCATTAATGTTTGGTAATCTTACTAGTATACCACTTAGTATGCTTAGCAATGAACACTTGGTAACCTAACAACGTTGATGCATGTTCAAGATATATACGACAAGTTGAAAATGGTGACTCCATGCTTATGACAAGTTAAAAATGTTGACTCCATGCTTACGTTGAATTAAATTTATTTCTTGCCCTTAGATTAAATAGTTTAGAAATTTAATATTTAATATTTTAGTATTTCAATAATACTATTTTCATCATGTGCCTCAATCACATTTAATCATATGAATTAAGTCTACACAAGTATGATTGCAAACACAACGACCAAGATCTAACACTTAGTTGTCTAAGATATTTAAACTAGTCTTAATCCACAAAATTTGATTAGATTGTGCATGCATACTTTTGATATGTATAGTTTGGTGTAAGATCTACTTTGTTGTTCATCAACAAAGTGATTGTCAAGGACTGGTGCTAGTGTTTAAGATAGTTAAGATTATTCAAGGATTGTTTTTAGAGCCTAAAATAATCAATTATTTGAAAATAATAATATTTTATTAAAGACACACTTATCAATTACAAATGTCTTCTTCTCGTAGGGTGGATTCCCCATCTATTGATGATTCGACAAAGGGACATGTCAAAAACATTAAGAATTAGGACAAAATGCCACAATAACTAAAAGTGGTCTACTAGCATCTAGACCCATGCTATCTAGATTACACTTTCGTTCTTCACCAAGATGAACAATTGCAATGGAGGAACTTGGAAGGTAACATTGTATTGAAACCTAACTACTCAGTGCCATAAATGATCATGGCAACATTGATGAAGGTGAGACTTGAAGTAGCTCTAGACTATAAATAGGTTGATGAAATATCTAGACCCTACCAGCCCACCAAGGCCCAACTATAAAAGGATTGTCTCATGAAGTCACACCATGAAACTTCGAAGGAAAATGTGGCTACTATTCAATTGACATCACAATGCAAAAAGACGAATACCAATTATCAATCTTTCTAATCTCAATGCTAGAATCCTCCACCTCTTAGCAAAGATGACATTAATTATCCATGGCTATGTTCAACCTTGATAAGCAACTAAGGTAAGGGAAGAATAAAACCCAACACAAGGGAGGCCTCAATGCCAAGGTCCTCTAATAGGTCATCAAAAGAATATCAAAGAGGTCAATAGAGGAGAGTAAGCTAACATAACTCTCCTAGTTCTCCATCTTCATCCTCATCATCAAGCTTTAACAAGGGTAAACATGGCCAAGATAGAAGGGGAAATGATTGTAGATTGAGTGAAGATGATAGAAGGAACCATCACTGAGATGGAAAAATAGATGGTAGACATGAGTAGGAAGTTGGACATAAATGTGAATGAAGACATAGTAGGAAACACTAAAGGATACATGTTCATGATAGGGACCATAGGGATCATGATGATTACAAAGAATCATTCCTTGCTAAAAGGAGCATGATCACCATCAAGGAGGTGGTATGCATCCCTACCAAGCATCAGGGGATAGCTGAATCCAATGGTTGGATATGAACAATATCCCTAAGTTCAAAGGAGGTTATAATACAAATCTACAATATTATTTGGAAGCCTTCCATGATGCTTATGCCTTGTAGAATATTAAAAATAAATAGGAAAAGCTAAAATTCTTTTCAATAATACTCGTCAAAGAAGCAGAAAGTTGGTACTAGTTTTTAAAACTAGAATTCATCAAGAGGTGGAGTATGATGTTGGAGCTACTTAAGGACAAATAAGGACAAATATCAAATGTACTCCCTAGTGTTCAACATGAGAAAGAAAATCCAATGGTGGAGACAAGTTAATCATAAGTCCCTTAATATAACCTTGGGTAGGTATTATTCTCTACTTCATTAATGCTTAGGCCATGAATTTTGTCAAAGGGCACATCTATGCCATATCATCAATGAACTTTGAAATAAGACAAAAAAGACTCTTAGGCTCTATGACCAAGAGATATGATCTAAAATAAAAGTCCATAAAAATCAAAGGCTCATTGATTAAGTGGAAAAAAAAGAAGGGGGAACTGAAGAAGAGAGAAAGTGTAGAGGATTATAATAGGAACCCCTCTATTTGCAAAAAGGAGGTTCTTCTCTATGAAGAAGAAGCATCATTGGAGAAAGTTGTATAAAGAAAAACCTTGTCTATTTAAAAGTCAATTATTAAAATTTTTGTAAAGGTTGGTAAAATATAGAACTTCATAGATCAAAAATTTCAAACAAACTGTAAGATCATGGAGGAGAAAGTAGAACAGGGGAGAGCTAAAGACAAGGACAAGAAAAAGAAGAGATATGTAGAAAATGATTATTACTAGTTGAAAGGAAAAGTGTCTACAATAGAGGAGGTTGTAGACTTTGAGTCAGATGATGATGGTTGTGACATTTTCTAATACAAACATCCAAAGAGTTGTTGCCTAGTAATGTTACATCTTTGATGAGTGGTGAGGTACCCCTACACCCAACCATACGAATATGAGCGTTTCACACGTGATATGGTCAAACTTCGCAGATAAACTAGTTGTGGTATCTAGACAGTTAGTCGTAGATCGCAATTCGTTGTCTTCCCACCTAGACTAGTATTAGCTTTGTCACATATGGTTTAGTCCAGAGTGAGGTGTATGATGTGTTTGTACACTAATGCTACTCCTGATTATGATGGGAAATAATATCAACTAAGCTAGGAGAGAGGATGAGAGAGAATCTAAACTAGCCTAAGTGCGATGAGCATTCATTCCTTAATCATCCGTACACATCTTGGAGCTCGTGCACGAATACCACTAGGATTACCAAGAGCATGGCCTAAGTACACTACTGGGTTACCAAGTAATCATACTTAAATGCTTGTGATTTAGTCGTACTCATTCCGCGTTACTAGGAGATAAGGGTAGAGAGATATTAACTAAGAAAGCAGTAAATAACAATAACAATTAAATAAATAATTAAGCTAAGTGGATGCTGCAATGATGAAGTAATCTTGATCTTTATTGCTGGTCATGTGTGTGTCCAAGTATGTCACACTCAAATAAGGATGCCGTACAATTACAATCATCACACTGCAGGCATGCACTGGGAGAAAAGGGTTGAGAGGAAAAACTGACGTACTAAAAACTATTGAAAACTTAAACTTCAAAAACTCTAAAGACTGCCTACTAAATCTGCGTACCTCTTATTTATAGATGAGGAAGCAGGCTGCGATATCACGTACGCGATATCATGGGTGTGATATTGCAGCCAACAAATTCATGACTCATCAATCTTTATGAGTCTAGGGTTTATGCCTGAAATCTAGAGTTTATCAAGAAACAGACACCTAGGAGGTTGTCTTATGCTCAACGCAACTATCAATTACCCTATCAAAGCAATAATATACCATATAGGATTTATTTATTAGGTTGTGGTGAAGGGATTTTAGAATGTAAAACTTTTTTAATTAACAATATTTACCCCAAGACATATAGTCAAATTAGAACTAAATTATCATTTTGGCAAGATCTTGCACACATAACTAGCACATGTTGGAACTACATAATTATTCATGATAATGCAATCTCTTGAACCTACCAAATTTGAGAAAAATGAAAATTCCACAAACATAAAACCTATTAACTTTGCCTTTCATACCTTATGGTGTTGTAGAAATTAGTGGGTTTTTGCACAAGAACAATGTGATTGTAGGGCCCTAGCTTTAAGGTTGGTTGCAAATTGTTTTACCTTCTTTCACTACCATGATGGTGTTGAATTTTAAGAAATAATGCCTTGAGTTGCTCAACTCTATACATTTGAGAAAAAAATTTATAATTTGGCTTTTCGATTTTACTTAACCATTCTATAGTTTTTTTCTTTGAATATCTTTTGTTTGATGATGTATTTTGCTTTACTCTTTTAGGACTTATTTTATTACATAAGTCTTTCACAAATGCTGCATCTATGGATTTCACTTCTAAGCTTTAAAAAAATTATTTGGTTTTGTGTACTTCTATGAGGATGTATTTTGATATTCTTGTAGAACCCAACCAATACATCCATTTCTATTGATTTTTGAATTTTCTATGGAATTTACTTTTAAAAATTTAATTTGTAACAATTCATGAATCTTTGGATTCAACATCTTCAACAATTGATCATATATAGATTCAAGCAACCAAACACATTCTTAGTGTTTGATTATTCTTGTTTTGTATTAGTATGTAAGACATTTTTTTTTGGTTTGCACTATGAGCTCTAGGAGCTTCACTTTTGTTTCAAGTTTTTCTTTTTTCATTGATATTTTCTAGAATTTTCAGTTTTATCTCTAGCATGATTAATAATGTAATAAGGTTTCAATCTTCTAGATGTGCCCATCCCACCATAGAATTGGGTTAACCATTCTTCAAAGAGAGAGAAAAAGTTGTTGATTAGATATTTTCTAGTCACATCCAACATTCACCTTAGTAGATGCATTTGTATAACATAAATGCATTGAGCTTGATGCTTTTTTATAACAAAGCATTATGCATCATAAAAAATCATAAGTTTAATAAGAACTTTATATAACTTAACATTGCCCATTGGAATCAAACCCACAACTTAGAGCTTCTAACTCAAGTGTTTTACCAGAAGCACAAGGGCCACACTTGCAATGTATTAACTACCCCATTTTGTTCGAATAATGCTATAATGATGATGATGACAATGATGAATTGAAGTTGACCACTTGAGACACCTCACTAGCAAACTTGCAACTTGTTACCTTAGTGATAAGAATCTTAGCAAGTAAACGTCACAAGTTCAAATTTCAATGCACTATGTTGAGTTATGAAAAAACAAATGTCCATAAAAGAAAATTTGAAATTAGTGTGGTCACAATAAATCTAAGAAAACTTGAGTTCAATTTCAATGGGTGCCACTAAACAATAAGGAAAAATCCTTGTACATCTCGCCCTATTAGATCCAAGAAAGTAGACGTGAACGTGAGAACTTGGACGCAAGGCATAAGCTTACCATTGTACTGCTAATTGGCAAAGCATTTGATAAAGTATTTTTTTTTTAAAATAATCGCAATGAAATAATACCTTATTTTTCCGACCACATTTAATACTTGCTTTGCACAGGCAGAACGAAATTTAAAATAATAATAATTTTGAAAAAGGAGCGTAAAAGAGGCAGCCACAAAGAAGAGGGTTATTTTGAAAGCGGCACATCCTTCTCCTCAAAATCCATATTCTTCTTGGCACATCTTTGCACATATTTATTACTGCTGCAACTTTCTTCATTTGCCATCATCAAGATCAAAATGCAGGTATCTCCTCTCTCTTTGCCCCACTTTTGCTTACAAATTTCCCTTTTCCACGCACTGAAACTTGCAAAACAATTGTGCCTTGGCTTCTGCAGGCGAGCGACAGGTTTAGCATTAACTCACAACTCGAGCATCTGCAGGCGAAATATGTGGGAACTGGACATGCCGACCTCAGCAGATTGTGAGTAATCAATCTTTTTTCCTTAAATCTTAGAACTTATCCCAGTATTTTTTTTTTCTTTTGTATTTTGCTAAAACCCTGATTGCTTACCCCTGTTTCTCGTGCCTTTCTGGTATATGTGTATGGTAGTCAGTGGGCATTATCCCATGTTGGCGTATTTCGCTATTGCAGAGAATGAGTCCATTGGCAGGGAGCGTTACAACTTCATGCAGGTATATGAATTAATTTAATTTTTGTGATTTTATTTGCTTGCTCTTTTCTTGCCACAGCATGCTATTTTTATCACGTTTTTCTGTTGTTTGAGATTGATACATGAATAGGAGCATTAATTTTCTCAATAAGGGAAGTGTCACATCACCTAGATCAAACCTATTTTACAAAAAAAAATTGTGGCATCGTAGGCCCTCTGGATCTATTGGATATATTCAGTTTTAACTATTATATTGCTCTTTTGTGCAATGCTATCCGTTTCAACCGTTGTGTTCTTGTATTATACTTCTTGTTACAATAATTTAATGGCTACTACAAATTATGAAATGGGTAGTTCTCTCGTGGGGCAACTCTATATGAGCAAATAATATATTCTTGTCTTGTCTTGCAAAACCTATTGCCCCTTGAAGTTTGCATTTTTCCCTATGAGAAAAGTGCAGCTGTCTTTCTTTTAAGGTTAATGCATATAAAATATAGAATTTATCAACCCAATCAAATGGCCAGGTATATTAAATTTGAGGTTGACACATGGTATTTATTGTTTCATAGGCTTTACATCCCTAGTGAATTATATTGAATGAGTTCATCCACTAATGTGTTTACCTTGCAAGAAAAGAAATCAAACTTGTTAGATGTATAATAGCATCAAAATCAAACACACATACTTCTTAGACATGTAGAAGTGATGGTAAGAAATAAGACAAAACTTGCAACTTGTTTACGTATGTATGCTTTTGTTGAGTCACATTGTAGAAGCATACAACACAACATCTTGGAAAAGCATCGATTTGTCCACCAACCCTAAAATTAATAAAAACAAATAGTGTTGATGCTCAAAACTATTATTTACTTGAACAAACTCTCGAAAAATCTTTCTATAGGTTATATCAGTGCAATAGAGAAAATTGATTGTATTGAGGCAGATAATTGGTTGCATAAATATAGAAAATTGATTGCAAATTTATACAGCTTAATCAGATGTAATTATTATATTTTATGATGGTGCAACATTTTTCCCGAAAAGAAGAAGAAAAATGGTTGTCAAGACATTTGAAACTTAATAGCCAAAAAAATGACCATAATTTTAGAAGTCATTGGAAAAGACATTTCAAAAGTAGTCAACAAAAATTTTTAATTTAATGGCCAAATAGTTGCTTATAAATTTAGAAATGTTGCAAGAAAGAGTCACTTGACAAAAATAAATTGAATTTTTTAAGGCAACCTTTTCAATGACTGGATTTTATTCATAGGCACATTGTTCAATATGATCTGTACGTACCATGCATTTGCTTTGTTTGTGCATATATATGAAACCTTTTTGAGAAGGTAAAATGAAGATTCTATTACTATACATTTTGGAGTACAATTAGGAATTTCTTGGAATTTGAGTGATCCACCAAGCATCATGATAAGTGACCTTCACATAACTATAAAATCTAAAGAAACAAAAAACATTGAAATAATCACACAAATGGTGCCAACCCATCCCTAATCTTTATTTACTGCTCTAAATCTGATTTTACTTGTCACATCTTTTTTTGCCCTTTTAATGCCAACCACTATACTTCTTATTTACTTTCAACTCCCTTAAAAATTTGTGATTTTCCATATCACCTATGATAGCCATTTTCCAGTTTTATTACAGTGCATTGTGTTCCATTGTTTCATGTTCAAATTGTTGACAAATGTTGTAAATGGTTCTGGTATTGTAGAATATTGATTTGTGACTACAAACTTTATTTAACCATGACCAAATGTAGGACAATACATGAAACCATAATGCAAGGCACAAAACAAAACTAAGATACACCTCCTTGATGATATGATATCATGTATCATTATGTAATTTTCTAGAACTAACCTTGCTATATTTTGTTGAGTTCTATTGCTAAACTTGCAATGAATGGTGAGTTCTTTTTCATTGGAACTAGTGCTTCACACTAGTATTGCAAGCACTATTGCATGATTTTTGAATTGATTTCTTGATAACAATAGCTAATTGATTTAACATAGTTTCTATGATGGCTGAGGTGCCTTGATTTTTCACATCCTAAGTCGAAGCTAAGAAACCAACAATGTACAGTATAGCTTTGATGTGTGCATGTCCATGATGATTGCCTTCATATTCATGAAGAAAAAAATGGGATGTTCATGATCACGAAATCAATTATTCAGCCTGACAACTAAACATTATTTGTTTTTTTTTTTACTTTTCATTATTACTGTGCATTTTATAAATCAAACTTATTTAAAATTGTTTGACTGACTTACATTTGTGTTGTAAATTGTCTTTGTTGTCTGTTTAGAACATGGTATCATAATGTTCATTTGTTGTTTTTTCCTCTTATGAATTTACAGAAAATGTTGCTTCCTTGTGGATTGCCACTAGAAAGGGAAGAAGATTGAATTCTTCTGAAGGAAAGAATTGATTAGCTGATAAATCTTTTCTACAATGATGCAATCTAACATGTATTGTTGTCAAAAGCTCAACATCTTCTACCAATTTACATTTAATACCATTATTAATTTTATTAGAACCGCCATTTTCCCGTGAATGATGGCTATTCATGTCCTTGTAATTATGATATCTACTCACAAGTTGGCCCTTTTCTATGTTAACACAGATGTCATCATCACAACTTTTAATGTCCCCACAATCAAAATGCCTAAAATTGTACTCTGCACTAGCACCTATATGCCAATGGAGAGGATAATAACCTTTATAATGAGGCCACCTAGGGTGCTACATTGCAAGCATAGCAATTACAAATAAAATTGCATAAGATGGAGAGTTAATTTTAGGAATAGAATTGCAGACTTAATTACCTTGGTATCATCGGTGTTGATGTAGTATGGGTTGAAAATGTTATTGTTAAGTGACAGTTTCAGTCACTTAATTGGTAACAACTAGTGATGTCTAGGTCACATAATTGGTTCAAACACCAGATGGCAAAGATTATGCATTCCATTAGTTAGACTAGTGGCAAAGTTGATGACGATCCACAACTCGTATAATTGCACTAGTTTCCTAGATGACTCTGGCAATGACATCATTGTGTGACATTTGCAAATGGTTAGTTCACTTAAGCTTATCAAATCCCCAAAGGACTCTGGCAATGACACCATTGAACAACAATCTATCATTGTCAAGTTATGTAACCTTGTTAGACCTCCAAAAGTCTCTAGCAAGTGTTCCAATGACATTTGGAAAATTTCAGATGTTTTAATCCTTGTAACTGGCCAAAGCTATTTGGAATGATCTTCAAAGATGTACATTCATGCAGTTTTATAGAAGACAGCTATCTAATCTTTCCCATGGATTCTAGAAGCCTTTGCAATTTTATGCAATGCTATAGAATAAGTTCTCTCTATTTTGATGGAGCCTCCTGCTCAAAGCACGACATTAGATTTTTGTAAGGATGGAATACCACATACATGGTTACTTTGTTAGAGAGAAATAATGAAAGATTTTCTTTTGGATTTTGACCTAAAATATAGGTCAAATTAAAATATGGTTGCTAGAAAAGTATAATACATTTTTTATGTATTTTTTTGTAGTTATTTTAAAATTGCCTCTAACTAATCATTTGTAAGCATGGACTACAAAAGTTATTTTGTTTTAGGTGATAAATGTTAATTATAATTAACTTAAATGGTATAATACGAATAGTTTAGGATTGATCTAGGTAGATGGTCAAATTTCTAATAGTAAAGAAAACCTACGGTATATATAATTCAAAGAGCAATTAAAGATGAGCATCACATATTCTCAGAATGCCTTATTCTAAAGGAAAATTGCAACAAATGGTAAATTATAGCTAATAGTTTAACTAATCTTTTTGCAATAGCACCAAGGAAGCTTGGTAACCTTATTGATGAAATGTTTGCTACTCATACTATGTTAATGTCAATTCTTGAGTGTTACATAATATGTTTTTAAATAAATTTGATATTTTTCATAGTGCTAAATCATTGGAAATTCTATTAGTGCACAATGCTATTTAATTTCTAGCTTCAAGATAAAATTTTAAAAGTTCAATTTAATTTTATTTTTCTATGAGTTGATGGATGGATGCATATTATTTTGGCCCTAATTCATCTTTATTTTCTCTATTTTTCTTCTTTTCTACAATGGGGAATGACTTTTCAATGCTCTTCATTCTATATAAATTCCAAGGCCATACATGGATATAATGATTAGTTTTTTTGCAATAAAGTATTGATTACGAAATTTCTCCAAGAATTCTTCAACAATATCTACTGTTACCATACTAGTTTTTGATATTAATTCATTAATTTAAGTCCACATTTTTGTCATCAATTATTATTATTATCAACAATTTTAACATATTTCAATTCAGATCAAGATTTGCATCTTAACTTTTGGAATTTCATCACAATGAAGATCAAAAGTCTTCATCTTCTTCTTCATTCAATTCCTATAAAAAAATCAAAGTTAATTTGTTCGTGCTATTACCTCAATATCATCTACACCTCTGGGCAATGTTGATAATCAAATTCACTATTAAATTTAAGTTCAAAATTTGTAGATACCAAGGTTTTCTAGTTCACCATGACCACATATAACTTGTGGTATCTTTAGTCAACAAGACCATGACTTGTGGTTAGCTTGTGATCGAGTTAAAAAATAATGTAAAACATGTCATAAAAAAAACCTACACTTTACACCTAGAGAATGCTCTTTATGCACTAGAAGGTTTATCATGGGATTTTATCAAAGAGGGAAAATTTATCTATGAGGGGATATTAATGTTATAATTAGTTTTGATCAAATCATATTAGTTACAATAATCCTCAGGGCTTTCTAGCATATGAAAAAAGTGCAAAATGAAATTGGTGCTCTTAAGATAGGCAATTCAATCACTGAGGAAACTATTTGTTAGATTTGGAATAACGACTAAATATATTGAATCTAGATGGCACCAATAAATATCCAAAATTAGGTGGCTTCACTTTTGTAGGATGGCAATTGAGTATTGATTTTCTTCTTTGTAGCTCAAAGAATGTTGGCAACATTAAATGTTTTGAAATAGGTAGAAAAAGTAATTAAATCTTATCATCAACCTTTATGCTTCATGTTATTAATAAATAGACAACATGTTAGATATTTCAATAGGTAAAATCACTTCAAAACAACTACAAAAATGAAGCAATATTTTCAAAATGAAATTAGAAGATTTGAAATCCAAATGTGAGTCTTACAAAAACTCTAATTAGAGGTTCCCATAGTGTTTTCAAAGCCTAAAATGCAAACAATCAACAATGGTTTAATGAAGAATGTAAGATAGCTATAATATTATCAAAGGCTCTCAAAAGCTCCCAAAGACTGCCAAGTCATAAAAATTTGATTTGAACTTAAGATGTGGGAATTTGTCAAACAAAGATAAACTGTTTATTATAAATGATAAAAAAGATATCAAATATTTTTTGGTATTTAATTTTGTAGATTTTTTAGATATAAGTAGACTCAAAGGTTTTTTTTTTCTTTTTTTCTTTTTGTAGATTTTTGGTAGCCTAATATATTGCATGATGTGGGTAGCCCAAATGAGAAAAAACTATTTTTTTTATTTTGTAGTTGTGATATATTTACTATCTAGATGAGTTTTGGTCTAATCTTAGGCTTGTTGGAAAGGTTGTTTTATAATCTATAAGCCTATAAAATTTTAAATCAAATGAAATTTATTTGATGATTCAAATCTATCTCCAAAAGGGATCTTGAATAAAACTATGCAGAGACCAAAATAGAAATTTATAATTTGCACAATGAATATTTTGACGATTGGAGAGATTTATGGAGTAAGTAAATACTTAATACAAAGCTCTTTCAATAAGCTAGCTACCTGCAAAATTTGGAATTGATTTGAGTTGATTTAATGGTTGAAATATTTTTCACAATAGTAGCTCTAAATGTTATTGTTCAACTTCTTAGACTAATGAATTGGTGAATATGATCAATTGATGGTCAATGATGAAAGTTTTTGGAGTGGAAAAATTCATAACATAAACTATTTTATTATTGTAGCATAAAATTTCCTCAATGGAATTAGTTGCTTCACTTACAAACATAAGTTGCCCACATATTTATAGCCAAATGATGGGGCTATAATAGAATACAATCACACAAGCCAATTTTATGAAAAATTGGGCTAGAAGTTCAAAAGATAAGAGAGATTGTGGTCATTCTATAATTACATCTTCCCATCAATCCTTTAATAAAATAAAAAACAATATCTTTTTTCTTCATGTGATGACAAAGTGCAAATTTAACTTTTTTTTCTCTCTTTTTTATCTTATTGGACACATGGGACATGATACACTATCTTTAATAGTTCCTCCTTTAGTGTGGAATGCATGTTTTTTGCTATCTTCTTATCTTGATTCTTGATGCCAATACCATGACAAAGGTACTCATTTTTGTAATTTAAAATAGATTTAGTCAATAAATCTAGGAGGTGATTATTGGTTTGCACATGCCTAGGGTTGATGGTTCCATACTTTAATTCTTGTTTGATGAATTAATATTTGATGTTTATATGCTTTGATTTCTTGTGTAGAACATGTTTATATGGCTACAATATTATCACAAAAGAGTTTGATTGGAAGACCAACTTGGAATCCTAAGTGTGTCATGAGTTTCTTGAGCTAAAGTATATGTTATATGCACTCAACCATTACTATGAATTCAACTTCACAAGTTGAGAGACTGATTGAAGTTTGTTTCTATGATTTTCAATATATTGCATTATCTTCATAGCATATGATGACTTCTCATGTACATTTTCTATCATTATGATCTCCTCCCTAATCTTCATTTGAATAAGCATGAAATTGTTCATTCCCTTTCATATAGATGAGTCCTTGAACTATTATGCCCTTAATGTATCTCAGAAAATGTGTGAGAGCATTCAGGTGGCTTTGCCTTGGTTCTTGCATGAGTCGTGATAAGTAGGATGTTGCAAACTAAAGATCTAATCTTGTATGGCCTAGAAATCTAATAGCTTCAATCATGCTTTTATATTGAGTTGTAGCCACAAGAGGTGTGCTATCCTTATATTGAAGCTTCAAATTATGAAAAAGTGAAGATACTGTAACTTTTTCTCTACTAATTTTATATTTTTCTAACATGCATGAAGCATATTTGGTTTGATGGACTTTGATTCCCTCCTTGTCTTGATTAACCTAAATTCCAAGAAAGTATTTAAATGCTCCTAAGTCTTTCATCTCAAATTCACTTTTCATATTAAACTTGAATTCTTCTATCCATTTATTATTTGTGGATGTGAAGATAAGATTGTCCACATAGAGTGAGATTATGAGACATTTGTATTATCATGCTTGTAATACAAAGTGGGCTTAAACATATACAATGAATATCCTCCTTTTACCAAATAATCATTGATTCTATGAAACCATGCTCTTGGAGCCTGCTTTAATCCATATAATGCTTTATTTAGTTTACACACCTTATCTTCTTTTCATTTGATGACATATCCTTTAGGCTGGTAGACATAGACTTCTTCATTGATGTTGGCATTAAGAAATGTTGAGTTCACATCCATTTGATGAAGTTTAAGACAATGATGAATAGCTCTAAAAAGGATGAGTTTGATTGTTTCAAACCTTGCCACTGGTGCAAATATCTCCTTATAGTCTATATGTTTCTTCTATTTGGATCCTCTAGCCACAAGTCTTACTTTGTGTTTGATAATTTCCTCTTTTTCATTAAATTTTGTTTATACATCCATTGGTAATCTATGACTTTCTTTCCTTTGGGTTTGTCCATTAGCTCCCAAGTTTGATTTTTTTTATTATGGCTTCATATTTGTTATCTATAGCTTTTCTCTACTCTTTAATTTTTATAGCTTCTTCCAACTTTTTCAGTTCTTGAGATAGGGCTGAATATGTCATGTTGGTAATAGCACTAGATCTTGTTGTTCTTCTCTCAAAGTATGTGTCAAACATTTGAGTTTGAGAGTGATTCATTTGTATCTAAGATTTTGGGTTGAATTGAGTGTCCATTCTTTGATTGCCCTCTTGAAAATCGATTGTTCCAAATTTGTTTTTAAGAAAGATGACATCCCTTGATGAATACCATTTTTGTTCAATAGGATCATAATAATTGTATTCATTAGTTTTAGAATCATATCTAAGGAAAATGCATTTCTTTCTGCTATCATCCAACTTTCTCAGAAATTGCTTTGGTATCTTGATAGAGCAGTGGCATCTAAATGTCCGCATGTGAGAAATTTTGGGAAGTCTTTTATAGAAAAGCTCATATAGAGTTTTTTCATTATTGTCCTTTTTGATCACTCTATTTGTAATATATGTTGTATAGTTAATGCCATGCTCCAATAGCCATTTGTGAGTTTAGCATATTTAAGAAGACATCTCATTATGTTTTGTAGTGTTCTATTTTTCCTCTTAGCTGCCATTTGACTGTGGGTTATATCCACAAGTGGTTTAATAAAATATGTCTTCTTTAGGGAAAAAATCAATGAATCTTTTGTTATTAAACTGTTCTCCTCTCTCTATTTGGATATTTTTTATGGTAAGATTTTTATTTTTCATCAACATGAAAAATTCTTCAAACTTGTTGGCAATTTCATCTTTACTTCTTAGATTGTAGGTCAATGTAAATCTAGAATAGTCATCTATCATTACAAAGAAATAATTAGCTCCTTCAATGGAAGTAAATAACAAGAGGCCTACAAGGTCCATGTGGATGAGATGCAATCGTTCTTTAGTTTTTTTTCCTAAGATTGGTGTTAGATGAATTTTTTTGTTTGCATTGGATGTAAATTTCACATTTTTCCTTTGGAATGTGCTTGACTTTCATGCCAATAGCTTTTTCTATTTTTGTTATATTTTCCATCTTTGAATATGCTATGTGTCCAAGTCTTTTATGCCAAACTTTAACTTCTTATTTACTTGAGTGGTCCTAATTCTTTGTAACTTCTATAGTGCTAGTGTTATTGGTGATTTGAAAAACTTTCTTCATTTGATTAAGGTTTTTGATATAATTTTGCTGATTTTTTCTCATATTAATGAGATTTTCCTTCAAATCTAAGTGTTCACAATTCAAACAATATATTCTATATTGAGTGCTCTTATTTTGCAAATCTCTTCATCATTTGCTTTACTTATGTTGCAAGTTTTACCTTCAAAGCTAAATTTAATGTCTTTATCTCACATTTTCCCTACCAAATGTAGAAATTTGGACAACTGAGAAACATGGTAAATTTCAGTAATAGTCAATACCTTAGTATTTGAGAGTTCGACTATGCAATTTCCTACACCTTCTATGTTAAGAAATTTGCCATAATCAATTTTGATGTTGCCAATCCTTTATGGTTTGTAGTTGAGAAGATATTCCTTGTAGGAAGGCATGTGATTAGAGCACCCATTGTAAATAATCCATGTATCTTGATTAATTGCACTAATAGCATTTAGATAAGAATGGTTATCTTGATCAAGTTTTCCTATAGCATGGGTACTTTCCTTTTCATTTAAATTTTCTTCTCTCTTCATTTGTTGTTAAAGGTAGGTTTTACATCCTATTTTTTCCCGCAATCATCATATGTTTCATCACTTATTACAAAATCTACATTAAGGTACTAGATTTCTCTTCTTCTTGTTCCATCTTCTTTAATTAGAATACATTTTTTTCTAAACCTACCTTCAATACCAATTGCAGAATTTTTAGATGTATGAAAATTTTCTTAAAAAATTATTTTGTAGATTTTTGGTAGCCCAATATATCAGATGATGTGGGTGGCTCAATAGAGACTACATTTTCTTGATTTTGTAGTTGTGATATCTTTATTACCTAGATGAGTTTTGGGTTGATCTTAGGTTTTTTCTAAAGCTTGTAAAATTTTAGATCAAATGAAATTTATTTGATACTTCCAATCTATCTCGAAAAAGGATCTTGAATAAAATTATTCAACATCTAGAATAGAAATTAATTATTTGCATGATAAATATCTTTGTAACTCGAGAGAGTTACAAAGTGAATGAATACTTGATACAAAGATCTTTCAATAGTCTATAAGCCTATAAAAGTTTTGATCAAATAAACTTTCTTTGGTATACAAATCTGCTCTAAAAGGGATCTTAAATAAAACTGTTTTGAGCCTAGAATAAAAATTGATGATTTTCATGATAAATATTTTTGTGATTAGAAGAGTTATGGAATGAGTGAATACTTGATACAAAGCTCTTTCAGCAATATACTTGCCTTCAAAATTTGGAGTGGATTTGATTTAATTTGATGGTTGAAATGTATCACATAAGAGTAGCTGCAAATGTGATTTTTTAACTTCTTAGATTAATGAATTGATGATGGATGATGAAAGTTCTTGGAGGATAAAACATAAACCATTTTATTATTGTAGCATCAAAGTGCCGCAATTTTTTTTTTTTAAAAAGCAACGTAGAGTATGCTTTGTTGCTAAAAGATATTAAAAATTTAATAGCCATGATAGAATATAAGAGTTTCATTTCTTTTGATGACATAATGCAAGGAATAAAAAGACTAGAATCAAGAAAAAAAATGTTGATGTAAATAACTTATATGAAGAAATGCTTGAATGGAGAGAGCCATTAGTATAGAATGTCATTTAGAGGAAGTTAAATTTAACTTTGCAAGTTAGGTTAGAATAGGAATGGTGCATCAAAAAAGTAGTTATATTTTTTTAAAAGAAGGATACAAAAAATCATCTAAATAGTTGTATTATAATCAACAATATTTTTGCCAAGGTATTCTAAAATCTATGCTTGGAAGATAGATTGAGGCTACCTGAGACCATCTCATTTACTAAGAGAGCAAGTAGCTCGCACAAGAAAACATTTATTTGCTTTGTAGATTTTTTCAAGGTCTATGATTCAGTAGTTCAAGGTAAGTTATGAAGGCATTTGGAAAATATAGAAGTATTAAACACACTATTATCTACCTTTCAAAACCTTTATAAATAGGTATACATTCAATTTACAAATTCCCAAGAAATAATTATATTTAATAGTTTTGTTATTGTAAAACAAGGATGTCCTCTTTGTCCTACTTTATTTAGGCTTTCTATTGATAAACTTGAAGAGTATATGTATAAATACTAGGTCAATTTATAATTACACTTGAAAATAACCATGCGAGACTCTTACTTTATGTAGATTGTCTTAATTTTAAATTCAATGAAAGGATTACAACAAATGCTTATACTTTTAATAGCTTTTATGAGCATTCAAGAATAAAATTTAATGCTCATAAGATCAAAATTAAATTTTGTGGCACATGTAATAAGATATACAATTTTACTATAGGAAATGAGCATTTGGACATAACCTCTTATTACAAATATCTTGGCATAGAATGTTCCTACAATTACAATTGAGATTAATGCATTACTCAAAAAGTTTTAGGCCATATAAAAGTATCAATTTCTTTTAAAAAGAAATTAAAAAAAATCTATTCTAGCTTGGTATATTCAAAAATAACTCCATCATATCATTGCTCGATGAGCTATTCTTTAGGGATGTGTTGTATGGGGTCTTGATCTATCAAATAAATATTGGAAATGAATAAAAGAAATTCATAAGCTTTTCTTGCTTGATAAATTCAAAGTGATAAGATAGGCACAAGATGATATTATGCTTCTTAAAGTAGAGATGATACTCTTAGAAGTTGAAACTATTTGTTAGTTTATAATGTACACATAATCTTTTTAAATTATCAATGTATAATTACATTAACAAAGTAGTGATAGAAACCCAAGATAAAAATGGTTTTATAGGGGAGTTCTATGGCTTAATAAATACAATCTTCAAAAGTGCATTCTTTATTATGATCCTAAGTAAGTTCGCAAATTGATGAAATAAGTAGTATTTTAAAAACTTCAAGAAACTATAAAAGGAAAAAAATATTTTTATTTGACTAATAAGGAACTTCTTAATTGAAAGTTAAAGTATTTATCTATTTCTATTCATCATCATTTATGATGTACAATTAGCAAAGCACAAATAGGATCTCATCATCTAAGAGTTGAAATAAGTCTAAGGCACAAAATTTCTTTTGAAGAAAAAATATGCCAATTGCATAAAACAAATAACCTTGAAGATGAATTCTACATTTTACTACAATGTCCTACATTAAAGCATATGAGAAAATGGTGAGATATTATAGTTGCAAATTTGGTTGATTTGTTCTATATGTTACTAAGAAAACTTTGTAAGTTTCTTGATAATGTTTTTAAAATGCATAACATGCACATTTTGACTATCTGGTATATTTAGAGGATCTACAAATGTAATAAAATTTCAATTTTAGTTTTAGTTATTCCAATCCATGATTATAATGTCATGCTATTTTATGTTGATAGTTATTACCTTCAATGTATAATTCTTATTGAGATTTAAAATTATTAGCATATGGTTTAATGCTACATTTTTTCATTGTTGTTTTTTGTATGTTTCAAAGTCCATGTGGTTAGAAGTTATAATTGTTGTCCAGAAAAAGTTAGAAAAAGAAAAGTTTAGGCAAAATATCTCAAAAATTGATGGATAAAATTCACATGAAGAAGGAGCCAAACTTCTCTTTCCAACTATAAATAGAGGTGACTAGCCTCCATATAACACATAAGTTGAGTAATGAAGAGTGAATGATCATGAGTATTGTCAAATTATTTTCTCTTCTATCTTATTCCATTCTGAATTTATATGAAGTATTGTATTATTGATCAATGAAGCTATCCATAATCCTCTGTTCTCAAGCCTTCTCAATTTTATTTTACTACTAAAAGTTCTTAAAAACCTCTCACAAATTATCTTACAGTCATCTCATAATCACAATCCTCTATCTTTCACAATATCATCAATCTCATAGCTCTTATATTCCTCTCATCATGTTCAATATATCTCTACATGTAACAGATCCTAATTTCTTGAAGCGATTTCCAATAGCATGTTAAGAATTAACAAGTTTTTCATGTTTTTTCTTAACTCCAAAAAAAATATTAAGAGTAAGAAGAGAAAATTTACATGATATGCAATAGGAATTGGTAGCTTATATGTTTTACATTCAACCTCTTAAGTGCTTACAGACTCTTGTAGGTGTGGTTACACAAGAGCACTATGGGATGGATCCTACTTTGGGGAGGACCCACTTATATAACTCTTGTGCTTCATACCTAATGACTATTTTCACATCATCTTGTGCCTTCAAGACACTTAAACCATCAATTTTCACTTTCCTACATCCTCATACCAAATCATACTTTTGCAAAGTCGTACTACCATCTCCTATATATCTCATTGACTTTCTTTGCCAAAGATTCCTTCTTTCACAAACTTTCATAGCCAAATTTTCATATTCTAAGAATCATCCATAATCAAGAACACTTTAGACCACCACTACATCTTTCAAATTATCCATTTATCCTAATTTTTCAATCAAAAATTGCTCAAAATTCAAAAAAATTTCACAATAATGTTGTAGCTACGATGTATTAGGTCCTAATACATCATAGCTTTGATGTCTTATCTACGATGTATTCGATATAACCTGTCTATATATATGCACAAGAGTTAGGAAATTTTTCATTTTTCACATTCCTAGCAAGGGGAGTTCACATTATTTTTTTAACCCTTTGGTAGCCAAACTTCCAAGTACCATAACTCTCTAACCATTGCTCTGATTTGCATTGATTTTTGAACCCTCTTGATCCCAAAGTGACAAAATTAATCATGGGAGAGAGTGTTGCACGTAAATAAGTCAAATTGGATCAAATTTTTGTAACACTGAAAGAGTATATTAAGGGTAAGAATAAGAACAAATAAGCATATTTTAATTAATTCTCTTAAAGCACCCATCCACTCACATAATAAGCGAGGAAATAATAGTAGTGAGAGGTCATAATAATTAAAAGAACAATGAAAAAAAGGTTTATTTTTGAAATTTTTCTAACTCTGCAATCATAAGAAGAACTATAAGCAATAATAAGAATAAACTTGTAATCAAATTCCAAAACTTGAGAAAGAACTATGAAGTGTTAGGAACCTATTTGAATCTTTGGTAATCTTAAATGAAGCCTTGATGATTGCAGATGGCTTCTAAAAGACCCATAGAAGGAGGACCCTCATAGCAAGGAAGCAAAAGATCAAGAGGTAGAGGCAAAGGATAGGTTGAAGAACAAACTCTATAAGCGAAGCAAGAGGCTCAATCTTTCAGCATTCATTAGCAAACACTTGCAACCAAACACTCTATGTAGTCAAAGGCTGAAGCACCACCAGATCCAAAGCAAGGACAATGTTTCATGTTATTAATAGAATGTCTCCAAGCCATCTAGGAAAAATCAATTATGTCCACAATTATTGTGGAGCTCAACTTTGGACCATTCATAGAGTTCACGTCCTTCAACTTTCGAGAACAACTACAAGCCTAACCTCTATGGCCAACTCTATCATGAAATGGAGAATGGTACCTAGGAGAACTATACCAGTTCTAGAAAAATAAGTAGGATGATGCCATAGTAAAAATTGAAGGAGTCTCTGTGCCTTACTCAGTTGAAGAAATTGCAAAGGCACTTAACATTCCTAATGTTGAAGCAAACATCGTAAAAATATCTACAAGATCCAACACAGAAGGAAAGAAGTTATGGCTACAAGAGCTTATTGCAGAGCAAATAAAGAATATAGCAAATTGTCTTCCTAAGAGAAAATATATTTCAAGATCGAGACTTACCATCTTTTCCCTACCAAAAGGTTACACAAAATTTCCACCTATGCTCCAACAGGAAGTGCTATCCTTATGAAGAAATTTAATGTAAACATGGGTCATTTATTATTTCTAGAAATTCAAAGAAGATTTGAAGAGATGAAGGCAGGGAAACTGACATTGCTATTTCCTTGCCTCATTGGAAAATTATGCAAGCAAGAAAGAATTCTAGGTTATACAAATGATGTCTTATGCAAGGCCCAGAATGCATCCTACACTAAGATGTCCAAGCTTGTGCCTCCAAAGAAAGATCTACTGGAGAAGCCAACAGACACCAAGGGAATAATAGGATCTACACCCATAGAAAACATCCCAACAATGGAACAAGAGCAAGTAGGACCCAGTGGACAAATGCCAGTAGGTGATAGACCTAGATCAAGTGCTCCACCAGCTTAATAAGACTATAGACCTTCTATGAGCTAGCTTAAAAATTGAGAAGATTCTACAATGTATAAATTAAGAGATAATTTTGTAAGACCTACTATATCAATAGGACCCACTAGTGTTCAAGTCTCATTGTGGGTAGAAGAAGATAAAAATTAGACAACAAATCTTAGGGAACGCTACATCTTTTCACATCATGTTGGAAGCAAGAGAAGGAGCCATGGTAGTGGTAATGCAACATTAGGATGCAGTAGGAGTAGCAGAGGTGATCATAGATCACATGAAAGAATCATTGAATATCCTCATTATGCCACTGGAGAATATTACTAGAATCAAAAATGTTGAAATGTTAGCCAGTACGTGCATGCCTCTAGCAGAACACAAAGATGTTCTAGATCAAATACTGCAGATGGGCCAATTATGCAAAATCTCTTTCATATCCCTAGTGATATCACTACAGTCCAGTTAGATATAATCTTAACAAAGGGAATGCTAGTAATGAATGAAATAAGAGCTATGCATGCAAAAACTAAAGTGTAGAGATTGCAAGCTAAATTGAAAGCCTTAAAGGAAGAAAGAAGAAACCTTGCATAGCACATACTACTAGATCAACTTGATAAATTCAAAACTAAACAAGTCATCTAGCTCATAGCCAGAAACATTCAAGTGAAAATAAAGAGGAAGAAGGAAACATGGAATGCCTCACTGGCTAAAGCACAAACATATGCATATGCCAAGGTGTTAACTATGCTTAAAGAAGAGAATAAGTTGATTGCTATAGAAAATAGAAGGTTGATAGATATTGAAATACAAAAGAATGTTCTCAAATAAAGTATTTATCAATTGAGAGAACAATTTGCTAGAGTCAACCATGACATGTGAAAGCTAGCTAAAGAAAATAGAACCTTATCAATGGAAGAAGTTCATGCAATTCATCAAAAATCAGCAATTGAAATTAGTGCATGGCAAAATGAGGTCAAAAATCATGAAAGACTTAAGAAGGACTTTAGGGACCAAGTGGGAATGTACAAACAAATTAATGAGAAAGAAATCTAGATGGCCAAAGCCAAAATTAGCTCAATCATAATGTAGACACCTGCTTGGTAGCCAATATTGGATGCTCTTACCCATGTCCACCAAGTTGAAGTGAAAAATAAAGACTTGCAGATAGAAGATCTAAAGGAATAGATGGGATTAGCAAACCTTTGGTATGCTAATCTAGCCATGCTCACAATAGGAAGATCCGAAAATGAACTAAGTGGCCACAACCTATGCACTATATGATAAAGAGATTATAGATAGAAAGGATGCATAATAAAAATTACATATTAGAAACTCTGAGCTCAAAGTGATTAAGGTAAGCTACCAAGATCAAAAAGATATAGCAACAAACCTAGCTCGAAGAATCATGGATTACCAGGAACTGAGAAAAGTGGCCAGAGTAATTGAAGAGGAAAGAAGGTAGTTTGTAGCTTGGTATATGAAAGAAAATAAAATATTTCCACAGTTATCATGTCTATGGAAAGTACAAATGCCAACAAACATTACAGAACTCACTTGGATGATATATGATCCATGATCAAAGGAAGAGAAGCTTTAGGCACTACTGAATCACTATTAATTTTATTGGCCTGATGATAAAGAAAAGAAGCCAATGTAGGAGCCATCATCACGAGGGACATGAGGCTACATCAAGCTTTGTCATTTTGTTTTGTTTTGATGTTTTAATGTGTTAAAGTTCTATCAATCATGTGATGCATGATAATTTTGTAAATACCACTTGAACTACAATGCGGCATTCAGAGTCAAGTAGTCATGTATATAAGTAGTCATGTCAAAGTTTGAATACACCTCATAATTTTGTAAGGAACTCCATCATCTTTTTGTTTTAACTCAAGGATGAGCTTCCAATCAGTCATGGGGGTATGATAAAACCTATTTTTCATAAGCCACGACATCGTATCTATGATATCACATTTACGATATCATATCTAGGACATTGCAACCCTGCATATGTCATCGTTGATGCGATGTAGAGTGTCTTGGTAAACACTATAAATACCAATCCTTGGTCATGTTGAGAAACAACTTTCATTAACTACTTAGCTAAACTTGTAGTTTGTTTTTGTGACTTAGAGTTAGAGTTAGAAGTGAATGCTTGCAGTGTGGTGTTAAACAATTGTACAAAATCTTTATTTGAGTAAAGATCAAGATTATTTTTCACTATTGTAGCATTGCACTTAGTTTCTTTATTTTTACTTAATAATTTTTCTTACTAGGTTACTTTTCACTTCTTTAATGTGGTTACTTTAGTTTAGTTCTTTACATTTCTTAAGTACTTTATTTTTCCCATGATTCATTAGTAAGGTGGAATAAGTATGACTAGTTTTGATTGTTAAGTGTAATTGTTTGGTAACCCAATAGTGACTTCACTTGATTTGATTAGTAGTGGATTCACTTGGTAATCCCAGTAATGGTTACATGAGCCTAAAATATGTATGAAAACCTAGGAATGGATTCTTATCACCATAGGCTAGCATAGATTTACATTTTTGTTATCACCTAGATATAGACTTTTTCTTTTCATTTTCATTATAATTAATTTAAGCCCACAACATCATGATATCATATGCCTTACTAAGAGTTAAACCATCGAACTCATACTTCACTAACTTGAAGTGAGAAGACAGCGATTGTAAACCAACTATCAATCATTAGCATACTTACATTGTCCATCCATGGATAACGATATGGTCATGTGCATGCACTCATGACTTGTATGGTGGAGTGTTGGATTACCCATCTTCTCATCATTTACCCCTTAGAGTACTTGTATTTTGTGGATGAAGGTGTATATTTTATCACTCTAAATATAAAAATTTAAAATAAATAGTTATAAAAAACATTAGAGACCAATAAGATTGAGAATCTTACAATATAATAATAATAATATAAAATGATGAAAAACATAAAAATTAAATAAATATATATATGCTTACAAGTATGTAAAGCTTCTTCTATCTATTTCATTTCTTATCATAGATGATGAATATAGAGAAAAAATTTAAGTGAGCTTGGTTTAGTGTTGTAAGAAACAACAAAGTTCATTGAACATTATAATAATTGAAAGTAAATCTCTAAAATTTATTAATAAGTTTTTGGAAATAAAGTGCTTTTTTATTTTAATTTGTAAATAACATACATTTCAAATATTTAATGATTCATACTACTATAGTTAAAACTTACCTAAATTGCACATGTTGAAATTGCATATTCATGAGTAGCACATGTTCAAATTGCATATCCATCCAAGATGATGTAATCTCTTGAACCTACCAAATTCAATAAAGATGAAAATACCACAAACATAAAACCCTTATTGCCTCTATCTTTCATATGTTGTGTTGTTGTAGAAATCAATGGGTTTTTGCATAGGAACAATGCAATTGTAGGGTCCTAGTTTTGAGGTTGGTTGTAGATTATTTCATCTTCTTTTACTACCATGGTGATGTCATTTTTAAAAAAGAACACCTTCAATTGCTTAGCTCTATTAATTTGACGAAAAATGTCACAATTTGACTTTAGTTTCTTTCTTTGGATCCCATTTTTCTAATAATAGGATCCCTTTTGTCATATGATATATCTTGCTTTCCTCATTTAGGACATAGTTTTGTACATAAGTCTTTCACAACTAGTATATCTATGGATTCCACTTCTACAATTAAAAAATTTGTTTGATTTTATGTGCTTCTATTGAGGATGTATTATGATATTCTTGTAGGATTCAACATATATTCTTATTTTTGTTATTTTTTGAATTCTCTTTGGAATTTAGTTTTAGAAGTCTAATCTACAACACTTCATGAATCTTTGGATTCAACATTTATAGATTCAAGAAATCAAACCCATTCTTAGTTCTTGATTATCTTTTTTTTTGTTGGTATTTGAATCCTTCTTTTTGTTTTGTACTAGTAGCTCTAGTGACTTCACTTTTCTTTGGACTTTTTTCCTTTTTGGTTAAAATTTTCTAGAATTTTTGGTTTATGTTTGACATGGCTAATAATGTACTAAGGTTTCACTCTTCTAGATGTTCCCGACCCATTATAGAACTAGGTTTACCATTCTTCAAAAAAAGTGAGAGTTATTTATTTTATCTTTTCTAGCCACATTTAACATTCACCTTAACACATGCATCTCTACAACATGAATACATTGAACCTAATGATTTTTAATTAGCAAGCATTCACACCATAAAAGATTACAAGCTTAATATTAGTTATGTAAAGCTTACTCTTCAATTTAATAGTGATGACCAGCGAGTAGACTCTATACCCAACCATACGAATCACCAAGCATTCATGCATGATCTAGTTAAATTCTGTGGACTTATAGCCTTCTAAGCATACTAGTCTTTAGGAATTGAAACTAACCATTGCAATCATTGTCTTCCCAATTACACTGGTGATATGCAAAGGTATGGTTAAGTGCAACTGAGGCATATGATTTTTATCATTTTTATGTTTTTTATTTTAAGTCACCTAAGGGAAAAGAAAATAATTAAATTGCTAATTTAATCTAACTAGCTACACCTAACTAATTCTAACATAAGCATTCATTCCCAATTGTCATATACATCTTGAACACATTTAACACTACTGGGTTACCAAACATTAAGCATTACTGGGATTACCAAGCACCAAGTGTATGCTCATAGTAGTTGTACTTATGTGCTTAATTGATTACTATTTAATATAGCTTAATTACTTAAAGCATTAAATAAAATTGCATAAAACATTAAATGCATAAAGAAACAGTTAATCTATTTCAAAATGCTGCAAGGTTTATCAGAAAGCTTGTCTTTAGTGCTGCACATACTATCGTGCTCAAGTGCAACAGTGCTCGAATAAAGATCTGTATACTCTTTGACTCCTACTGTGGGCAATTAGAAAAATATTCTAACTTTCAAATGAAAAAACTACTAGAGCTCTACTACAACTATGGGTGAGCACGATGGGTGAGCATATATTTATAGGCAAAAACAAACACTACGTTGATGGGGCCACATCAATGCATCAAATCATGCATCAATAGGGCTTAGTCAATGGAACCATTTTACGATTCATCATACCCCCATGATTGAATAAAAACTCATCCTTGAGTTATTTACAAATTTGGGAACATATGGAATTATTAACTGACGATAGACATACGACAAAAAAAAAGCACTAAGTGCCTGAGAGTATAGATATATAATCATTACAAAATTATTTTGATGCTTAGGACTACAAAATTGAACACTAGGACAAAATTGAAATCACAATCCATTTGATGGCATGAAGATGATGAAGAATATTAAATAGTCCCAAGTGGTGGAGGCTCCAAAGGTTCCGAAGGACCTTCTCCTGCTTCAAGCACACATAGTGGTTGAGGCTATTGTAGTTGTCATGTTGTAGCTACAACTTCTGGTGGAAGGCAAAAAACATAGAATAATGCTTTTATCTTCTCCTCCTTACTCTTGGGATCATGCACAGTCTATGTAGCTTCGCCAATGTGTGCCTAAATGGGCACATCCCAAGGACAAGGCATTGTTGGGAATAACTCCTTGACATTGATGAACCAAGCAGCCAATTGTTTACATTCGATGTCAAATGTCTTGATTGCATTTTGCAATTTCTGGTAATCAGTCATTCTTCTGGACTAGTTCTTAGTAGTTGATCTTTGATTAGTGAATCTTGCCTTGAGAACTTTGAGTTCAGTGTTTGTAGTCTCAAGATTTTGCTTAGTCTCCTTATGGTGCTTGAACTCTACCTCGTATAGCAAGTATGAGCTAACCACTTGTTTCTCTAACATTGACCACATTCGTCTGGTACTCAACATTGCTAAGTTTTCATATTTAAGATTGCCAAGCTCTATGTATTCTATCATCTCTTCAACCTGCAACTCCTTTATGTGGATCTTTGCTTTGTTGTAGGCATCTATCCCATCAATGATAGGTTGCCACACCTTTTTTTCCTTATTGGAGTTGCTAGAGGATCTCATTAACTTTTACCTTAGCCATCTAGATGTATTTTTCATTAACTTCCTTCTGTAGGCCAAGTTGATCTCTATAGTGGTTCTTGACTCTCTCAAATTTGAGAACCTCATTCTTCTAGGTAGTAATCTCAATTGCAATTTTTTTGCATAAGGCATGGACTTTCTCCATAGAGAGATTTCTATTTTTGGCTGCCAATCTCCTCAATTTAGTATTTACCTTAGCTAGCTAATCTTGCTGTTAATGGATGAATTCTTGCATCTACTATTTCTACACAATAACATTCCACAGGCAATGATTCTTTATGGTTAATAACTCATTCTCTAAGCACATTTGGACCAAGTCCTTTGGAACTGAATATGTGTTGGCCTCAACCATGGATTGATCAAAGATTACCATAACCATCTCCACCTCAACCTATTTAAGTTTGTCTTAAAGCTTTTGAAAAGATTCATCTCTTATCAGTGCAAGGTTGGGGAGTGCAAGATTAGCAAGGCAAGCTCTAATTCGAAAACCTTCGTTGCTAAGCGTTGGTTTTGCACTTGAACTATTTCGGGTTGCCCTTCCAAAATGATGCATTTGCCATTTGCTTCAAGTAGCTTTGACTAGGTTGTGGTGATGTTATTCGGAAAATCAAAGATATCTAAAACTGGTTACTTGGTTCCCACCAACTGGTCTAGCAACTTCTTGTGTTGGGATACATCTACTACTAATAATTCCTATGGACAGCTACACATCTCTAAATGCATAAACATCTAATATAGATGCTACAAATGCATTCAGTGCTATAGGGATTTGATCTACAACAACTTCCACTAGTGTCTCCTACCCTTGGTGTTGTATCACTAAGATAGTTGCTCACTCATCCTCCTCCAAGTGTATCAAAAAGGTAGTGACATTTGTAGAGATTTCTAGGAATTATTGTTTTGTGAGAGAGACACCATTACCTCTCAGTCACTAGGATTCAACGTCGTGGGCAGCTGCAATATTTAGGATGAGAATATTGGCCCATCTTCCTCCATCTAACTAATTGTTAAAGCCAATTCATTAAGGTGACTCATTGCAGGATGGTACATAGATGGATCCCCACCACTTGTTCCTGCTTACTACTCTTACTCATGCAAGAGTTGCTCTTAGATCTCGTGTAGGCACTCAATGGCAATGTGACCCTTTGATGTTCTTTCCTAAGTGGATGATGGAGGTGGTAGTTGTTTCTCCCTTTCTTTGGACATGGAAAGAATCTTGTTTTTCATCATTTTAGACTAGGAAGCCATGGGAGTATGTCCAATTGTGTCATTTTCATAGCGAACTATCCCTATCCTTTTATAGAGTTTTCTGATAAGGCATGAAAAGGGTAGGGTTTTTCTTTCACACTTATTTTTTGAACCACTTTTCTATTTCCAAATAGATTAGATATAGAAGATTTATAGGAAATATTCCACTTAAAGTAACACATTCATAGGCAGAGAAAGCAATTACCTTACTGGGCCTTAGTGTTGGATTAAGATGATTAGTTGCTATTTTGAAGTATATGCTCTTTGTGAGTGTGAGCACACCAAACTCCTTGTGGTCTGGGTCCACTTCATTTTTACCTCTGGGTCTGCTTGCATGGAGATCTCTACCAGATGTATTCTAGAATCAAGCAGACCAAGTGCTTGCGCAATAGCTTCCACCGAATAGGACACCTAAATGTCCTTGATTCTCATAGTGGCTCCTACCTTTCTACTGTAAAAAAAGAGATATGTCTCTTCCATCTACCACAACCCATTGGAAGTGATGATTGGCCACATGGGAGAGTCTTGCATTTGCGTCTTGACTTTTGGTGGAGCATGTTTTAAGAATGGACCAAAGTTCAATTCTTGGAGAACTAAGCATTGGACATCATGAGGCTTGATCGTATCAAGGCAGGCTTATGTCAATGTGACCTCAAGTTTTGGTATGGGCCCTAGTGCCTCTATTCAATGAGATTGTTCAATTGTAGTTTCTTCTTTAGGAATATATCGAATAGATTCCACTTTGGGCTTCTCTTGAAGAGGTCCCATTGCATGAGTTTCTACTGCCTGCTCATGGGCTTGTTTGTGTTGCTTCTTTCTAGCTCTAAGTCATTTGTCCTTTTGTTGGGATGGTCCTCCTTCCTATGGCCATTTCGGTCTTGATGCCATATGTAATCACAACATGACCAAGGGTTAGCATTTAATGTGTAACTTGAAACAATTGGGATACCTTATCTCTTTGGGAAACTTACACCTAGCTAAGTTGTGATCATGGCTGATTTGGTCATTTCAATTATTATATTATTCTTACTTTAATATTAATATGTAATTTTAGGTTTATTGGATTTTTTTGGAAGGGTTAAACTCTCAAAATTTGATGGTTTAATATTATTCTATTCATCAACCCTTTAGATCAGTTAGAAATTTTTTTAAAAATTTTCTTGAGAAACCTTAAGGTTTGTGCCCCCATGACTAAGAGCTTACCTCTAGTAGCTACAGGGTTAAATAATGGAGTGATTTGGATAAATAGTGTGAAAGTTATTGCCTCTAGAAGGTTTTGGACTCTAAAAAATTACAAAAAATCCCCTCCCATTTTAAATAAAATGACAAAAATTCCTAAGTGTTGGGTGGTATTTATAGATTTTTTTTTGCTACATTAATGGGGCTTAGTCGATGAGGCCTTGTCAATGCAGTTGATCACGTTGACTAGACCTAGTTGATGTGGCTATTGACCACCTTTGACTTTGTTAAAAATAATAAAAAAAGGAGTTTTCATACGAAATGAGGATCAAATGAAAGTCCAAAAATCCATGAACATATGAAAATATTAGAAGAGGGTTCTCAAGTTTAGAAAATTAAGAAATGAATCGAGAATGAGATTTTATGAAGAAAAATACCTTAAGGAGTGCACAATTGGATGCATGATGGAGCACATGAAAGATTCAATTGTAGAAACATCCAAGGGTAAGGAACTTAACTAACCAAATCATGAGATATGAAAATGGGTCATCCCCATAGTAGCACATGCCCTTTTTGCCTTTTCATAACCTCAACTAAGGAGTTCATGGGCACCATAGTTGATTAATGGTTATGAAAAGTTAAGGACCAAACCTAGAGAGTCTATTTAAGAATTTCAACACATCAAACTAAGAAATTAGACAAAAACATAGATAACCAGTAGTCAGGTGAGTTATGAAAGCATTAATGGATGATAGAGATAGTGGAATGGATTTCCTGATCTTGGTCACTTGAAGTCCCTTGTGGAATTTATGGTTAAATGACCCGATAAAGTTCATCCTTAGTCCAAACCAAAACCAACCAGGTTCAGTGACTTCACATTGCCACTCTAAGACCAATCCATCCCCTTGAGATACAAGAGTGCTTCCATAGATTAAACACCATACCTTTTAAATAAGAAAAGAGAAGCAAGAAGTGAGAAAGGGCCTTAGTTAGAGGGGACTTTCAGGCATGGGTAACATGTCTTTCTAGTCCCATAGCTAATGCTTGTAGCCTGTTTATTGTGTCTAAAAGGTGTTCTTTTAATTCCCATCATTATATATATATATATAATGAATTTTTGGATGGGAACCACACCATGCAAAGACTTATTCAACTTCCTATTATTGGTCAACATGGAACGTTAAGAGATCTATGAAAAACACACTTGCACCCAAGATTGTAGAAGGTACAAAGAGATTTGAATCCCTTTGATGTCCCAACCTTTGAATCCTTCCCAATTCTAAAAACTACTAAGGTCACAAGTTTGTTAAGGTTTTACTAATGAAAAGGGACCTTATGTTTGCAAAACAAGGAAAAGCATAAAGTTTGTGGATGGATGGATGACGTGGACTCACTACCTGTTCCATGAAAAAGAAACTTTATCTTAGTTATCAGTCATCAAAATTAAAAAATATAAACTAGACATTATCAATCAAAAATATTAAGTACAAATCACCATTAGTAAATAACTACATCATCATTGTGTCCTATTGACAATAAAGCACTTTATTAGCAAAAATCATGAGAAAATCATACCAACGTAGAACAAAATATACAAGAAATTGTAAAATATTCAAGAAAGATAAAACATACTAATGATGTTGTAAAACAAAATTGGAAAAATTAATAAAGTAAAAACAAAAAGGTGTAAAGAAAAAAGTTGTAAAAATATGTGTAAAACAAAAACCTAAAAAGCAAAAAAAATGAAAAATTGAGGAGCCACTATAATGGTTAGCATGGATGGCCATTTCCCTCATGACTAAGTTGTAAGGAGGAGACATGAAAAATTGAGTATGGCTATCCATCCGATGAGGCATGTGTTGCACTGGCTTGCTTATGTTCATGGAAAGGTTTAAATTGTTGCATGTTGACTAGCTACTTTTTGTTTGGGCTCTCAGGTTTGTAGATTAACATGGTCCCAAAAGGAAAGGTTTCATAGATAATATAAGGCCCCTCCCACAATGTTTGGAACTTTGTCTTTTAAGGTTCCTGTGTGGGCTTCCAATAGAGGACTTTGTCTCTAGGTTGAAATTTTACTTTTTGTATTATGAGGTCATGGCGCTTTTTGTTGAATGCCTAGTGCATTTCATTTAAGGATAGGGCTACTAATGGATTTTCATCTAGAACATTTAGGCTAATTAATCTTTCTTTTTATGCTAGGCTAAGGTCAAGGTCCAATTCACAAGTTATTGAAAGTGTACGAAGCTCGAATTGGATAGGTAGAGTTGGTAATTTTCCATACACCAACTCATAGGGAAAGTAGCCTATAGAAAGTTTCTATGTTGAGAAGTATGCCCAAATGACATTGTTAAGTATTTTGCTTTAGTCTATCCTATATTTGCTAATTGTTCTTGTTAATATTTTCATGATCTCCCTATTGGTAACCTTTGCTTGACTGTTGGCTTGGGGGTGGTATGGTGTTGTTAATTTATGCTTAACCCCCAAAATTTGCATAAGCTTACGAAAGGTAGCACCTATAAAATCGGTTCTGTTGTTAGAAATTAGTGCATGTGGCATCCTAAACCTATTTTTAACAATTTTTTGTACAAACTGTGCAATAGTAGATGATGTATGGTTGATGACAACTACTACTTCTACCCATTTTATGTAATAATAAATGATGACGATTTATGGGACGCGATATCGCATGGGCCGTGATATCGCGTACGTGATGTATCGTACGCGATATTGCGTCTTCTCCCGTGATATGGCATACGTGATATTGCAGTCCACCGTCATTTCTATAAATAGGAGGTGGGTCTCCCTCATTTGGCCATCTAGATCTAGACCATAGCCAAACTCTTGCAATTTTTACATTCCAAAGTTAGAATATTTTCCATGTGCCTGCAGTAGGAATCCCAAAGTGAACGGATCTTTATTCGAGCAATTTTGTACTTGAGCACACAATTGTGTACGACAATAAAGACAAAATTTTGGATAAACCTTGCAGTGCATGGACTAAGCTAACGAGGATTTAATTATTGTTAATTGTTAAATGCTTTCTTAGTTAATTAAATCTCTCTCAACCGTCAACTCTCATAGTTAAGTGCATTCAGTATGACCGCTTGAAGCACGTGCATTATGCTTGGTAATCCCAGTAACAAATATCGTTTGGTAATCCCAGCAGTGTTGCATAGGTTTAGGGTGTGAAACGGTTAGTGGGAATGGATACTGATGCTAGGATAATTAAAGATTAGTTAGTTAAAGTTAGTTACTTAGTCTCTTCACCTTTCCTCTCTTAACATAGGCGATAAAACATAAAAGATATAAAAATCACATGCCTCAAGCTTACTTAACCATACAATCGTGACAAATACAAGTAAGCTTGGGAGGACAATGATTGATTAACCTTAAGTGTTCCATAAGGCGCGTAGGCACTTAGTCTGTGGAATTCGACCGGATCGCGTGTGTAATGCTTGTATTCGTATGGTTAATTGGTGTCGTTGCCGGGGACTAAGTTGTTTGTGCTCTAAGTAGAACATAGGAAATCATCCACATCATTGGGAAGCTTAAAAAAACCCTTAGGGTTAATTAGAAGAAAAAAATTAAACAACGGTCAATAGCACACTGACAAAATAACAATGTCTTCTTCTTCTCACAAAAGAAATTCACCACTGATGAGTGGTGAGGTACCCCTACACTCAACCATACGAAACGAGTGTAGCATGCATGATCTGGTCGAACTCCACAGACTAAATGCCTAAACACCCCATGGAACACTTGGGGTTAATCATTCGTTGTCTTCCCAGACTTACTTGTTGTTGTCACGGTGTATGGTTAAGTAAGTCTGAGGTATATGATTTTTTTGGTCTTTTTAGGTTTATCTCCTATGCTAGAGGGTGAAGGCTTGAGAAAACTAACTACTCTAACTAATTTCCTAAGTCTAAATTAACTAGCATCAACATCCGTTCCCACTTACCGTACACACCCTGAACTGTGCAACTGTGGCTACCAAACATTAATCGTTACTGGGATTACCATGCATAACGCACGTGCTCGAAGCGGTTATACTGAGGCACCTAACTAGCCTAAGTGTGATGAGTAGCCAATTCCTTGACTAGCCATACACATTCGTAGATGCTCGTAATCAAGTCGTACCCGTCCCACGTTCTAGGAGATAACGGTGAGAGAATCTAATCGTGATGAGTAGCCGATTCCTTAGTTAGCCATACACATTCGTCAATGCTCGTAACCACGTCATACTCATGCCGCGCTACTAGGAAAGAAATAAATAACATTAAATAAACCTATCCATGTACTACAAGGTTTATCCACAAAGCTCATCTTTATTGCCGTACACAACTTGCGTTCAGGTACAAAGCCGCTCAAATAAAGAACCGTTCACATGGGGGACTCCTACTGCGGGCACATGGAAAATATTCTATCTTTGGGGTGATCAATCCACCAGAGCTTCATTACTTCTAGCCTATATTTTGAAAATGAAGGGAGTGCCGCCTCTTATTTATAGATTTGGCGGCAGACCGCGATATCGCGTACACGATATCGCAGGTGATGCAATATTGTGGCTTGTGCATATCGCATCTCATCATACCCCCATGACTGAATGAAAACTCATCCTCGAGTTCCTTATAATAATATTAGGAAGGTATGGAATTATTGAGGGGAATGGAACTAATGGAATGACATGTGACCGGATCATTATTACAAGACTTGACAAAATTGGTGTTCATGACAACGAGGGTGAACACCTTATTACAATGACATCAGGCCTTTGCTGGCAGCTTGAGAGAGAGAGAGAAAGAGAGAGATAGAAGGAAGTGTTGCTGCTGCCAACGCCAAGATTGCACTTTTCGTTGTCCATCCATAAGCGCGCCATCGATCTTGCTCCTTGTATAGTTGCTTCAGCACTGCTTCATTCCAAGTGTTTGCTCCAACACCAAATCCAATCCTTTGTTTGCATGATCGCCATCTACACACACAACACAATCATATATTAGCAGGTGTAAATGAATCATCATGTAAGTAATACCTTGCTTTGGTGTAAGTCCATTGGCTAGGTTGTGGTATGGCTGATATGGACCTGGGAAGATGTAGTAATGATGACTACCGAAGGTGTAGGGGTTAGGAAGAAAATCAAAAATTTTGGGGCTAGGAGAAAATCAAAAAAAGCGGGCCTCGTACCCCCATGACTAAGCGTGAACCTCAGGTAGCGGTAGAATGAAGAAGGGAAAGGAGTAAGAAAGATAGATAAAAAGGGACAACGGAAAACATCAATGAAGTAGATGTCAAGATGGTAATGAACAAAATAATAATTAATTGCAAAATGTTAAGGAAAAGAAGTTAACTAATGCTCCAAATAGGAATGTCAGTGGGTCGTCCCCAAAGCAGGTGCATGTCATTAATGCCCTGGCAGACCCACATTCAAAGAGTCCGTAGGCTCTAAGAATGTCTTTTGGAACAAGAGTTAAAGTTTTAATGGCAAGAATTTACCGAAAAGAAAACAATGCATCAACCAAAATATATACACTAATGATACAACTACCTAAACCTTAAATAATGGAGAGAAGAATGGAGAGGAGAGAAGAGAATGGAATGGAATCTCAAGGACAAGGTGGTGTACATCCCCTTGTGTGTGTGATGATTAATGTGACTTGGCAAGTCTCATTCTAACTTCGGCCTCAAACCAACCACTTCCAGTGACGTCGCATCAATGCATTTGGCTAAACCATCCACTT
>MNCI01000667.1:489933-512602 GCA_015680685.1 Gnetum montanum | reverse complement strand
CTTCCCAGACTTACTTGTTGTTGTCACGGTGTATGGTTAAGTAGGTTCGAGGTATATGATTTTTTTGGTCTTTTCAGGTTTATCTCCTATGCTAGAGGGTGAAGGGTTGAGAGAACTAACTACTCTAACTAATGTCCTAAGTCTAAATTAACTAGTGTCAGCATCCGTTCCCACTTACCATACACACCTTGAACTGTGCAACTGTGGCTACCAAACATTAATCGTTACTGGGATTACCATGCGTAACGAACGTGCTCGAAGAGGTCGTATTGAGGCACCTAACTAGCCTAAGTGTGATGAGCAGCCGATTCCTTGACTAGCCGTACACATCCGTAGATGCTCGTAATCAAGTCGTACCCGTCCCACATTCTAGGAGATAAGGGTGAGAGAATCTAATCGCGATGAGTAGCCGATTCCTTGGTTAGTCGTACACATTCGTCAATGCTCGTAACCAAGTCATACTCATGCCGCACTACTAGGAAATCAATAAATAATATTAAATAAACCTATCCATGTACTGCAAGGTTTATCCAAAAAGCTCATCTTTATTACCATACACAACTTGCGTTCAGGTACAAAGCTGCTTGAATAAAGAACCGTTCACTTAGGGGACTCCTACTGCAGGCACATGGAAAATATTCTATCTCTAGGGTGATCAATCCGCTAGAGCTTCGCTACTTCTAGCCTATATGTTGGAAATGAAGGGAGTGTCGCCTCTTATTTATAGATTTGATGGTGGACCACGATATCACATATGCAATATCGTAGGAGACGACGCGATATCACGTACGCGATATCGTAGGGGATGCGATATCGCGGAGGCCGCAATATCGCGTATATCGCGTCTCATCAACCACCTAGGGATCACACAAGAGACAGTCGGTGGTCTAACACACATAACCAAAATCTTCCAGTTCCTCAAGAGTATCAGGTCGTGTATACTCATCACGATGAGTATATACCCGATTTTACCTTCATCCTCCATTAGGATGAACAACTGCGATGGAGAGACTTGCAAGGTAACATAGTGTTACCTCCAAATCGAGGAATCCCTAACATGCTCCTTCGTGCTCTCGCACAGATAGGCATGACACAGCTATACGCTGAATATGTTGCATGTGATTATGATGCAAGGGATTACCATCCCACAGAAGTGCAACGTCTACGAGACTTGCGGTAGGAGAGCCACCATACATTGTTGAAGGGTAAAGGGGTCCTGCACATCCTAAGTGAAATTGGAGATGGTGAACCAATTATAATGGGTTCTCCATCAAATGATGTTCCCCCTCCTAACAATGGTGAGAAGGTGGGGTATTAGAACCTACACTCCATGATTCATAACCCTAGTTCTGATTCCCATGAACACCAAGTGTTCAATGAGGGAACACACACAAATGATAAGGACAGGCATTCTTATCGTCATCATGATTGGGATCATAGCCACCAAAGAGAAGATAAGAAACATTGTCACAGTGATGATTTCCCTTCTTCTTCACCTTCATCACATCATTCACCCTCTCCTTCCACATCAGAACATAGTGACAAGGAACACAACCATGAGGATAAGGGTGAGCATAATGAGAACCCTCAACAAGAGAATCGAGAGAGAGGATGAGGGCATTCGAGAGAATCAAGGCATGGTAGAAGGAAAAGTAGGGAACATATACATCACAGACGCCATGAGAGAAATGACAATGATGAACCCCTACTAGAAAGTCGGAGTATGTTAGACATTACAGAGGCTGTGAGAATACCTAAAAGGCATCAAAAAGATAGTCGGATGAAGAGACTCGATATGAATAATATCCCACGGTTTGAGGGGGGATACAACGTTGATCTGCAGAACCATCTACAGGCATTCCATGATGCCTATGCCTTGAAAAACATTGAGAACGAGTGGCAAAAGTTGAAGTTGTTCCCAAGGACACTCATAAAATAAGCAGAGAGTTGGTATTGGTCCTTAGAACCAGAATCTATCAGATGGTGGAGTATGATGTTAGAATTGTTCAATGATAAATATCAAACGTACTCCAGAGTGTCCAACTTGCAGAAACAGATCCAAGGATGGAAGCAGGGTAATCATGAACCCTTGGATGCTACCATGAGATGATATTATGCACTATTACATTGTTGCTCGGGCCATGGTTATGCATAACGGGATCAACTGTGCCACCTCGTAGATGGGCTAAGACATGAAACTAGGAGAACCCTTGGAACATATGCCCAAGGGAAATTATTTGAGCTTAGGTCCCATAAGGTACATCGATTGTTGGAGCAAGTAGCTAAGGAAGAAGGAGAGCTACAGAAAAGAGAAAGTGTGAAAGAATATAACCGCGATCCTTCTCTCTGAAAGAAGGGAGTGAGATTCTGTGAGGAAGAGGATGAGTCACCACTTGAAGAGTTGGTGAATAGAAAAACCTTGCCACTTCAAAAGTTAACAACCGAAGTGTCGGCTAAGGTAGATCAAATGTGGGACTCGTTAGACAGTAGGTTTGAAATGATTTTAAAAATTGTAGAGGAGTCTAAGAATCGAGGTAGTGATCATGATAAGAAAAAGAGGAGAGACTTAGACCCTGCATGTAACAAGGGTAAGGGAAAAATGACTATCACCAATGAGGTTGTGGATTGCAATACGGACAATGATGGTGGATGTGAAATCTACTAATATGACCATCCTAAAGGATGTTTCCCAATAATCTCACATCTATAAGAGTCTAGGGTGTATGCACTCAACCTAAGACTTAATAAACGGTAAGCATCCTAGAGGTTACCTTATCCCCAAGGTAACCCAAGGCAGTTCCACCAACCCTTAATGTATTCCCAAGTGGAACTCTACCACAACCTATCAAGCAACACCAGTAGTGGCAATACCCATAGTCATGGGGGATGCCACCACCAAGGCAACAATACCCTTACTGGCAACCAGATCCATATGGCTATTATGTGCAACATCTGGTTTCTTCAAGTGATTCTATGGGTCACACAACCCTACAACGTCACTACCAAGTTCGGGAGTATTTTAGGACTCCGTCTCTTGGAAGAGATAATCCACATGCATACCATCCTCTGAATCCGTCTGCATCTCTTACACTGATAGGTTTAATACAACCCGCTCCAATGATGCAAGGGAAACTCCCCCCTCAACCGCAACAACGAAATGCTATGAGAGCTATAAACATTCAACCCACTACTGGTTCTAATAACTATACAAAGAGAAGACCTTTCTTTAGAACCAACAGTTCAAACAAGCTCTCACAACCACAAGCGGTTGAATCTATGACCACTCCCCCACCAAATAAGGCTTCAAAGCTCCCTTCAAACCAACAACAGAACTCAACACAAAAGGTTATGCTAACACATAACGTTACGGACTGGATAAAGGTGGGACACCTTCCCAAGAAATTCTCTGATCCTGGAAATCCCTTAATCTATCTCCAAGTCGCTGGGAATGCACCACGTAAGGCTCTTCTTGACTCAAGTTCCGGAGTCAACTTAATATCCCAAGAAATGTATCAAGCCTATAACCTGCCTCCACTAAAGAAGAGCAATACTCAATTAGAGCTGGCTGACCAGTCCATCACTATCCCCTTGGGGACTTGTGGAGGACAGTGTTACCACTATGTGTGGTTGGTCATACCCAGCTGATTTCCTAGTGATAGAGGTTAACAATAACAAAGTGGACTTCCCCATTATAATGGGGAGGGCATGGCTTAGTACAATAAATGCATGCCTAGGAATCCGTGATCTTTCCTTGGAAATATCTAAGGAAAATATTTATGGAAAGATCGAGAAGAAGAAAGTTCCATGCATCACATACAGTGATACTGAGGGTGATGACGTACAAAAATGTTCAGCATTGCCTACATGCAACTGGTGTGCACCAGAAGTTAACATACAACGGTGCCTGTATGTAGCAACCACGCAACAAGAAGACACCCAGTGGTTGATAGCTAATAAAGAGAGAAACCCACCAATATTCATGGAACTAACTAGGGGAACAACTCGCGTCCACAACGAAAGCATAGATACATTAGAGTATGAGCATCGTCAACTTCCACCCCCTAACCTAAAAACATAAATTGGGAGAAGTTGGAAACTTCTAAGAAATTCAAACAAATGCTCATTATATTGGATCTCCCCCTTTCAATTCAGTCATGGGGGAGATGGCTATCTATTCCCTTTCAATTCAGTTATGGGGGAGATGGCCATCTATGCTAATCATTTGAGTCCCTTAGTTATTTTAAGTTTTTGTTTTACACATTTTTCATTTTACACATTTTTGTTTTACAAATTTCTTTAACTTTTCTTGTTTTTTTTACAACATCGTTCATACCTTTTCTTTTATTTGTGTGTGTGTGTGTGTGTGTGTGTGTGTTTATCCATTGTGTTAAGTTTGTCACCCAATAAGTGCTCCTAATGATGGTATGAACTGTATTCTATGGATTGCCAATGTTTGGTGTTTACCTTTAAGTTATGATGTTGATATTAAGGTATGGTTCTTTTGATATCACAGGCAATGAGTCCACATCATCTGTGCATCCATCAAATTCTATGTTATCTCTTAGCTTTGAAATGTACAGTCCCTTTCTTCAAAATAATAAGAACCATAATGAATCAGTGACTGGGCATTTCTCAAACTAAGGAAGGACTCAAGGCTTGGAAAGGGTGTGACTTTAAGGGAACTTAATGCATTTGTGTTAGCCATTCTTTTTGGTGCTTGGATGTTTTCTTCTTGAGTTTTCTTACCGTTCTGATGTTACAAGCATCATCGGGAAGCTGAGTGAACAAAAATAAAAATAACAAGTCTTTGCATGGTGTGGTTCCCACGAAAAACCAAAAAAAAAAACATAGTGGGAATTCAAAGCACACCCCTTAGATGAAATAATCATCTGGGCTACAAGCACTGGTTATGGAACTAAAAACATGTTCCCTCTAACTAAGGCCCTTCCTCGCTTCCTACTTTCTCCTCCCTTGTTTGATCAGAATGGTGGTGATTCTTTGGAGAATGCATTTTTATTACTTCAAGAGGATGGATTGGCCGAATGTATTAATGTGAAGTCACTGGATGTGGTTTATTTAAGGCCAGATTTGGAATAAGATCTACCAAGTCACATTAATCATCAAACACACAAGGGGTTGTACATCACCTTGTTCTTGAGACTCCATTCCATTCTCTTCTTTCCATCATTCTTCCTTCACTGTTCACCTCATTGCCGATTGTATCATTAGTGTATATTTTGGTTGGTGCATTTTTTTCTTTTCGGTAAACTCTTGTGGTTAAAACTTCAACTCTTTCTTCCAAAGAACATTTTTAGAGCCCATGGAATCTTTAAATGTGGGAATATTAGGGCATTAAGGGCATGATCCTTCTTTGGGGAGGACCCACTGGCATTCCTTTTTGGTGTATCAGGTAATTTCTTTCCCTTAAACATTTTTGCAATCCACTTTATTTTGTTCATTTCCATCTTGACATCCACTTCATTGACATTACAGTTGTCTCTTTTTCTCCATCTATCTTATTCCTTTTTTTTTCTCCATTCTATTGCTAACGGAGGTTCACTCTTAGTCATGGGGGTCCTGACCCAATTTTTTTGATTTTCTCCTAACCTCTACACCTTCGGTAGTCACCAATATTACATCTCCAGAATCCGTAATCAGCCATACCACAACTCAGACAATGGAACATTCACAAAAGCAAGGTATCAATTGTATTGTGATTCATTTATCCTTGCTAATATAAGACTGTGTTGTGTGTGCAGATGACAATCAGACAACAATATATTTGATTTGGAGGAAACACTTGGAATGGAGCAGTGCTGAAACAGTTATGCAAGGAACAAGATTGATGGTGTGCTTATGGATAGACAACAAAAGGTGCAATCTTGGCATTGGCAGAAGCAAACTTCTTTCTCTCTCTCTCTCTTTCTCAACTGCCAAATAAGGCTTGATGTCAAATGTATAAAGTGTTCACTCTTGTTGTCATGAACACTAGTTTTGCCATGTTCTATAATGATGATCCATTTACATATCATCCCATTCACCATTAGTCCCATTCAAGTCAATAATCCCATACCTTCCCAATATTTTGTAAGGAACTTGAGGATGAGTTTTTATTCAGTCATGGGGGTATGATGGGATGTGATATCGCATGGGCCATGATATTGCGTATGCAATATCGCGTCTTCTCCTGCAATATCGCGTCTTCTCCTGCAATATCGCGTATGCGATATTGCAATCCATCATCATTTCTATAAATAAGAGGCGGCTCTTCCTCATTTGGCCATCTAGATCTAGATCGTAGCCAAACTCTTATAGTTTTTACATTCTAGAGTTAGAATATTTTCCATGTGCCCATAGTAGGAGTCCCAAAGTGAATGGATCTTTATCCGAGCAATTTTGTACCTGAGCACAAAATTGTGTACGGAAATAAAGATGAACTTTTGGATAAACCTTGTAGTGCATGGACTAAGCTAATGAGGATTTAATTATTGTTAATTGTTAAATGCTTTCTTAGTTAATTAAATCTCTCTCAACCCTTAACTCTCATAGTTAAGTGCATTCAGTATGACCGCTTCGAGCACGTGCATTACGCTTGGTAATCCTAGTAACGAATAGCGTTTGGTAATCCTAGCAGCGTTGCATAGGTTCAGGGTGTGAAATGGCAAGTGGGAATGGATACTAATGCTAGGATAATTAAATCTTAGTTAGTTAAAGTTAGTTATTTAGTCTCTTCACCTTTCCTCTCTTAGCATAGACGATAAAACATAAAAGATATAAAAATCACATGCCTCAAGCTTACTTAACCATACAACCATGAAAAATACAAGTAAGCTTGGGAGGACAATGATTGATTAACCTTAAGTGTTCCATAAGGCGTGTAGGCACTTAGTCTGTGGAATTCGACTGGATCGCGTGTGTAATGCTTGTATTCGTATGGTTGAGTGTAGGGATACCTCGCCACTCATCAATGATTATGTACACCTTTTCATTTGACATGGATGTGATGGAACTCATTAAGCGATGCCCCAAATGTTGAAGGGTTCTAGTGGTTGAATCCACTATTGAGGTTCCTCCATTCGAGCTATATCCCACCATCTCATTAATAGAATTCGCAAGAGTAGATAAATTGGTGGGCACCACTAAAGATGATTCGCCAATAATACGCTGCCATCAAGATCTTAATGGTTGTGTGTATCCCAACATAGTGGCTCCCACAAGAACCCTCATGAGCATCTTGGATAACGTGCAATTGATTAGCATTAGGTACATACTAATGAAGTAGGCCATTGGCACATACCTTGTAAAGGTGTTTGTTAATTTCCATAAAACATTTGGCTTGATGAAGAAACTATTGTTTCTTCCTATAGTCTAGATTTTATGCCTCCTAAGTTAGAAGATAAGTGAGGATGTCATCATACCATTTTGATTCATTGGGAACTTGTTTATTTATTGCACTTGTAAAGAGAAGTTTATTAGGAAATTGGCCAGAGAGCAGGCTATCCTCCTCTTTGTTATCTCATCATAACCAAGACAAGTGATCAATGACCACATTCTTAGTCCCCTTTCAATCTACAATTGTGAGATCAACCTCTTACAAGATCATCAACCACCATATAATATAAGAGCTCACCATTGGCTTGTTTATGAGGAAGCAAATGACACTGTGGTTAGTGTGCATAAACACTTTTTATCCAAGCACATAGTGCCTAAACTTCTCTAGAGAATACACCACCACCATTAGTTCTTTCTCCATTGTGGTGTAATTTAGCTATGCACCCATAATGCTTTGACTCGTGCAATGGATATAATATGGATGTTTCTTGTCATCCAACTGCATAAGAATGACTCCAAAGTCATAATTTGATGCATCTGTCATTATATGAAATGGTTTGGACCAGTCAGGTGCTCATAGAATTGAAGTCTTTATGAGCTTCTGCTTGAGGCTTTGAAATGCATTTTCACATTCATTGGTCCAGATGAATGGAGCATGTTTCTTTGTAAGCTTGACCAATGATTTTGTGATCTTAGAGTAATTATTTATAAAACGTCAATAGTAGCCAATGTGTCTAAGGAATGACCAGACATCTTTAACAATTTCTAGTTGGCTAGTTATTCCTTAGATGATCCTTACCTTTTCAGGGTCCACCTCAATCTCTACTTGAGAAATTATATGCTCTAGTATAAGATTCTCTTGGATCATCAAATGGTTCTTCTGCCAATTAAGCCCAAGAATTGTCTTCACACATATTTTAAACACTTGCTTAAGGTAGTCCAAGGCTTGCTTAAATGTGGCACCATAGGTGAAGAAGTCATCCATGAAGACTTCCACCCTGCTACTAATTTGTTATTGAAAAATGCTCAAAACCAAGCGTTAGAATGTTGCAGGAGCATTGCATAGATCAAAAGACATCTTTCGATATGCAAAAGTACCCCAAGAACTCATAAATATTATTTTTTCTTGATCCTCTAGCATGATCTGGATTTGATTATAGCCACTATAACCATCTTGAAAGCTATAATAGCAATGCCCAGATATAGTGTCCACACTTGATCACAAATGACAATGGAAAGTGATCTCTAAATGTTGCCATATTCAATAGCCAAAATTTGATGTAGACCTACCACTTGTCATCCTTTTTTGGCACAATCACGAGTGGGCTAACCCACTCACTATTCACATTGGGATATATAAACCCCACCTTGAGGAGTTTTTCAATTTCTTCTTTGATGATCTACTTTAATTTGGGGTTTAACCACTATTGCAATTGCCTCTTTAGCTTCATGGCTAGATCAATGTAGATACGATGTTGGCATATCCTAAGATCAATCCCTATGAGTTTAAGATATGACCAAGAAAAGGCTATTAGCCATTTGATGACCACCCTCAATAGCGTCTATTTCTATTTAGAAGCAAGATTGGTATTAATGATTACTAACTTGCCATTTTTAAAAAATGCATACTCCATGCTAGTAGGTAGAGTTTTCAACTCTAACAGCTCTTGTTTAAAATTTTCAAGGATTTTCAACTCTTCCAAATAGGTATCATCATTTGCATCATTAGAGAGTTGGTCATGAACTTGTTCGAGTTCATCCATGCCTTCAACATAGGCACATGTTAGGCTCTTAGTAGGTTCCATGCAAAGTATGCTACTTTCAAGATCAACTGTCAACCACTGGATATCCTCCTATTTTGTGGCTGCTGTGTATAGGCACCTTTGAATATCTGCCTCATTTACACATTGTTTGCATGCAATAATAAATGCTCTTTTCACGGACCAGAGTTTCTTCTCATAGAAATCATTGTTTGTATGGTTGTATGGTTGTATGGTTGTATGCAATGCATAGAACTCATTTCTTCTCAATCTTTATAAATGCATTTTCCTTGAAAATTTCTAGGAAGGATCTTCGATGCCCATTTTTGCATCAACAGTACTTAGCCATACTCTTTCCATAATGATTGGGAAATCCCCCTTGTAGTTCTCAACTTTGATTACTAGGAAATTGATAGGATAAGACCACCCACATACAATGATTACAATATCTTCTACTAGTCCTAATGAAGCAGTGATGGACTGGTATGCCAATTTTAATATGATATTGCTCTTCTTGAGAGGTGAAAGGTTCCAAGTAGTATACATCTCATGAGAAATCATATTACCACTAAAACCTGAATCTAGAAGAGCTTTGATTGGTTCATTCCCAACAATCTACAGATTAGTGGACTTCCATGATTGGCTAATTTTCTAGGAAGGTTGCCAGCCCAGATCTAGTTAGATATGGCATGAGTTAACATAAGAGTGTAGATTGTGGGAGGCATTTAGTTTGAAGGGCTCTTGATTTGATGACTTGCAAAGAATGAGAAAGGAGCATGATGACCAACCACATGAGTTTGTGAGGGCTTAGTAGGGTTTTTGTGTAGAAAAAATGGCCATTTGTGAGATGTAGGTTCTGAACCCTTCAATTAATTAACTGGTTGTAGATTAACAATTCTTGTAGCATTACGTTGTTGCAGCTAGGCTGGAAGCTCATCCTACATGGATGGTGTAGTTGGTATCTTTGTTGAGGATGAAGGAATAGATGCAAACACATAAGGAGGGTATGAATGGAATATGGGATCCCTCTAGGAATTGGAGAATAAGTTTAGTGATATTTTGGAGGGTGGTAGTGATGTTGGAAAGGAGAAACATGATTGGAAGAGTCATGTGGAGATAGGGGTTGCTGAACATAGTACCCATATTGATCTAGCTACCTATAAGGGTAGTGTTGCCATGGTGGTGGCATCCCTCATGATTATGGTTTCTACCACTATTGATATTGCTCATATGGTTATGGTGGAGTTCCACTTGGATAATAAGGTTTTTGCTAGTGGAACTGCCTGGGATTGCTTTGAGGATAAGGCAATCTTCTAAGTGTTTTCCTTTTTTATAGTTGTGGATTCAGAGCATACATCCCAAATTTCTATTAGTATGACATAACAAGGCAACATCCCTTAGGATGTTCATAGTGGTAGATGTCACACCCACCATCATTATTCGATTCAATCTTCACAACTTCTATTGTAGAAAATTTACCCTTATCTCTTTGGTAGGCACGTTCAACTTCTTTCTGTCTCCTGTGGTCACAATCACTACTTTACTCTCTTGATTCTTTTGTGATTTTTAGAGTAGTTTGGAATTTTTCATCCAACAAATCTGACATTTTATCTACCTTGGCTAAAATATTAGACATATATGTTTGGATTTGCAAGGTCTTCTGTTGCACCATAGCATCAAGAGATGACTCCTTCTCACTATCAAAAAATTGAACCTCCTTCTTTCTGATGAAATTATCCTTATTATATTCTTTTGCACTTTCTCATTTCCTCAACTCTCCTTTCTCTTTCGCTACCTATTCTATTAGCCTTTGTATCTGATGGGCTCTTAATTCTGACAATCTTCCTTGGGCATAGACCCCAATTGTTCTGTGTGTTTCCAAGTAAAGCTCATCTATGATATGACAAAGTTCTTCTCGCTGAGAGTAACCATGGCCTAGGCATCAATGTAATAATGAATAATATCTACCCATGGTGACATCCAAGGGTTTATGTGTTTTGTTTTTCTAGCCTTAGATTTTCCTTCATAGGTTTGACACTTTGGAGTATGTCTAATAGTTGTCATTAAATAGTTCTAGCATTATACTCCATTGATGGATTTTTTCTAGTTCCAGAGACTAATACCATATTTTTGCTTCCTTAATGAGTGTTTTGGGAAACATTTGGAGCTTTTTCCAATCATTTTCAATATTTTGTAAGGAACAAGCATTGTAAAAGGCTTGTAAATACATTTGAGGATTTGAGTTATATCCCCCCTCAAATCTAGGAATATTTTTCATGTCTAGCCTCTTGATTCGGCTATCTTTCACATGTTTGGTAGAAATTTTTATCACCTGTATGATGTTGATCATGTTTCAAGTGCCCAACAGAGGTTCATCATCATGATCTTGATGATTCATGTGATGTCCTCTACCATCCCTTCATTCATGGTGGTCTCTACACTAATCATTATTGTTCCATTATTTGCAATTTTTCTCAGATTCAAAGAAGGAACCTGAACCAAATAAAGAAGGCGAAGAGGAAGGAGGATTGCCATCACCATGGTGTTTACCACTTTCCCTTCATTTTTCATAGTCACGATCCTTAGAGTGATTATCATTATGCCTCTCTGAGTTCCTGCTTTAACTCCCTTTCCTAGAATTCCCATGACTATAGGACCCACTATTACCAAAACCTAGATTTTTGATTCCTGATTTAGGATTTGGGTTTGAATCTCCTTTACCAGAGTCAAGAGGTGAAGAGTCTGCATGTTGAGAACCCTCAAAAAGAAATTTCTCATTATCTTTTTGATCTAGTAGGAACAAGCGGTTAATGAACCATTTTCCCTTCATGTCTTTAAGGTGCTTTTCTTGTTGGTGATCTCATTTGCATTGTGTCTTAGTGGGATGGTAATCCTAGAAGTCATGATCTTCCACAATGTATTCTTCATAATGCTCCTCGATGCCCAACCTTGTAAGGGTTTGAAGTAGAATCTTGGGAATAGATCAGCCATGTGGCAATACAACATTCCCCTCCATGTCTTGCCATTGCATTTGTTCATCCTAATAGATGATGTAAGTAAAATTGGGTAAAAACTCATTAGGATAAGTATACATTACTATGCATTCTTATGGTACTATTGACTTAGAATTGACATGCCTATGAGAAGAAAAAGACATTTTTGTTAGAAAAAATTATTAATGTGCCTGTAATATAGTTTTTATTAATTATTATGTATTTATTTATTTTTTTGAAGGATTTAAACTAACTGTTGCAATCGTTTTTCTAATTAAGCTTATGATATGAAAAGGTATGGTTAAGTGCAATTGAGGCATATGATTTTTATCATTTTTATGTTTTGTGGTTTAAGTTGCATAAGGGTAAAGAATAATGAATAAAATAAAATAATTAAATTTCTAATTTAATCTTAATAGCTACACCTAACTAATCCTAACATAAGTATTTGGTCCCACTTACCATACACATCTTGAACATGTTTAACACTATTGGGTTATTAATCATTAAGCGTTACTTGGATTACCAAGTGCCAAGTGTATGCATGAAGTGGTCATACTTATGTGCTTAATTAATCACTATTTAATTTAGCTCAATTTAGCTTAATTACTTAAAGAATAAAAGAAAATTCCATAAAACATTAAATGCATAAATAAATAATTAATCTATTTAAAAGTGTTGCATGGTTTATCAAAAAGCCCATCTTTATTACCACACACATTGCCATGGTCAAGTACAACACTGCTCGAATAAAGATCCGTACACTCTTTGACTCCTACTACGAGCACTTAGAATAATATTCTAACTTTCAAATGAGAAAATTGCAAGAGCTCCACTACAACTATGATAAAAGATACCATAAACACGGTGGGTGAGTACGTATTTATAGGCGAAACCAAACACTATGTCGATGGGGCTATGTCAATGCATCAAATCATGCATCGATGGGGCTTAGTCGACAGGGCCTAGTCAATGCAACCAATTTCTAATTCATCAAATAGGGATTCTTTTAGAACAAAGAACCTTGCAAACTTCCCATCATTTCCTCCATCCTACTTTAATTTTATTTGATAAATTATTATTAATCTCAGCATCTACTTAACTATAGAGCCCAAGTATCTAAATTAATTACATCTAAAAACTTATGGATTTTAGATTTTAATCTTTATTTTTGTGTTGCTTTTTCATTAAAAGTGCATTCTATGTAATCCATTTTAGTTTATTACTCTTAACTCATTTGATTCTAGGATGTATTTTATGATTGTAGGAAACAAGTGCATTGGTAGGGAGCATTACAAATTTATGCAAGAATATGAATTAATTTAGTTTTTATGATTTTATTTTCCTGCTCTTTTATTGCAGTATGCTATTTTTATCGCATCTTAAGTATTTATCTATTATTTAAGGTTGATATATGAATAGGAAGATTAATTTTTTCATGTAAAGTCATTGAATAAGGAACTGTCATATCACCTATTCTCTTTTTTTGTTTTTGTTTGTTTGTTTGATGTTATCCATTTTAGTCATTATGTTTTTGTATTATACTTTTTTGTTACAATAATTTGTTTGCTATCCCAAATTATGATATCGATAGGTATCTCTTCCTATGGCATGGGAATTATCTAAAAAAATAATATCTCCAGTGTTTCATATTACAATGCACCATCTTAATCACTATGTTGTAGTCAATGGGAATAGCAAAATGTATGACTCAATATACTAGGTTTATTTGTTACCATAGAATAAACTATATGCTTTAAAAGCTACTAAGTAATAATGTTGTTGTATAGTAGCAAAGATAATTATAGTAAACAAATTTGGAAAGAAAATTTTGATTTTTCTTCATGACTTGCAAAATCCAAAGCATATAATTTGATCTTAACAAGTAGTTTTATTGGTAAGAAATATTAAATTATATGACATCAAGGTTTTTTAAGCATTTGATAGCATCAACAAATATACCTTAGATATCTTGTGTCTAATTTTCATTATTTTTATCATAAATCATTGTCATCATTCATCTATTGTTGTATTCATTGCTAAGGGTTCCTACCAAATCCTACAAAGAAACATACAAGAGTCATGAAAGGAGAATAAGTCAACATCATTATCCTGCTATCTCATTTTCCTTATCACGATTGTCAAAGGACTCTGACAAAAGACAACACAAGTACTAGGACTATGATTTGGAGGAAATGAGAACTTATGGCCATCATGATCGATATTCAAGGTACTTTGATATAGAACATAAAGAACATGAATGAAGGAGATGAAGGGATAGAAGAGAGCATCAAGAAAGGTATGAGCATAGAAGGCGTCACTACTACAATAGAGCATATGAACCCAACCATGATGATAAACCCCTTATGGCAATTGGAAGTATGATAAACATCTAAGAAGCTATCCACATACCAGCTAGGCATGTGAGGGATAGTCGAATCAAATGACTAGACATGAACAACATGCTAAAATTTGAAGGTGGCTACAATGCTAATTCACAACATCACCTTTAAGCTTTCCATGATGCCTATGCCCTCCAAAAAATCAAGCATGATTAGCAAAAGTTGAAGTTATTTTCTAGAATACTTGTGAAGGAGGTGAAGAGTTGGTACATGTCACTGGAACCTAAATCAATCAGATGCTGGAGTACCATGCTCGAACTATTTAAAAATAAATACCAAACCTATTCATAGATGTCAAAATTAAGAAAAAAAATCTAGGGATGGAAGTAAGGGACTCATGAGACCCTTGATGTGGCAATGGACAGATACTATTCACTATTACATAGGTGCCTAGGCCATAGATTTTCACCAATGGAACACCTCAGGCACATCGTAGATGGGTTGTGGAGAAAAACTAGAAAGTCCCTTGGGGTTTATGCCCAAGGTAGGTTATTAGAAATGACCATCCATTGTATTCAAAGACTAATTGATCAAGTAGCAAAGGAAGAAGGTGAGCTTAGAAAGAGGGAATCAGCTAAGGTATACAATAGAGATCCATCAATTAGAAAGAGTGATGTGTAAATATGCAATAAGCAAGAGGATGAAATTTTGGAAGGTGTTATTTAGCAATGATATAGTGACAAGGGTAGAGAAATTCTAGGATTCAGTGGATGAAAAGTTTTCTAAAGCCCTAAAGATTGTGGAAGAAACGACTGAACAAGCACTTAATAGGGGGCAAGGAAAAGAAGAAGAAAAGAGATCATGGATGAGAAAGTTATAAGCACAAAGGAAAATTTTCTACCATTGAAGGGTATACTGACTCTAGTTCAGAGGAAGATAAAGGATGCAATGTGTGCCAGTATGAATATCCTAAGGGATGTTGTCCTATTATGGCCCACTTGCAAGAATCTATGGTATATGCACTCAATCCGAGCTTTGTCAAAAATGTAAATGCCTAGAAGACTATCTTATCCTCAAGGAAATATCAAGAAACCCTTCCAGCCAACATATTACCTAAGTAGGGCCTATCCTTAGCCATAGGAGCAATACCAATAACAGTCGAAGCAACCACAAACATGGGTAATGCCACTTCCAAGACAACAATATCCATACAGGTAACCAAACCCTTATGCATATTACGTTCAACATTCAATATCTCTAGGAAACACATTAGTTCAAACTTCTTCTCCTTATTATCCACCATAATACTATAGACCTAATACACTAGAATCTTTATCATGCATAGATCTATCAGACTCCGGTTTTAGGGTAAATTTAATCTCTTATGAAATATGTCAAGCATAGAACCTACCACCATTAAAAGAGTGCAACATTAGGTTGGATCTTGCAAATCCTTCTATCACCATCCCTTTAGGATAGATAGATGATGTAGTGACCACTGTCAATGGGTGGTCTTATCTAATAGACTTTCTAGTAATTGATGTGAAAGATGTTGATAAGGAATTTCCAATTATCATGGGGAGAGCATGGCTTAGCACAATTAATGCTAAGCATGAGAGATCTATCTATAGAGATCTCCAAGGAAGACATGTACAAAACCATACAGATGTAGCAAATTCCATGCATTATTGCTAAAAGTAAAGGGTGCAATCATGGATCAACATAGCAAAATGTCAACACAGTTACCATACCAGTCCACAGAAATAGTGAAAAACAAGTGTGTGCAAGAGAAAGAGTAGGGGCCACCAAATTAAAAAGGCACCACATGGCCACTAACTAAGAACCAAAAATCATCTAAAACATGCATGGAAACATCTAAACCACTTACTAATTCCCAATATAAGAAAATACTCCAACAAAGGACCCAAAAAAAATATTAAACTATGATCATACATCAGTAGGAAAAGAAAATAGGGACTTAGCTAATCATAACTCCACTACCATCAGAATCACATGGGTTAATAACAGAAAAGTTAAATCAATAAATATGGTAAGTGAGCCATCTAGAATGTATGATCCAAGATGTTTAGGGAGCATTTTTAGAACACACATCCATGAGTTCAATTGTGGGGGACATGCCTTCCTTTAATTCCATAATTAATAAGTGATTTTTCATTTTTTATAATTCTTTTCACTCTTTTACATTCTTTGATATAATTTTTCTCATTCTTTGATACTTTTCATTTCTTAAATTTTTGACATTATTTGATATATCTTTCAATTCTTTGACATTTTTCATTCATTACACTTGTTACAATTTTTACTATCTTTTTCATTTCTTTCATATTTTGTTTTCAAACCCTTTGTAAATAAATTTGATTACTAATAAGACACATTGAATAAAGGAAAGATGTAGTCTAATAAGTGAATATTTCTATGTTAATAAGTCATAAGGGATTGATTATTTGAATAGTAAGCCCACATCATTCATCCACCCATTCCATTAATAAGTTCTTACCATGGCCATAATGACATTCTTTTCCATCAGACAACTACGAATAAATTTGTGATCATTATGCTTGGACTGAAAAGTGAAGAACCAAATGGGAATGTAAAGGTTGTGAAATCAAGGGGACTTGTGGATTCTTTTGGGTTTCTTTTGTGAGTTATATCATGTTGCTAAGGTTATACTATATCCTTGTAGGTCTAACAAAAAATGGGAGTAAGATTAAAATAAGTGCTACCTTAAAAGGTTGACACAAATAACAATAAAAGAGCACACGATAAATTTCTAGGGGTTCCATTGGAAAGACATGTTACCAATGCCTAAAGGTAGGCAGCTTCTCAAAAACCTAAAAATAAAAATAAAGTGCCTTAAATAAAACACTTCCCTTGGACAATATGCCAAGTGACAATACTCCTTGCAACATTGATAGTCTTATGATTGTAATTCCAAGAAACGAAATGATGCAATGTCACTAGAATGTGATCTGTACTGAGTTTGAATCTTGGATAGAAAGGCTAGTAATTACTTTAACCACTAATGAAACATAAGAATTCATTATACCTATGGTAAGACACCTCATGTCCTAATTTTCACAATTCCTTCTAAGTCCATCTCATCTCACTATTTGAATAGACATAACTTGTGGTTTTGTGTAACATAGTGTTATTTTTCCAATTTGGTGGTACTAACATGTGTGTTTTTCTAAATATTTATGCATGACATTCAACTTCTTAAGTGCCTAAGGACACTTCTAGGCATGGTTATACAAGGGCATTAAGGGCTGGAGCCTACTTTGGGGAGGATCCACTTGTATAACTGTTGTATCTTATACCTGCAAACTGATTCCACATCATCTTGAACCCTCCAATAGCATGAAACATTAATAAACACTTCCCATATCATCTTAAACTATCTATTCTAAAAACATGAATCCATTACCCTTCTTACCCATCTTATGAACTTTCATAGCTCAAGATTACTTCTCTATGAACTTCCAATGATGAATTTTTGACAAAAATATGCATATTTCCATCATCCAAAGCCTCTAAGAAACCTTAAAACCTTTTGATGAGTGGCGAGGTACCCCTACACTCCACCATACGAATATGAGTGTACACGTGCGATTCGGTCGAACTCCGCAGACTAAATGCCTTAACACCACAAGAAACACTTGGGGTTAATCGTTCGTTGTCTTCCCAGGCTTGCTTGTAAGTGTCACGGTGTATGGTTAAGCAAGTCTAAGGTATGTGATTTTTTTGGTATTTTCACGATTTTATCTTCTATGCTATGAGGGAGAGAGTTTGAGAAACTAAACTAACTCTAACTAAGGTCCTAGTCTAAATTATCTAGCGTCAGCATCCGTTCCCACTTGCCGGACACACCCTGAACTATGCAACTGTGGCTTACCAAACGCTAGCCGTTACTAGGGTCGCCACACGTAACGCAAGTGCTCGAAGTGGTCGTACTGAGGCACCTATTTAGCCTATGTGTGATCAGTAGCCGATTCCTTAGCCAGCCGTACACACCCGTGGGTGCTCGTAACTAAGTCGTACTTATCACACGTTCTAGCCTAGCAATGAGCAGCCGATTCCTCAACTAGCCATACACATCAGACCCTGGAGTTACCAACCACAGAACCCTAGAATACGCTACTGGGTTACTAAGCATCCAATGCTCGTAATTGAGTCGTACTCATGCACTGCATCAAGAAGCCGATTCCTTGACTAGCCGTACACGTCCGTAGACGCTCGTAATCAAGTCGTACTTGAACGCACTAGGAAAGCAGTAAATGAAAGCAATAAATAAAGCCACGTGCTGCAAGGTTTATCCAATCAAGTTCGTCTTTATTGTCGTACACAACTCAGGTTCAGGTTACAAGTTGCTCGAATAAAGAGTCGTTCACTCTAGGACTCCTACTACGGGCACATGGGGAAAAATTATAACTCTGGAGTGATCAATCTGCCAGAGCTTTGCTACTTCTAGCCAGGATTGGGAAATAAGGGGAGTGTCGCCTCTTATTTATAGATATGGCGGCTGACTGCGATATCGCGTACGCGATATCGCAGGGGATGCGATATCGTGGCGGTCGCGATATCGCGTGCAGAACGCGTCTCATCATACCCCCATGACTGAATGAAAACTCGTCCTCGAGTTCCTTACAATGATATCAGGTAGGTATGGGATTATTAGGGGAAATGGAACTAATGGGATGACATGTGAACGGTCTTTATTACAAGACTTGACAAAAAATGGTGTTCATGACAACAAGGGTGAACACCTTATTACAATGACATCAGGCCACAGTTGGCAGCTGAGAGAAAAGAGGAGAGAGAATAGAAGAGAAGAAGAGAGAAGAGTCTTGTTGCTGCCAACGCCTAGATTGCGCCTTTCGTTGTCCATCCGTAAGCGCATTATCAATTCCACTCCTTGCATGCTGCTTCAGCGCTGCTCCATTCCAAGTGTCTGCTCCAGATCCATTCTGTTGTTGTATGATTGCCATCTGCACACACAACACCATCATATATTAGCAAGGGTAATTGAATCATTAAGTAAAGCATACCTTGCTTCGGTTTAGGTTCACTGGCTAAGGTGTGGTATGGCTGATATGGATCTGGGAAAATATAGATGATGACTACCGAAGGCATAGGGGTAAGGAAGAAAAACGAAAAAATCCGGGGCTTAGGATAAAAATCGAAAAATCAGGCCCCGTACCCCCATGACTAATCGCGAACCTCCGGTAGCGTTAGAATGGAGAGAGAAAAGGAATAGGAATGATAGGTAAAAAGGGACAACTATGGCATCGATAAAAAGGATGTCATGATGGAAATGAACAAAAATGTTAATTAATTGCAAAACGTTAAGGAAAAGAAGTTAACTAATGTTCCAAATAGGAATGTCAGTGGGTCCTCCCCAAAGCAGGCTCATGCCCTTAATGCCCTGACAATCCCACATTCAAAGAGTCCGTAGGCTCTGGGAATGTCCTTTGGAATAAGAGTTAAAGTCTTAACCAGAAGAATTTACCAAAAATATAACAAAGCATCAACCAAAATATACACTAATGATACAATCGGCAATGAGGTGAACAATGGAGAGAAGGGTGAAAAGGAGAGAAGTGGAATGGGATCCCAAGAACAAGGTGGTGTACAACCCCTTGTGTGTTCTGTGATTAATGCGACTTAGCAAATCTCATTCCAACTCCGGGCTCAAACCAACCACTTCCAGTGACTTCGCATCGATGTGTTTGGCCAAATCATCCACTTGAAGAACAAGGATGCATCTTCGAAGAGCCACCACCATTCCGACGAAACAAAGGAGAGAATGGGAAGCGAGAAGGGCCTTAGTTAGCGGGAACACTTTGGTTCCATAACCAGTGCTTGCAGCCCAATTTTATTTCGTCTAAGGGGTGTGCTTTGAATCACTTTTGCCTTTTTGGCTTCTATTTTTTTTCTTTTTCGCTTTCTCTTTTTTTTTCTCTTTTTTTTTGTTTTTATGTTTTTATGTGTGGGGACCACACCATGCAAAGACTTCTTATTTTTATTGTCTCAGCTTCCGATTATTGGGTAACATCAGAACGGTAAGAAAACCCAAAAAGAAAACATCCAAGCACCCAAGTGAATGACCAACACAAAGCATCAAGTTCCCTTGAAGTCACACCCTTTGCAAATCCTTGAGTCCTTCCTTAGTTTGAGAAATGCCCAGTCACCATTCATTGAAGTTCTTATTAAAAGGGAACTGTACATTTCCAAGCCAAGGGAAACCATAGACTTGATGGATGGATGGATGAAGTGATCTCATTGCCTGCCATATCAAAAGAACATACCTTAGTGTCAACAATGTAACTTAAAGGTAAAAACTAAACATTAGCAAGCAATGAAAAACAGTTCATCCCATCGGCCCGAACACCTATTAGGTGACGAATGTACATGATGGATAACACACACACACACAAAATGGAAAAGAATAACGATGTTGTGAAACAAAAACAAGAAAAGTTAAAGAAATTTGTACAACAAAAATGTGAAAAACAAAAACGTTGTAAAAAAAAAGTGTAAAACAAAAATTGAAAAAGAACTGAGGGCCCCATATGATTAGCATAGGTGGCCATCTCCCCCATGACTGAGTTGTGAGGGAGAGATCCGAAGTAGTGAGCGCCTATTTGAATTTCTAAGTAGTGCCCAACTTCTCCCAAATGATGATCTTAAATTCAGGGGTGGAAGTTGGCGACGCTCACGTTCCAATGTATCTATGCCACGGTTGTTGGCATGAGTTTCCTCAGTTTGTTCCATGCATATTTTTTTGTTCCTATGGGAAGCTGTCAACCACGGGGTGTCTACTACTTCTTGTGTGGTTGCTACATACAGGCATCTTTGTTGCAGAGCTTCTTAGGCACACCTGGTACATGGAGACAATTCCTCCATGTCATCACCCGATGAATCACTGTATGTGATGCATGGAACTTTCCTCTTCTCGATCTTTCCACATATGTTGATCTTGGAGATTTCCAAGGAAAGATCGCGGATCCTAAGGCATGCATCTACTGTACTCAGCCATGCCCTTCCCATTATAATTAGGAAGTCCCCTTCGTTGTTGTTAACATCAATTACTAGGAAATCTACTGGGTAGGACCAAACACACACAGTGGTGATAACGTCCTCCACCAAACCCAAGGGGATGGTGATGGACTGGTCTGCCAGCTCCAGTTGAATATTACTCTTCTTAAGTTGCGGCAGGTTCCAGGTGTGATACATCTTTCGCGAAATTAAGTTGACTCCAGAACCTGAGTCAAGAAGAGCTTGATGTGACGCATTCCCAACGATCTGCAATTGAATAAAGGGACTCCCAGGGTCAGTTAGTTTCCTGGGAAGGTGGCCTACTTTGATCCAGTCAGTTACGGTATGTGTTAACATAATCGTATGCGTTATACTCCCTTGGACTGAAGGGTGCTCCGAAACGTTAGTAGTTAGAGGCCTATACATATACCCGTCCGCTTGTTGTTGCAAGAGCTTATTCGGGCTCCTAGTTCTGAAAAAGGGTCTCCTTTTTATACAGTTGTCGCCAGAACTAGTGTCTGGTTGGATATGTACACTCTGAATATTTACAGATCTCGCGGCGTGACGCTACTGCGGTTGGGTAGGCAATTCCCCTTGCATTTTTGGAGTAGGATGTGTTATGGGAACTACTTGAGGAAGCGGTGCGGGTGGAGTTAGAGGATGGATGGGATGTGAGACATCTCCCGGAGGAGAAGGAGTCCTTCTGAAGTACTCCCGAGCATGGTAGTGACGGTGTGGGGTAGTGTGACTCAAAGAGTCACCTGGAGAAATCGGCTGATGCACATAATAACCATAAGGACCGGGCTGCCGGTAAGGGTATTGTTGTGATGGCGGTGGCATCCCCCATGACTGTGGGTATTGCCACTGCTGATGGTGTCCGATAGGCTACAGAGGCATTCCACTTGGATAATACGTTAAGGGTTGGCGGAACTGCCTTGGGTTACCTTGTGGATAAGGTAACCTTCTGGGTGTTTGTCGTTGATTGAGTCTTGGGTTTAATGCATACACCCCAGACTCCTGCAGATGTGAGATAATTGGACAACATCCCTTAGGATGGTAATAGTAGCAGACCTCACATCCACCATCATTGTCTGAATCCAAATTTTCAGCCTCATCGGAGTTTTTTCTTTTGTTACTACTTTGCTCATCCTTATACTCGTCTATGATTTTCAAGACTGTTTCTATT